>JAREIS010000026.1:2935000-3480000 GCA_030060385.1 Muscicapa striata striata | reverse complement strand
CACATAATCCCAGAATTGCTGGGGTTGGAAAGGACCTGGAGATCATTCACCCAGAGCAGGTGACACAGGTCCAGGAGGGTTGGGGAGTTTCCAGAGAGGGAGGCTCCATGAGGAACCACTGGTTTTATGGGAGAGATGGAAATTCTGCTCCAGTATTTGATTTCAGCCACTGCTGTGAAGTGATGCCATTGGCACTCAGAGGGAGCTGATGGAGGGGCTGACCCTGCCCAGAGCCCCTGCAGGAGCTGGGAGTGGGACAGCAGCTCTTCCCAAGCTGCCAGTCCTTCTTTAAATCTTCCTGTAAAAAAAAAAGGAGAAGGAAAGCAAACAGCCAGTACAGTGAAACACACAGGAAAATCGGTGATGCCTTGAAATTAAATGCGTTTTTTAGGCCATGGCCATTTAAAGCAGCTTAATTAGAATTAAAGAATTTTAAAGAGTTTTTATAATGCACTTGTTAATCTTTTGGCTGAATCATATTGCGCTTTATTCTATCTAATTGATTTTTAGCAATTTAGTAGTGTCATTATCTTTCCCTTAATTACAGATCAAATCAAATAAAAAACGTATTCACAAGTTGAGGATCTTAACAGCCAAAGAAATATGGAAATGTTTTATTAGCACACGTTTCTAATGGCTGCTGTTTGCAGAAGAGTTGGATGTGTCCATTTAACAGACATGCTTGGTGGGAGAAACATTCTTGAGGGACAGAAAGTTGGGGTTTTTAATTTCTCCTAGGACTATGTTTTAGGCTATGCCTTTACTTTGACCCTAGTAGTTGAAAAATCATTTTAAAGCATTGATGATAATTATGGAGAAAGGACTCAGTTATGTGTTTGTTTAAGCACCATGAAATCACTAATCAAAGTGTTCTTGTTTTGTAGTTAAACATTAAATGTAAGTGAAATGGTAATTGGTTTATTCTTGATTCCAGTATAAATTTATACTTCATTAAATTATTTTTTTATTTATTTAATATTTCACACTCAGAATGTGTAAAGGCAATATAATGATCAGGGGGTTTTGCATGTAAATTCTTTTGTTTCCCTATCCGAACCGAAGAGGGAGAAAATTCTCACTATCTTCTTAATATGAGTAGAGCTTGTTTGATTTACTAATAAGAGCAGTTTCTCAGGTCTTTGTGGAGATTGAATTTATGAATTTATCAAACTTCAGGCTGCTATGGACCTAAATCCTGGGGGAAAAATGTTGAAAACACTTTATGTCAGAAAGTGTCCTTCATCAAAGTTGCTTGAACAGCCCATCAGGGCATTTTCACATATTTTAAGGGCAAAAGCTTCCTGAGGTTAAAGTCTTTAATGTTCCTTTTAAAGGTGCCCCCAAGTGCCACGTGGCTGTTGGGGTGGTGGAGGGGAGAGCCCTCCTTGAACTGGTTCTGGGTGCTGGATGCACTGGTGTGCCAGCACTGCCTGCTGCCAGGAGGGAGGGGAATGCAGAGGGGAAGAAGTGTCAGTGGGACACTTATTATTTTTATTATTTATTATTTATTATTTATTATTTATTAGTTCTGGACTCCTTGCCAGTGCTGCCCTGGCACTGCAGAGCGGGTGCTCTGTGACACCCCAGTCCAAGAGTGCAAATTTCTTCCTGAGTGCAAGGAAATTTGGCTTTAAGGGGGTAGTTTGGGGAGTGATGCTGAGAAAGAAATCGCCTGATGGAGGAAATCAAATCCCATGAGCTGCCTGACTCCCCATCACATTCTGTCTCTCTGATGGTTTTTAAATTGAGGGGCAAAAAGCTGTTGTGATAGTGTCACTAAACACTGCAGAAGAAATTTCCATATAAAACCCTTCCTAGGTAGGAAATTCCAGTTAGCAATAATTTTGAGAAAAACCTAGAGTAAAACTGAGCATATTAACTATTAAGAGTTTAATTTGAGCTCTGGGGGAAATGATGTATCGAGATAGGTACAGTAAAACTGATGAGATTGCAGGCAGGTTTTACAGATGATTTTCTCTTTCTTTTAAGAATAATTGAGTCATTTTAATGATAAGCCTTGCTTAGCTTCTTTGAATGGACTGCATGTAATTAGTTGTAGCTTCAGCTTTGAAATGTTTTGACAGAAAATGCATCATTTAGAGGGTGCATTTTTTCCAGCATCCGCCTTTAATATTTGTTCATTTTCTGCAACACACAACTTTGCTACTTCAGGTCAAATCCCAGGCGCTGCTGCCTTGCCTTTGTTCCCTCGATAGTTTCCTGCAGGATGAGGGGGAATCGTTGCCCAGAGCATGTTTTGGGAGCAGCTGGAGCCCCGTTCCAGCCGAGTGCAGCACCTGCGGGCGGCGGCGGCGCGGGCGCGGCGCTGCCCTTCTGCGAGTTCAGCTGGCACCCGTGCCAGGGAATGCACACTGCCTGCCTCCCACTAATTAGAGGGATGATTTGTGAAACGCTGGCTATTTATTTAATTAATCACCGGCACAAAGCTGTAAAACCCATATTTTAAAAATCCCTGTTAGTTTGCCATGTGGTTAATAGATTGTGGCACATTAAAAAGTGACACGGTGATGTATTAAAAATGTTCCACCTAAGGTTGGCTGATGTCCTCGAGGAGCTTGAGCTGTCTGCTTTGTGCAGCAGAAGCAGAGGATTAGAGGCTGATCTGTTCAAGGATTGAATATTTCTGAAAACATTTATCTTTTTTAGAGCATCTGTTCGTTAAAATAGATTGTAGTATGTTCCTTAACGCACAAATAATGTTTATGGTGCAGTTTTAATTATAAGTTTTGGTTGCATTTTGTTATTACAAAAAATAACTCTATTCCTCAGTATTAAATTGTAATGTTTATTACTAAGTAAAAAATATATAATTCTTCTAAAGAGGCTGTTCCTCACTAGAAGGAATTCAAGGACGGTTTGGGGTAATGAATGTGTTTCTGCTGCAGCTGGAGCAACTGCACTTGGATCAATCTGAACATGGATTTTTATCCTCACTGGAGCTGTGGGAGCTGAGCAGCCCAGGGCTGCAGGGGCAGGTGAGCTGGTGCCAAAGCTGGAAGGGACATGCCACCCTCTATGCTGGCTTGGGCACACAGACAGGGAGCCTGTGTGGGGCACAATGCCACGGGAGTGTGGCAGGGAAGGGATGGACAGGGCCATTGCTCCTAAATCTGACACCTGCACGGACATAAACACAGCCTGTGCTCTAACAGGGATGGACCTGGACCTTCTTCCTCCCTCCACGTAGCATTTGTCAGAAAAAATAGCAGTATTAAGAATTCATATTAATAGCACTCCAAGTAAACCAGATTTCAGTTCATAGAGAGTTGTATAAATGAATGCATGTTACTATAATTGATACGTGCTGTTACCAGCATTATGTGTCTTATTCTTTGCTCAGGACTTAGATAATTTTATTAACTGTGGGAGTGAATGCCAAGCAAGAGCAGGCAGTGGTTTGGGTGCTTGGTTCTGTGGCTGTTTCTGTAAATCCTGGCTTTGAGGGGTGTGTGAAGGTGTGCTCAGGTGGAAGCGTGGCAGGAAACTGTCCAGCTCCGAGGTGCTGTTTCTCAGCTGTGTGTTGTATAATTAACTGGTACATTAGGAGGGGGCTGGAATAAAACATGAGCATGTTAATGCAGCCTGGAGCTGGGGTTGTAGTGATCATTGCCATGCAGAGGACGCATTGCTCAGAGCTGCTGCTGCCTCTGCAGCCTGCGAAACATCTGGACCTTTAATTGACAAATGGCGTGGTGCCGTACGGAGCAGGCATGCTAAGTGAAGTCAACAATTTAGAATAAAAAATAATAGTGTGTTATTTACCTTGGAGTTAAATATTCATACTTTGTTATGCTTTGGATAACAGGAAATTACTGGGTTAAATTTTTATGAATAGTGACAGTGTGAATAAGATAAATTAAGTATTTAATGATGTTAATGGAGTTTTACATCGTGATCTGCTAACTCTGCAGCACAAGCTGGGGTGATACAAAGGAGAATCCTCTCCTCAGAAGGGAGCAGCTTTGAGGTTTCACTGAGAAGCTGCAGGGCTGGCAGTGTGCTGGGGGTGCACCCTGGCCTCGCTGGGCTGTCCTGCATGTGTGGTTTAAGAATAAGAGAAGGAACAGAGTGCCCAAAGTAATGAAAAACCCTGATGCTGGTGTAACCACCTGATGAAATAAACCCCATTCCCACTCTGCCATGGTAGAGAGTAGTGTGGGGGGCTAGAGAAGGAAAGAAAAAAGAAAAATATGGTCCCTTATAGTGCCATAAACATCTATACTCTGATCTGTTAGAATTTTTTGTGTGTTGTAAACTCTGGGTTATTTTATTTCCAGTTTTTTCCTTCAAGTATTTTCTGTGTGTCAATTAATTACATAAAGTTATGTTGTGGAGGTGAGTGCTGGATCACAGAGTGTATTCAGCACTCTGTCACCCAAACCAAAAAACATCTAACTGAGTTTAAAAGTGAGAAGACATTTTGCATTTGGAACAGAAAAGCATTTGTTTCCATTTTGTGCAGTGTTTAGTGTTGTTTGCTGGGAGGTGAGTCAATGACTTGAATTAATTATAATTACTGAAGAGACATATACTGATTGAGCAAATAAAGTAGTAAGCTCATTCGTGCCAAGGCCATCTAATTAAATGCTAACTTTGGGTAAGCTAGATGTGCATGAAAGATTAATTTTAAGAGGTTTTTATGACTCCCACTAAATAATGATTCAGTACAATCTTTGCATTATATCATTAGAACATCTAATCTTAAAGTGATATAACATTTAGTCACAGAACTCCATTGTGCAGGAAGAGGCAGTAAATTGCCAGTGTTGAAAATCAATCACTTCTCTCTTGGAAATGTTTATGGACTTTGTTTGAATTTTGTGCCATGGTGAAGCAGAGCAGGAGTGAGAAGGACAGGGTGTACCTGGCTGTCCCACCCATTCTGCAGGGGCTGCAGCACCTTTTAGGGGTCAGTTGTCCTGGGATGGACGAGCTGTCCCCAATGTCCTGTGGCTGGTGAAGTACAGTGGCCACACAGTGACCTGTTGAAGGGTCACATCATCAGGAGGGAGGGCTGCATTCCCTCATGGGCTTTGATTAAAATTTGATTTTAAATCTTAGAAAGACATTCTTATGTTGAAAGAACTGATAGATTTTAATTTTTTTTTTTAATTTGACATAGTGTAGGAGAGCACCAGGGAGCCTTAAAAGAACCCATCAATAAAAATACTAGGAAAATTTTCTGTGATTTATTGTACATTTTCAGTGTATCCAGTTACTCCTCACTTTCTTAAAGGATTGGTGGGATATAACATTTCTAACAATAAAAACTTAATGGAATCAGATTTGTGATTTCCTAGAAAATTAACGAGATATTTTGTCAATTTTATTCCAGACTTCATTTGTCAGAATATACAGTGTCCAGTGACAAGCTAAAAGAATTTTTTGACAAATTAACTGTGCCACAGGTGACAGATCAGGAAAATGTTAATTTAACAGCCCCTTTATGCTTCCCAGATTTATTGGAGGCTATTAAGGAAACTCCAAATGGTAAGGCCCCTGGCCCTGAATAGATTTTCCATTGAATTTTATACAGGATCTATTAATAAAGTTTGATGCTGCCTCTTTGAATATCAGTAATTGTCCTTTATCTTCTGGGTTTCCTCAGCATTTCCACTTGGAATACAGTTGTTAGTTGGGAGCAAGATGTAATTATGGTTCCAGTAATGCCTGTGGTCTGGTTCTGGGTGATTCCTCCTGGAGAGGACACTCAGGTCTGTGCAGAGCCCAGGAGCTGCCACTGCAGTGTCCAGCCTGGTCAGTGTCCCTGTGCCCACTGCAGTGTCCAGCCTGGTCACTGTGTCCCTGTGTCCAGTTCTATGTCCAGCCTGGTCACTGTGTCCCTGTGCCCATGTCCAGCCCTCCTGGGCTCTGAGCACATCCCTAATTGAGCTCTCAGGGACTTCCTGCACAATTAAAATTCTGCAGGGTGGGCTGGGGGTATGGATTGGCTCTGTCCACAGACAGGGACCTGATGGGTTGGATTTATAATGTGGTTCTGAACAAATACCACCAATTTGCAATGGACACAGTGGAGGTTTCCTGCAGACCCCCTTGGCCTGGGGCTGATCAGTCTCAGCCCTGACCCACAGGTTTTTACAGACATTTCCTACCCAGTGTGACAAAGGATGTTCTCATTAGTGCTAGAAAATCTAACTGGATTCAGCTTTCAGCCTCTCTAGTACCTCATGGCCATCAGCTTTACACATCTGTAATTAATAAAACTATTTCTCTGACCTTTTTTTAAGATGGAGTGTAACAGCTCAAACTTGGAGCTGTTTCCCAGCCCTGCTGTTGTTGGGATTGCTCCCCTTGCTCACAGAGCAGTTGGAATCCTCACAGGTGTGTGAGTTTGACCTGCTTTGAGACACCTCTCATTTTGGTGTTCACATGGAGTGCTTGTGAGCAGAACAGGATAGCTGTAGTGGAGGGAGTTTGGACAAGGAAGATAGTAAAGACAGGCTGGAGGAGGTGGAGGAGATTCAGAGATGGGGGAGAACTGAGAAAGGTTTAGTTAAAACCCAGCAAACACCAGGTAAGTGATGGTGTGGGGCAGGGCAGGTTTATCCAAACAAAGTGAAGGAATGTCCCATGTTCTGTTGCAAACTTGATTCTTCCTTTAAATGAGCAAAACTGGTTTCTTCTTACCCTAAAAATATGGGAAGAGGAGGTATCTGTTCTATAAAAATGCTTTCTTAAAAAACAAATTTATTATGTTGGGATGGATTTTAATAATACTTTTAGCTATGCCAGTATGAATAACTTTAATCTTTAAATTCCTATTACTTCTCTAATTTATAATCACACTGAAGGATCAAATGGTTTTTAACAATATATTGAAATTAGCACATGGCATTTAACTCCCTGTTTTATGCTCTCATAGATTTATAGCATTGAATCCTTTTATTCTGTTACTTAGAATTCCAAGTGATCAATTCAAGAAACCCTTTCTCTTCTCAAGGCCCTTGTAGTATGGAGAGAGATGTAAATAACAGAGTTACTTTGAGTGCTTTGGAAGAGGGGATCAGGATGTGCAATCTTTTGTTTGTTTAAAAGATTTCTGGGTGAGAGCTGCAGTCCTACCTGCAGTAGATGAAACATTCTTTTCTTGTAATGCAAACCTCACAGATCTCTTGTTGCTGAGTGTTTCATGGCTTATTTAATTGTCAATCTCCAGGGCACCAAATGGATTATTTTCATCCAGTAAGTTCCAATAAACCCCAATATTAGTGGATTCTTCTTGGTGTTTTCAAACAGGGCACTTCAGTGGCTCAGCTGTGTGTGTGGTTTTGTTCTTCTTTGGCAAGCCAAGGCCAAGCCTTGGTGAGTGGAGTCTGTGCTGCCTCTGGGGCCTGGGGGCTCCTCAGGGCCTGGGCAGGAACTGCAGAACAGAGCAGAAATGTAGAAACAAGGGGAGTGCACTTTGGAAGTCTTAGGCTGGTTTGTTGGGTCCCTCTTCCTCCCTATCCCACAGATAATTTGGTTTTTTTTGGATTGCAGGAGGATGGGATCCTGCAGCAAAGTTCAGGCTCTTTGTGGAAATCTGAGAAACCCTGTCCAGATATTTCATGTCCTTTTCACAGATAAACCGCAGGGAAATAATTGTAATTTAAATGTTCAATCTTCTTCCAATTTTAACCTCTAACAGCAGATTTTAGTTTTCCTGCTGAGCAGAGCTATACCCACCCAGATTCTGTATAAACCCTGCCACACTTTTTTTTATCCATTCTGATGAAACGTGTTTCCTCAACAGGGCCACGTTGGTACAACAGCAACCAAAAAAATCGATGTCTACCTCCCCCTGCACACGAGCCAGGAGAAGCTGCAGCCCATGACCGTGGTGACCATCGCCAACGCCAAGGTGCACGACCTCATCGGCCTCATCTGCTGGCAATATACAAGTGAGGGACGGGAACCCAAGCTGAAGTAATGCTCTTTCTTTACTACCTCCTCACCTCTCCATTCTCCTCTGCAGCCTTTTTGCATGTGGAAGGGATTGCTGTGGCAGTGTTTGGGTGTAGAGATCCTGGAGGGGATTGCTGTGGCAGTGTTTGGGTGTAGAGATCCTGGAGGGGATTGCTGTGTCAGTGTTTGGGTGTAGAAATCCTGGAGGGGATTGCTGTGGCAGTGTTTGGGTGTAGAAATCCTGGAGGGGATTGCTGTGGCAGTGTTTGGGTGTAGAAATCCTGGAGGGGATTGCTGTGGCACTGTTTGGGTGTAGAGATCCTGGAAGGGATTGCTGTGGCAGTGTTTGGGTGTAGAGATCCTGGAGGGGATTGCTGTGGCACTGTTTGGGTGTAGAGATCCTGGAGGGGATTGCTGTGGCAGTGTTTGGGTGTAGAGATCCTGGAGGGGATTGCTGAGGCAGTGTTTGGGTGTAGAAATCCTGGAGGGGATTGCTGTGGCAGTGTTTGGGTGTAGAAATCCCAGCACCTTCTGGTTTAGCAGTGTTTCCCTCTGAGCAGCACCCCTGCACCTCCAGCCATTTCTCTTTGAATTGACTGCTGTGTGCTGGGAAATGATCCACAGGGAGGCTTGGGTCTGTAAATGAATCATCATTTCAAAACTATGTAAAAATAATGCAAACTTTATCTCTTTTGGTGTCACAGAGGCATTTGTTATTTCATGTCCCATCTATTTTTGGTAGTGTTCTTAATGGCTGAGATCACAAGATGTCAGATAAAGTCCAGAACTCCTGAGTCCCTTTGCTGTGCTGGAGCACTGGTGGTGTTCAGGAAGAGCTGTTCCTTTTTCCTGGCAGAAGACATGAGTTGCATGGAAAGGTTCTTCAGAACAGCTCACCTGAGCAGCTTTTGTTTTTGAGCAGTTGTGTAAAATACTTCTGGTTTTGCTGGGCCACAGAACATAAAGTAGCACTTGAAGCAGTTTATTACAGAGCTGTCAGTAGCAGTTACTGGCAGGGACGTCCCTGGTGCAAAGGAGGTTGATAGTTTTGTTTGGGATTTTTTCTATATGAACCAAATTCCACTTTTTTATTGTTCCTGAATATTGAATGACTGGGGAAGGGTGATTTTTTTGATCCTGAATTTTGCAGCTCACTCTTTCAGCATTTTTCAGGAGCCCTGGAGGGCTCAGCAGTCTCAGCTGCTGTTGTAGCCCAGCTGTGGGGGCAATGGGAATGAGCTCACTTGGGCTCCTGTGTTTGGATTTGCTGGTTTCTGTTCCACAGACAGGGCACACAGGAAAGCTGCCCCTTTATGGATGTTCTTTCTTATCAGTTTTCCCTCAGCTCTTCTCAACAGACATGTGAGATGTTTCTGGAGTTAAACACTTGGGTTTGATTTGTCCCTTTTTTTTGTTCTGGAGAAGAAATATAAAATTATTCACAGATGGTGCCATTTCATTTGCTGTTATTAATTTCTGTTCATTATACCACAAGTTCAGAGAAGTGTCCTTGGTGCATGATTAGTTATTTTTTAATGAGTAAGACACCACTGATGTCAGTCTTTGGGCACAGAGGAGTTTTTCAGGAGCACAGCAGACCTCCAATGGAACAGCAGCCGTGAGTGGAGTGTTCCATGAACCATCACTGCCCACAGCAAAAGGCAACAGTGGGAAGAAATGAATTTCACTGTCTGCCTTGAAGGATAAGATGTTATGATGTGTCAAAAAGTGCTCATGAGCAAGGAGGCTGTCCAATGTAATCAAATCTCAGGACAGAAGGAATAAAATAAATAATGGAGCACGTGTTAGACACAGCAGCAACTGAGAATCTGGGAACAAAGGCTCAGATTAAGGGGCAGAGCCTCAAGTTTCCAATAAGTTTGTTTTCTTGTTTATTTCTCATATTTTTAGTACTGCTGACTGCCAGTCCTGGAGCAAGGGTTGATTTAAGTGTGAACTAATTCTCATATTTCCAAGTAAGGAAGGTAGGGTACCCATGCTACATTGGCCATTTGTTCCTGGTTCAGTCAGGTGAGAGTGTAAAAAGACAAAATGAGGATCATTGTGACACTGCACTAAAATACATCTATAGAATGCCTCAGATGGGTATACAAGGCATGCAGAGTGACAACTATACCTGCTAGTGACACTGGAAGAATAATGAGGAGGTTTTAGACTTTATAATTAGGAGAAACAACCCCTTCTGTCTTTAGGAAAAGAATATATTACTGCCTAATTCATTTTCCTAAAAGATAGGTGTAAGAGTCTGAAGTGAATGAGTACTAGTTGACAGCTTTGAGAACATTCTGTATTCAATTAGGCTGCCTTTTTTATTATAATTGTATTGTATTTGTCTCTATTCAGTCTCTTGGTTTGAGGAAGCCCTGGCAGTGTTAGCAGCCCTGTCTCTGGCCTCTTACACATGAACTTGGGTTCTAACCCAGCAGTCCATTTGCTTGCCAGCCCCTGACAGATGTGCTGGAATGATTCCACCTGCAAAAAATAAACAAAATCCCTTTCTAGGAAGAAATTAATAGTGAAATGCACAATTCAGATACATTTGCTATTTTTAGAAGTGAGGAATGCTGTTACATCTCTCAGTTTTTGTGCTGAACTTGTAAGTTCCCAACTTCAGTTTCACTCAGCCTGGTGGAGGTTCAAAGTGCAGAACAGTTTTACTCACTGGACTTTTTTTTTTAAACACGTGGTGACTAAATCTGTGTTAGTGTTCAGGACCCCAGTCCATGATTGATGCCATTTGTAACCCCTCTGTTCTGTGGGGTTTGCCCAGTGCTGTGTATTTCCCTGCTTTGTTTCCCTGTGTATTTCCCTGTGTTTGGTGGGAGGGAAGCTGCTGGCACTGGGGCTGTGCTGGGTGTGTTCCCTGCCCTGTGCCTGTGTGGATGGGAAATTGGGATGGAATTCTTGGCTGTGAGGTTGGTGAGGGCCTGGCACAGGGTGCCCTGGAAGGGTTCAAGGCCAGAAAGTTGCTTTACTATTATTTGCAGAATTTTCAAAATTCAGAGTGGTGAATGTTGCTGAATTATGTTTTGGTTAGCAAATTTGCAGCTTGCATTAACAGCAATGCATCATTATTCCCTGTTTTCTATAATAAATGTCTTAGTCATGACAAGATGCCTATAGATCACCTGGACTAAGCACTCTCAATAAAGCACAGTTGCAACCAAAGGTTTGTGAATTAATTGAGAAAATTGCAAATCAGGTAGTCAGTGAAATAATTCATTGTCACATCCAATCAATAAACTTTGTAAATCAACTCATTTAATTCAAAAAATGATCTATATAGATCAAGCGACCAATTAAACAATTAGCATACACTTTACAATTAATTAATTTAAGCATCAATCATGCAATTAAAACTCCAAATTTAAACTGCAGAGTTTAGAAACATGCTGCCACGTGCACCTCCAGCTTTACTGTATGGCTGGGGAAAGGCCTGAGTGCTGGCAGGTTTACAGTCAGAAAGAATACTTATGTTTAGGTCAATAATTTAAACTGAAGTAACAGTTGAAGTAGATTTCAATGTTAGGAAATTATGATTAATACCTGTTTGGTAGCTATAAATAGTTGTTTCCCTCTGGGCTTTCATCTGTGGAAAGAAAGAGGCTCAGCTCTTTATTTCTTTCACATTGTCTCTGTTTCAACCTTGTTAATTCTGGTTGTTGCTATTTATTAATTTGTAACTGCTTTTAGTGACTGAACTTAGCTATTTACTAAAGGTAAGTTTTCTGCTAATCATTGCTACTTTGTTGGACAGATTTTTTACTTTTCCATAGTTCATTACCTGCCCAAGAGCACTCTGCTTTTCCAGCCTACAGACACTAAACTTTCACATTTGTTTGATTTGTGAAAAATCACAGACACCACTTGTTTGCCTTTAGCTCTGAAGTGCAGTCATCACATATATAAATAAATATTCCCAAATGGAGAAATATTACTTCCTGCTTTATGAAATCACAAAACTTTTGTAGGTTTTAGTGTGTTTTAATCATTGTCAGGTTTTGCTTGCAGAGCAAGCAAAGTCAAGGGCTCAAGCAGAGTGAGGGGCTGTTTGCTCTGAGGTTTGGGGTGTCTCTGTCACCGCAGGGCTGTGGCACCGCAGGACACGCTGGCACCTTTGGGGACACGTTTGTGTGGTGTCCCCAGGGGCTCTGCAGAGCTGTGTTCCTGCTGTGCAGCTGGCCCTGCTGCAGGCTGTGCTGCTGCTGTGTGTCCCTGTGTGTCCTGAGCAGAGGTGCTCTCTGTGTTGCAGTGACAATGTCAATGCCTACTGCCTGCACATCGCCGAGGACGACGGCGAGGTGGACACCGACTTCCCCCCCCTGGACTCCAACGAGCCCATCCACAAGTTTGGCTTCAGCACCCTGGCCCTGGTGGAGAAGTACTCGTCCCCAGGGCTGGCAGCCAAGCAGTCGCTCTTCGTGCGCATGTGAGTACAGCTCTGGGGCCAGGACTGCTGCCTTCCTCCTCCTCCTCCTTCCTCCTCCTCCTGCCTTCCTCCTCCTCCTCCTCCTCCTGCCTTCCTCCTCCTCCTCCTCCTGCCTTCCTCCTCCTCCTGCCTTCCTCCTCCTCCTGCCTTCCTCCTCTTCCTCCTCCTCCTCCTGCCTTCCTCCTGCCTTCCTCCTCCTGCCTTCCTCCTGCCTTCCTCCTCCTCCTCCTGCCTTCCTCCTCCTCCTCCTGCCTTGCTCCTCCTCCTCCTCCTGCCTTCCTCCTCCTCCTGCCTTCCTCCTCCTCCTCCTCCTCCTCCTGCTGCTCTGCTTCCCTTCACCTCGCTGTGTCAAAACGCACAAAAACACTTCTTGGTGTTTATAGACAAGTGATTTTATAGACAAATAGTTGCAGTGTGGCTTGGTAACAATGCCATTTGAGAAGAGGAATGAGCAGTAACCCAGCTCACCAGGTGCAGCAGGGCTGGACATTCCCCTCCCAAGTCCAGCAGAGTTTTGGTGAGGGACATCCCACCCACCCCTGAGACTTGAGCTGTCTGACTTGTAGATTCAGAAGAATTTGCCATGTCCTTATCAGTGAAGTTGGGATATACACTGTGCTTGATCACTTTTATTTCTCTTTACTCGTGAATGAAAAATCTCTTAAACCGTCAGAAGGCCTTAATTACTAGAACAAAATGCCAGGAGCATAAGCCACTTCTTACTTGGGAAAAATATTTCATGTTTGGAGCTCTTGAAATGAAAATGCTAATAGGGTTTTCCTGGTTATTGGACATTACTTACATTTCTTAACACTACAGCTGCTTCTAGTTCTGAATAATCAGACATTTTTAAAAAATCTGGCTTATTTAATTAGTTTTTAGATTTTTTATTGTGCACTGTGTTTCTTAGCGACGTTCCAAAGCATCCTACAAGAAGCCATTATCAGAAATCCCACGTGTATTCCCAAAGGCCACATTCACTTTGTTCCACTGCATTAGGGCACTGGGAAATAAAATATTCTGGCCCCAGCGTTCACAAATAAGTTATTCAAGGCTGAGATGCTGGGCTGTGCTGCACTGAGGCCATGGTGAGGAAGGGGAGGTCACTGTCAATAGACAACTCTAAATTGTTGATTTCTCCTCAGGACAAAGTGCCTTTCCCAGCTGCCCCAGTGCTGTACTGGGTGCAGGAGCTGGGGTCAGTTTTCCCTTCAGTCACCAGGTGTGGGGCAGGGTTTGGGTGCTGGCTCAGAGGAGGTGGCACTGCCCTTCCCTGGGAGGGTCCTGGCCTGGCCAGCAGAGCTCTGCTGGAGCTGGAAGCAGATTTAGGGTCCAGCTGCAGAAAAATCCAAAATGTTTTGTTTTGTGCTGGTGTGAGGAGCTCTCTTCTAGCTTGGAAGGTGCTACTGAGGAGAAATAGGATGGCTGCATCATAAGCAGTGCTCTTCTGAAAGGGTTGGTTTGGTGGGTCAGGTGTCCACATTTTAATTTTAAATGGCTTGTGATTGCTGTGTAAATAGTTAGGTTTAAATTAGAATTTTTAATGTGTCCCCTAGGATAAAGAATTACTTGATCATCACTTGATCAAAAGGTTGTTACCTCTGTGAGTTTAAATGTTCGAGCTGTCTTAGTTTTGTAGGGATTTGCTGTAAATTCTGTCTCCTTCCTGCCCTGTCACCCTGCTGGTGCATGGAATTGTGGTTTGAGATTTTACATCTCTTTTTTTTTTCCTCTCCTCGTGCTGAAGTATTTCAGCTGCTGCCGTGTCAGCCTTGTGCCTTGTAATGTTTATTAATATAGAATCACTGTTGAGAGATGTTGCAATGTTTATTAATATAGAATCACTGTTGAGAGATGTTGCAATGTTTATTAATATAGAATCACTGTTGAGAGATGTTGCTGGTTGTGAGCAGCTCGGGGCCGTGGCCGTGTCCAGCCCCCCGCGCCGGATGCTCGCTCAGACCGTGGAACCCCGCCAGGGACCCCCTTCCAGCAGGACATGTGTGAGCAGAAACAGTTTGCAGAACTTTATACACTCCAGCTCCTGCCAAGGCAAACTCTGAGCCACTTGAGTTAGTTATAAATACCCAGAGGTGGTGGCTGGAAGTAGCCCACAGCGCAGTTTATATTCCGAGCTGGATGGGAATGTCTTTGTGGCTGTACAGAGTAGTAAATAATTGAGTTTGATTAGGGAGAGGGACCTCATTATCCCCCCACCTGTGCCCAGCTGGTAGGGGAGGGTCGAAATGAAGCCATTAGCTGTCGCTCTTACTGGCATCTCAAAGAGCTCAAATACATCTGTGTCTTATTTTCTTTTCTGGCACAATCAGTCGAGCAGGCTAAGCAGGCATGACCGAATTTGGCAAGTTCCAAGGACTCTGGCAAAGTTACACAAGGAGAAGACGGAGGGCAGTCATTCTGGCTGCTCACTGCCCATTAGTCTAGTGGGTTCTGTTTTTGGAAGGTGGCTGCTGTGGAAAGCAGAGCTTTGTCCAACATCAGGCACGGCACTCACACACAGCCCCGCTCTCCTGGCAAGGGTGTTTGTCAGGAACAAAAAAACAAACAAACAAAGCACCACATCCATGGAAATTCAAAATTCTGGAGGTGATGAGGTCATACCTGAAGGGCTTCAAATAAATCTATACCATCATTAGGGCTTTTTCCCTTGGAAATTTTATTCCTGGAACTTGACACACTCGATCTAATGGTGTTTCGAGGAGCTGTAGCTCAGCTGCCAGTTGGCACACAGAGGAAATTTGGCATCCAGTTCCTCTGCTCTGTAGCACTTTTTTTCTCTTTTGATATTGTACTTAAATTGCTATGACTATTATATACAAATTTGCAAAGCAGCACCTCTGCCATACCCCATAGTTTAAGGTTTGAAACCCTTTTAAAATACAAAACTTGCATTGTGCATTTGCAGATTTAGTTCAAAGCCCTGAAATGTGGTTTTTGTTGGACTCCAGCAGCACTCCCCAAAAGGCCAGTTCCTGGTTTGTAAGTGGGGGTGGGTAATCTGCAAAGTACATTTTAGAATATTCATACAAAATTTAAGACAGTTAACGTGGGTGCAAAATTCAGAATGTGGCTCCCAGGATAGTGGAGAGGGAGGGGTAGGAGGGCATCAGAAGACTTGATAGAGGTCCAAGGACTGTTACAGTGGTGTCAAAATGCAGCCAGTTAATAGTGCACAGAGCTGTGCAAGGCCAACCTGAGATGCACAAAAGCAGGTCACTTAGGCTCAGAATAAAAATTGTGGCTGGCATTGGTTAGTCTGGTTCCTATCACTGTGCACTTTAACTTAAAAATTACCCAGCTTAAGGTAAGTCTGTTGCATCAGCTGGGATTTTGAGTCTTAACTCTGACTTTGTGCTGATCAAGTGGAAATTGCTATTAGTCACTCCCAGGCACTTCCAGCCATGCCAGCTGTTTATGCAGTGAGCTCTAAGTGCTATAAATTCCACTTCTAGAAAATAAATTCCACTTGTGTGTTTAAAAAAAAAATTAAAGATTTTTAAAATTGCTCCAAAGCTTTTCAAAAAGTTCTCATTCAGAGCAGAAACCTTTTGCCCTTCCAGTGTAGGTTGTTTGATTTTGTGGCAGAAGGGGGGACCCTGCCTGTTCCTGTGGCCCCTCAGCACCATGAGGAGAGCCCAGTGCAGCTTGTGCCTGTGCTGTTGTTTCCCTTTCCCTTTCCCTCTGCTGAACCTTGCCACCCTGGCTCCGGCACAGAGGCTGTAAAAGAAGATGGAAAGCCAAGTTACTGCAGAATGATCACTATCATTAACATTCACGGGTGGTTCACTTATCATTCCTGACTGCACAGACATGGCAGCCGTTATGAAACGTCCACAGGTGTAGCACGATGATACATATTACATTGTGCCACAATGGATTTATGTATTCTGTAACAAAAGAAAAGTGTAATGAAAAAATACAGAAGGTAATCCTTTATTCCTCCACTGCACAATTTATCAGTAATGCCTGTAGATGATAAGTGCCAGGGATTTCCTTTGCTTGATTTAACCTTGTCACCCAGGTGTGTTTTTGCAAAATGACAGAAAATACAAGCTAAGGAATTTCTTTGGCTTCCAATTTGCCAGCAGCAGTTTTAATTGATTGACCAGCATCTGCTTGTCTGTCCTATTTTCAGTGTGTTGACTTAAAGGTATCACACCTTAGCAGAGTGAGGTAAAACACATTGTTTGTGATTGCAATTAAGGATGTGCTGGGATTGGGCTGAGTGGGGACAGCCCATGCCCATGGGCAGTGCAGAGCAGGCAGGGCAGTGCTGGGGTGAGGTGGGTGTGTGTTTCTCCTGTGCTGTGCTCACACCAGCCAGGGCTGTGGTGGGCTGGTGATGTTCCAGAAGATCAGCACAGCTCCAGGACAAGGAGCAATGGCCTTAAACTAAACCACAAGAAGTTCCACCTCAAAGTGAGGAAGAACTTCTTTCCATGGACGGGCAAGCCCTGGAACAGCTGCCCAGGGAGGGTCTGGGTGTCCCTCTCTGGAGACATCCCAAACCCACCTGGACACATGCCCTGCTCTGGGGGGCCCTGCCTGGGCAGGGGTTGCATGGGCTGATCTCCAGAGGTCCCTTCCCAGCCCAGCTCATCTGGGATTGTGCAGGGCTTCTCCTGTGGGCACAGGAGCCCTGCTCTGACTCACTGGCCTGGCTGCAGCTCTTTGGGCTGGGCTTAAATCCACCTCCAGCTCAGGTGTGTGCTGGGATGTGTGAGTGCTGAAATGTTGTCCTGAGGTTGTGTGAGAGGGGAGCAGGCAGGGAAGGGAGCAGGATGGGGGCTCAGCCCCTCTGGCTCTGCTCCAGAGCAAACAGCCAAGAGTTCAGCAAAGCAGGGCTCTGCATTTCTCTGCTCTGCCAAGCACTCACTCACTGCTCCACACTAAATATAGCTAAACACAGAGCCTTGCTTGGTTTGCTTTGATCAGTAAAATAAACTTTTAAAGATTGTTCTGGGATGAGATCTAGCTTCTGAGGCAAAGAATGGCCGTGGCTGGGGCAGGGGTTAGTAATGGAGTGTCAGGGAAATCAGTCTGGCAGTTCTCAGCCAGCTGCTCCCTGGAGGGGCTCGGCCAGGCTGGGACACAGAGCACAGCACTGAGCTTCCAGCAGCTCAGGTGTCAGGAGCTGAGAGGGAATCTGCCTTTTTTGGGGTGTTCCTGATCCATGGGCATGTGAGCAGCCCTGAGCTGGGGCCAGCTCCAATGGCCACTGTGTGGCCATGCTCTGTTGGGGTGAAAAATGTAGAAAAGCTTTTTGTACAAAGGGGACAATTGTGATTCTGTTTTGGCCATAGTGGGTTTTGGAAGACTTCTGTTGCCTTTGCAATTTCTTTTTTTCCCAGAGTATTTGAATTTATTTCCCTGTATTTTAGTTGGAGTTTTCTAGGAAATTCCTGTAGGTATTGCAGAGCATTGTGTGAGTTACCTGGAGGCACCAGATGTTGTGGTGGCCTGGTCCAGCAGGGAGGGATTTTCATGTAGCACTTCAATGAGAAACCTTGTGTTGTTTAAATAAAAACACAAAGGTAGTTTCCTCTTTGTGATTGTAACTGTAGAATAGGTTTTTCACTTTAAAGAATCCACTAATCTTGCTGAGCAGGTCAGCTGGGACAGAAGCTGTGTGGCTTTTGGGAAGCCAGGGGTTGGCCAGGCCACTGCCGGGCTAAGGGCAGGTGTTGTGTGATGCTCATGCAAATCAGGGGCTCCACAGCAGCTTCAGGGGAAATTTGCTCATCAGTGAAGTGCATGGGAAGATCTCTGCTCGTTGCAGGCATTAGCCAGAGCCCCTGAGCCCTGGGCTGTTCCCAGGACAGCAGTGTCACCTGCAGACGTGGTGGCACTCCCTGCTCAGCTCTGCTCCTGCTGCACTGAACACACAGGGAAAAGCAGATGCATGAAAAGGTTGGGATTATTTGAAGACAAGTAAGATAGAGTTATAAATAATAAATGGTCTGGAGAACATAAATTTGGGGCTTTTAGGCAGTTTCATTTTGCCAGGAACAAAGGGAATTGAAAATGAAATTCAGATGAGACCAACACACGACCGAGGAGAGGGGAACACATCTCCCAGCAGCCAGGGGGGACATGGCCTGAGCCCAGGCCTGGCTGCTGGTCCAGGAGCACGAGTGGCCTGCAGGACACCGAGCTGTGCCCAGCATGTGCCCGGGCTGGGCGTTCCTGGCCCCCCTGCCACGCTGCAGGCAGTGCCCTGGGCACAGCAGGGAGTGGCCAGGGCTCTGTCCTGGCTGGGTCACAGTGTGGGCTGGGGACGTCTGACCTGACCTGAGCTCCACCTCTAATCCCAGCGTTTGTGTTGCAGAGTGACATGTAATATGGGTTTGTTTTTCAGGATGTACTCGTGTTGCTTGGATTGCTTTCGCCTGCCAGTTGCTTTTAAAAATATTCCAGCTGTGATGTTCATATAGAGCTGTAGTCCCTGATTAAAATTCCTGGTTGCCAGATCCAAGGCTCCTCCTCCTGCCCAAACAGCTTTGCAAACCAGTTTTTTCCATGCAGAGCAATCTGTCCGGTGGGAGCCTTCAGCTCTCGGATTTCCCTGGAACTGTCTGCAGTGACATCTACTGACACGAGCCGAGACTGACTGCGAGGGCTAAGGGGCAGAATTTACTGATCTGCTCATTCTCAGTCTCTTCTATTATTTGTCATTTCTCTGCTCCCCCAGGGGTGCCCCTCTGGGTGCTTGGCAGCAGTATCCCCCGCAGCTGCTCTTTGCAGTCCTTCCCATGGCCTCTCCCATGGGAGATGACCAGGACAAGGACACTGCCCTGGATCTCTCTGGGGTATTTTGTACCATTGTATTCACAGAAACGTGTCCAAAGAAACCCCTCTAGGTTGGAAATAATGCATTACAGTAATACCTTGATAGTGCTGCAAAGCTGCTGTCACTGAGGGGTGTTCTGCACTTGTCCCTAATGGTGTGGCACGTGTGGGACATGGGGGAAATGCCACTGCAAGCTGCTTCCCTGCTGTGTGCTGTGGAACACCCCACAGACACCAGCTGAGATGAGGAACCCCCCAGGCACACTGGCTCATTTTCTCTTCTAATGCTGAACATCAAGTGATCAAAAATAACAATAAATTAGGAAAATCCTTACACCCCTTGCCTTGAATCTCAATCCTTTTTGGCTGGGTTTGTCTCTGCCTTGCTAAGGCAGTTTGCTTGGTTTCTCCTTTTACCTTCCCCTTCCAGCCCAACTTCGTTAACCGTGTGCCTAACGAGGGCTTTGCTTGAAGCTAACGAGGGCTGCGGGAGCTGCCAGTGATGATTGTTTTGTAAAACTGCATGTGCATCTGTCTTGCAGAAATGCTGCTCATGGATTCTCACTTATTCAGGTGGACAGTATGAAGGTCACCATGAAGGATATCTTACAAAAGGCCTTAAAGAGAAGGAAGGGATCACAGAGAGGCTCAGGTGGGTTATTTATTGTATTTTCTAGAGGGCAGGGTGTTTTCTCCATGAGTGTATTTGATATCTCTTTGTAACTGTTGTGAACATTGCTCAGGTTTTGGGGGGTTGTGTCCCAGCCCCACTCACAGCAGTTCTGTGCACAGGTCTGTGTTCTCCATGCTGGCACAAAGCTGGCAGTGCAGGAGCTGCATAATGTTTGCTGCAGAGCAGTATATCCATTCCTGCAAATATTTATTTATGATAACAAAGCCGTTTGCATTCAAGACCAGTTCATGGTAATTTGGGATGATGGGTAGAAGTACAGCAAGTCCAGCCCATGATAGAGTTTGTATATATACTTTTAATTTATGTAAGAAAATTATGCTTAGCACGATTTTAAATAATTTCAAGGGTTCATTGTTACTTGTAGTGAAAAAGAAAAATTTACTTTCTGCAATGTTATCAAAATAGTGGTGTTACAGTTAAGGCATATGAACACTTAAAAAGGGAAAATATACAGTGCTTGTATTTCTATTTTAAACAATGTTTTTTCTGGGGGGTAGATGTGCATTCACATATATGTTAGTGTATATATTTCAGAAGTATAAGGCTGAGAGATCTTTCCAGCAACAAGAAATAATTACTGAGAGAAATTGCACTTGAGTCTTGTCACGCAACAAAGGAACTTTAATATAAACCCATCTATATACTGGGAAAGATAAGGATCTTGTCTTTGTAAATGAATGAAACCTCCTTATACACCCTCAGTTTTAACTATGGGAAAAGAAAATAAACCCTGTTCTCCTTAGAAAAAGTAGTTCAGTGCAATTTTTAAATGCGTGTATAATCTGTCATGGATTTAATTAGCTATCTTCAGATGAGAGTTGAAGTTTTAATAAAAGTTAGAAGAGATAACACAGTGAAGGACACGGATGAGCTGTCTCAAGGCCATATTCCAAGGGAACGATAAGAGCTGTAAAAAATGGCAGAGAAGAGCAATTGAATGGAGCAATGAAAATCTGATTCTCGTAAAAAAAAAAAAAAAAAAAAAAAAAAAAGAGAGAGAGAGAAGGGGAGGGTGTGGAGAGGAGCAGTGCTGGGGGTGGAGAGCAGCCTGGGCAGGCTGCAGCAATTTGGAGGGTGGCCAGGAACCATCGCTCAGGCCGGCTGCGGCGCCTCCGGCCAGATGTGCCAGCGGCGCGCCCGGCCCTTGCCAGCTGTGCTGCGCCGGGTGATGAGCAGCCCTCCGCATGCCCAGCGCCGGCCGCAGAGATGGAATTAAATGATGATGATCTTCCCACAAGTTGGGAGAGGAAACAATGCATATAAATCTTGATTTCATCTCAGCGTGAGAAGTCTTTATCCATCATCACTCATAATGAACAAGTCGTTAGCGGCGATGAATGGTGTTGGGGTTTTTTTCAAGCACCTCTTTTGTTCACTTTTTGGGTGACTTCTATTTATTTCCTGGGGTCAGATTTCCCTTCCCTGAAGGGAGGTTGCTAAAGGATTCACTTAGCTCAGTCTTTAAACTGCTTCCCCCCTTCGTGTAACAGATGTTTCATTCTTTGGCCATTTAAAATTTGATTCTGCTTTGACTTTGTTACTTTTGCTCAGTAGTTTAGAAAAGGAATGGGCCTGGCATTTGTTCCTCCAGCTGATATATTCACTTCTGCTGCCTTGGCCCTCCTGCTCAGAACCCTTTGCAGAAACAGGGTATATAGAGGTGTATCAGAAATTTTTATTAACATTAACTTAGCTTATCCAAACCTTTCCTTATTCCAAATTATATCCCTCTCCCAAAATGAGGATTATCAGGCTTTAGGGGGGTGGGAGGGCTTAGGAAAGTCTGGTTGTCATCTTCAAAGCAGCAGCAATTGTAGCTGTGTGCACAAAGGGGACCCTCTGGATCCAGCCAGGCCATGCCAGTCCCCATCTGCCACGGGGTGGGAATGCTGTGGGGACAGGGAGAACTCAGGATGCCACCACAGTGAGCACAGAGAGACTGGAGCAGGAGAAGGTTTTGCCATCATTCCTCACCTACCCTCAGATTCCTTGTCATTGGAGAGGATGCCTGGAGAGGAGATGCAGGGGTAAATGGAATTGCAGATCAGAGCATTTGCACAGCACAGGCCAGGGCCAGGGTGCTTCAGGTCATTATTAACCACTGGATTAGGATCTCAAAGTTGTGAATAAAAGATAAGACATGATTTAGGAGAAGCATTTCTCCTCATTCAGCAGTGTTTCATTTAAAGCTGATTGGTCTGATTTTTAAAAGGTCGTTCCCAAAAATAAACTGAACATGTTTATTTAAAGTTTTTGGAATAGTTTAATAAAACTTAAATGCCTGTGAGCTTTTCTGCCTGTCTTCAGGTGCTGGGGGTGGGAGGATTCTTTTTGCTTTTTAGTGTTGTAATAGAGAAAACTCAAAACCTTCCTTTTTTTGCATTCTGGCCCTGACACCTTGTCCCTAATCTGGGTGTCAGGCCCCAGCCAGGTGTTCCCTTGAAGCAGCTTGAGGTTCTTCAGGTGTCCCCACCCTGTAACCTGATCACCTTCCATTGTTCTCACTCAGTCACATGATCACCCTCCACTGTCACCTTGATCACCCTCAATTGTCACCTTGATCACCCTCCATTGTTTTCACTCAGTCACATGATCACCCTCAATTGTCACCTTGATCACCCTCAGGTGTTCCCAACCAGCCCCCTGAGCTCCCTCAGGTGTTCCCATCCCTCCCCAGCTGTCTTTCAGCTGTGGGCAGTGCCCATGGTCCCCAGGTGCCTCTGGTGATCCTGGGAGCTGAGGACATTTTTCAGACTGGTCCTAAATTGGTAAGAAAATGCAAACCTGGGTTTGCTTATTTGGGTGAGGAAAATTTGAGGAATTCCTGTGCTACAGCTGGGAAGGATTTGTTCAGCATTACCAGGGCTAAAACTCTAAGCTAGTTTTCTCTAAATACTCTGTTCAGCCTTTATTTGGTGCAGCAAAATACTGATCAGTAGGAGACAGAAGTGGGCTATGACCTTTGCTTCATAGAAAGAGGCCTGGAAAAACAGAAGGAATATTCTGACTGTGCCTAGCTCTATTTAGATAAAATTATTGCAAACTGTTCAAACTATTTCAGCTTCCTTGCAATTCTTCTTTCTCAGTGTCTCAAGGCTTTTGACACATGAACTCTGACCATCTTTGAACAATAATATTTGAGCCAGTCAAGGGGAGGCCAGGTGGTGAAATAATGGGATATTGTAGCTGAGAGAGCCGTGGCCCCAAGTCCTTTCCTGGGGGATGTGCATGTCCTGCAGCAGGACTGGGGGCCCTGGTGAGCTGTCCCAGCACAGGCACCCACGGGGGTTAATGGCAGTGCTGGATCATCTCCTGCCCCATGCCCAAATCC
Source organism: Muscicapa striata striata (assembly GCA_030060385.1). Classification (NCBI taxonomy): domain Eukaryota; kingdom Metazoa; phylum Chordata; class Aves; order Passeriformes; family Muscicapidae; genus Muscicapa; species Muscicapa striata. The sequence continues at coordinate 3,456,789 of JAREIS010000026.1, read as the reverse complement.
CCAGCGGGGACGAGCCATGGGAATGGCTGCAAGGTGGGGAGAAGCCTGGAACAAGCAGCCAGTGCTGCATACTGGAGAAGATAAATCTGCAGAGGAAACCGTTGAGGCAGATGTTTAATTAGTTGGAGCCAGGCTGGATAAATCAGGGTAGGAGCTGTCTGTGCAGATATGCTGGTGTGCCTTCCCCTCCTCTGGGCTGGTGTCACTGCCTCTAAAAACAAACTGGGGAAAGAAGCAGCAGAAAGAGTCATAGAACCTCTTGCTTACTGTAATGGATTCCCCTGTGTACACTCATAAAATAGAAAATGTAATTGATGTTTTCTTATGGTAATGAAAACTAACAAAGTCGAGTACTTTATCATCAATTTGTTTAACCTGTTGTGTGCTCAGCAGCGTGTATTGCACAGGCATGGTTTATGGGAGGGCTGGAAATAAAACACTGCACTTGTAGGGTGAGCTGGGGAGACTGGTCTAATCCAGGCTGGACCACCTTGAGGGGGCTCAGGGGCATTGCTGGTGCAAGAGGGTTTTCTGAGAATAGCCCAAATGGGAGAGAAGGAGCCCAAGGATGGGGAGATGTCCCAGCCACAGAGGGGAGAGCTGGGAGCTCCATCAGTGCCACAGGGACCTGGCTGGGCACAGCACGGGCCTGGCACTGCTTAGGCAATGGGATAACAGCCCTTGGAGAACCCTGGTGTCCAGAGGTACTTTAAGGATTGTTTTGTATAATCCTCCCATGCCTACGTCTCCTTTCCTTGAGCACTTCAGCAGCTGATGGTGTAAATATAAAATCTCTCTGTGGTGTGGCAGATCTGCAGGGAAGAACTCACATGCTGGAGATTGGGAGCATAAGAACTTCCTGTTCTCCTTGAATTTATCAGTAAAAATGTCAGATACCATGCTGTCTGGATTTTGAACAGCTCTAATAACCGAGTCCTGAAAAGCTGTTTTAGAAGGTGAGATTTGGGTGTTTTAGTACTTGGGATAATTCTGCTCCCCAGAGATCAGTAACAGCCTTAACATTAACTTCTGGAGCAGGTAGCTGTTAGGTATGCTTGAAAATCCCACCCTGGGGCTTGGCAGAGGAAGTTTTGTAGGTCGTACAGATCATGTTGCAGAGCTGTAAAACACCATTACCCCTAGAACTTGATTTGCTTTACTGGGAAATTATTTTCCTGCTCACTCAGTCTGGTATGTGTTTCTGCTGGTCTTACTTTCACCAATACTCATGTGTTACCCCATTAACATTAAGAAATTTGGGTTGTGGTACATGTGGACTTTAAAGCCTGCTTTTTTAGGGAGCTCGGTGGGACCAAGGCAGGCACAGTTGTTCCAAGGTGGAAGGCACAGCCCATGCTGTGATCCCAGGGCTCAGCTGAGGCTGGGGCTGACAGCAGCTCACAGTGTGCAGCAGGCAAGGAGATCTTATCAGGCTTTTTATATCTGCACCAAAGCCTGCACTCAATATTTCCTACAAAATATGTTTGCATGGATTACGATTTTAAGAACATAAGAAAGATGGTGACTTCATCCTTGATACTTCATGTATCTTGATGCCATGGTGATTCTCAAATTAAATATGTGCAGGAGCTATATGTACACTTGGAAGTTATCTCCCTGCCTGTGAGCTGTCTCATTCCTGCTGCTCTTCAACAAACACATTCCCTGGGATGCCAGTTGCCTTCTCCTCCAGAGCTCCACTGAATGGACTATAAATACTAATGTAAAGTAAATAACAATGCAGGGAGAATGTGTGCAGAGGCTTTGTTTTCAAACAAATTAAGTGTTGATGTCAGTATATAAAAACCGAATGTTCTTAGAAGGAGATGAGAGACAAAACTAAACAACATTAAATGCTGAAATGTTGGAATAATCCTGCCTGTTCCTGGTCCATGTCAGCCTCTCTTCATCTGAAATTTCTAGTGAACAGAGAAGTCTCCTCTGATTAATCTTGTCTGATTTCAAGTAGAAATTCTTTGCAGGGTGAACATGCTACTGATTATTATTTAATAGCTGCCTCCAACTGCAAACATCCCCCGACCAGAAAGGCTCAGTCCTTTTAAGAACAAAATGCTCTACAAGTTTAATTGTTATAAACAAAACCTTCTGCCAACATTGCACAGACGTGACCTGTATTTTCCGTAGGTTAGAGGGAGAGTTATTAGCTCAGTGTTCTGTGAGTTTGGAGAAAGATTAATACTTTTTCAATAAATGAAAACAGCTGCTTTGCAATAACATTCAAGTCCCTAACAGCTGTCAACCAGTGCTTTTTGCATTCTTTAAAATGTGTAAAGTGACCAAAAATAGTTTAAAATAATCTTCCTGGTCTGTTTAAGTGTATTATTTCACTGCCACAGGAAGCTGAATAATAAGAAAAGAGAAAGATTCAAGAAACAGGCATAGGACTTTAAGATAAAAGTCTCCATATCATATTTTAGTCTCTACACCAGAATCAGAGGAATTGCAGCTGCCAAGGCCAGGGAAAAGAGCCTTTTCCATCCCCTGGTACCTGCAGCACCCTCTGTTACAGACCCAGGATGATTATTCTTGTTTTAGATTTGTTCCCACGAAGTTTAGGTTACCCTCAGAATCTGGAGACTCTCAGATGAAGATTTCTGCTTGGGGCTCATCTCTGTCTGAGGAGCAGCTGGGGAGGAGAGATCTGAGTTGTGTTTTTTCTGACCTGTCAGTGTCAGCACCACATTGAATGTCAAATTTCGTGACTTAAATGTTCTAAAACAGCTGCTAGAGGAGCTGTGGGCCTTGCTGGGGTTTTCCTTCCTCATCCTACTTTGTCAGTGGGAGAGTAGGACAAAAAATGTCTCTAAAGGTACGTGTGTGTGCATTTTGATAGAACATACATGTATTTATTCATACATTTTAAAAAGGAGAATTAAAAAGATAAACTATGTAAAGCTACAGCCCTGTGATTAAAGCACTTCTAACAGATGAACTACAATTAGAATAAACTGTCATTAAAGTTTGATACTGTCATGGAATGATGGTAACTGAGGAGTTTAAATTTAAAAGTAAATATGTTCGAGTAGGCGATGCATATGTTTGCTCTGACTCTTTCTGGGATGGAAGCCCCAGCATCTGTGACAGTGAAAAGCCAATTAATTTGTGTTTCCTTGTGTTCACACTCGTGCTTTTCAGCTTAACGGTAGTTGTGAGTTGCTCTGGCTCCAAGTGCTTTGTTTGGCATCATTAGAGCACCCCTGCAGAGCCTGGTGCCTGGTTAGGGATGGAAATACCTGGAAAAACCTCAGAGATGTGGGTTTGGATCCTGGCAGCAGGGTGTGAGTTACAGAGAGCAGAAACCCAGCGGTGTGTGCAGAGCTGGGACCAGCCCCTGTCCCTGCAGTGTCCCTGCAGCGTCCCCATGCTGTGCTGGCATTCCCAGAGCTGTGCCCCATTCCCAGATCTATTCCCCATTCCCAGATCTGTTCCCCATTCCCAGATCTGTTCCCCATTCCCAGATCTGTTCCCCATTCCCAGATCTGTTCCCCATTCCCAGATCTGTTCCCCATTCCCAGATCTGTTCCCCATTCCCAGATCTATTCCCCATTCCCAGATCTATTCCCCATTCCCAGATCTATTCCCCATTCCCAGATCTATTCCCCATTCCCAGATCTATTCCCCATTCCCATGCCCCATTCCCCGAGCTGGGCTTGGCTCCTGTCCCCGCTCCCAGCCAGGCTGATCTGGGAAGGGGAGAAGGGCTCACTGCAGGATTTTTAGGGTGTTCCCCACAGCAGGGTGGGTGAGCAGGGCAGAAGGGGCAATGGAGCTCTGGGAATGGTTTCCCCCTGCCTGCAGCCTGGGCTCTGCTCTGCAGCAGGGATGATTTATGATTTATGATTTATTCCACACGTCCTTCCTCTCTCCCCAGCCTGTTGATGCTGAGCAGAGCCCAGGGATGGGGACAGGCTTGCTGGTCCTGGAACAGCTCGTTGGGAATAAAGTTTGTGAATTGTCAGAGCAGCAATGGGCTAGTTAGCCCTGTGCCTTGGGCTGAGCATCAGCCTGGATGGGTGAGAAGAATTTTTCATGCCCAGCCTCCAAAACGAAAGTGAAATATTGAATGGGGTTTATTTTGGATCTGTTGGTGTTGAATTCATGTGGTTACTGGTTCTTCTGGGTTGGTAATAATGCTGTAATTTATGTGACATTTTAAACTGTGCAGCTCAGTGTTTGTGTGACTGAGATTTTTGTGTTTGTTTCACCCTCTCTGATGAACAGAGGCTGTGCTGGTCCCTGGTACCTTCATGGGGTCAGCTCCTTCCTGCTCTGTTTCCATGAACTCCTGAGTGCACTGTGCTACCCCAAGCTGCAGAACAATCTCTGGTGTCTTCCTAGCCAGGGAAAAGCACCTTTGTCACTTGGTAGCCCAGGTGAGTCAGGAATGTCCATCTGGGCTGGCCCCAGCAGGACCCCTTGGGGACAATTCCAGACTCTGAGAATGGGGCACCTCCCAGTCCTGAGTTTAAAATAAAACCTGTGTATTGGCTTTCTGCTATAGGTGCTTTACATTACAGATCAAACATGATGGTTTTGTCTCAGCTTTATTTAGAGCTGCATACTGCTAATGCAGAAAGGTAGCAACCCTTCTGTTGATGCTGTGCACAGCCCGGGTTGCTGCTGGCCGTGCTGCACGTTTGCTGTTCCCCAGAAAAGCAATCCAGAAATGAAGTGTTTGTTTCTTTTTAAGGGCCTTTTGACTAAATTCTTTAATTTCACTGGCTGTCAAGGTAGTGTTAAGTAAAATAGGTTTGAACTGCTGTAGTTTTTGTGTACTGGACTAGATGTCAGAAACCTTTGCCATCACTGGAAATTCTGTCACTCTGGATTTACTATCTGTTTCCCACAGCTGAATTCCTGAGCAGTGTGATTTAACACCTTGGCTCTCCATCAACCAGGCCTGGCATTTATTTGAATGCATTACACCACTGGTTTCCATAAACTATTTTACAATTGTTTCATATAAATGACTGTTTATTTCTACAAAAACCATCTGTATTTCTGTGGAGAGCGGCAGATAACTGTGTGTAAAATTCGGTAATGTCACAACAGTGCGAGTTAAGGAAAAACAGATTGAGCTAAAAAACCTCTCATGCTTCTGTAATGTTAAAAGTTTGTTTTCACTATTTAAATATCTTTATTTATTAACCAGTATTTGCATTTGTAATGATAAAATCTTTATTCCACTTCAGAGGTGTTGAGGGGCTTTGGGGATTTTTAGCGGATAAACAGATTTAAGACGTCCTCACAGCAGCGGGATTGGGGATGTAAACATTCTGCTCTGCAGCCAGTTCCTCTCTCACTGTTTACATATTTTCTGTTGTTTTATTGTCATTGCCAAGCACACAATGGAATCCTGCCCCTTCTGTCATGTTCTGGGAAAGCTCCTGCAGAAGGAGGCCTGAGCCCTCTCCTTGTTCCCACTCTGGACTGATCCTGCTCCTCCCTCTGCCCTTTTTGCTTCTGGTCCAGTGCTCATTCCCTGGCCCAGGAGCCATGTCCAGCATCCCCGGGGAGCCAGGGCTCCCCCAGGCCTGCCCAGGGGGATGAGAAGCTGCCTCAATTTCCCTCCTCCCAGCCAGCACCCAAGGAGCTCCACACTGAGCTATTTTAATTCCTCCATCTGCTGCCCATGTGCTGGCAGAGGGAGCGCTGGAATCCAGCAGTCTTACACTTAGCACGACTGATACTTTCTGACAGACTATTTGAAATGATAGAAATACATAAATCTCCTCTTTTTTATGACCTTGTAATAGCTGCAACATATTTCCAGCAAATATTTTCTATAGCAATAATAAAAAAGCGATAACAAAAAAATAAATATAAATATAGTTTAAACTCGAGCAGAATCATGCTTTCAAAGCCCAGGGATGGAGCAGCAAAGCAATAAATCACAAATCCTTGTGAAAGGAGGGACTTGAAATGGAAAGTCCCACAGACATCAGTGTTAAGTGTTTATCAACAGGGGTTTTTTGACTGCTCTGCTGCCTTCTGCCTGTGGACAGTGCTCAGTTCCCTTTTGCTTGTTCCCTCCTGCCCAGCATCTGTCACCGTGGCTGTTGGGCTGTGGCTGCCTAACTGCCCACATTTCTGGCTTTTTTCCTTCTTATTTCCTTTGTTATTTTTTCTTTTCATTTGTCATTTTCTTTGCCCAGAGCAGCTGTGGCTGCCCCTGGATCCCTGGCAGTGCCCAGGGCTGGGTTGGAGCAGCCTGGGACAGTGGAAGGTGCTCCTACCATGGCAGGGGAAGGGTCTGGGGAGGTTCCCCTCTGTGCTGAGCCATTCTGTGATTCCTGCAGAGCCCTGTGAGCAGGCAGCAGTGCCCAAGCTGTGCTGCAGGTGAGATGGAGATGCTGCACCATTAACACCACGTTGGAGTGGTGCTCACACCTGCTGCTCTGGGCTGGGGGTGATGCCAGGGCTTTGTGGAAGGACAGACAGGTTTGCCTGGGCTTTGTCACCAGGCAAACTGTGAAATTGTAATAGGAGCCCTTAGCAAAGAGCAGAATTAATGATGGCACCTGAGCACAAATGCAGCACACGGGGGCAAAGGTGGGCATGGCTTTGGCAGACGGGAGCCAGAAACCATCTCAGCAGGATGGTGGGCTTTCCATGGCTTGCTCAGAGTTCCAAAAAAGATTTGACAAAGGCTCATAAAGCAATTAAGCTGTCACAGGATGAGAAGGAGGATCCTCACATGGATTAATAATTGATTAAAAGACAGGAAACAAAGAATAGGAATAATGGCCCTGGGTGATTAGTAACTAGGTTACTGGTGGAGCTCCAGTGGAACTGGTGGAACCTGCATTGTTCATTAATGTGGGGCATGGGAAGGATGTGAATGCTGATGTGACAAAATGTGCTGTTGATACAAAAGAGGTAAGAATAGTGCAAATAAAAGCTGTCTGTGAAGCACTGCAGAGGTATCCACAGTGCTGAGTGACAGGACAATAAAAAGAGAGAGGGAATTCAGTGTCAATGAGCACAAAATAATATACACGGTGAAAAGCAACTGTAACTATATGTGTACAATGATGGGCTCTAATTACCTTCCATCAGTCAGGAAAAGTATCCAGCATCATCACAGGTTGTTCTCTGAACACTTCAGCTCCATGTAGGAGCAGGCAGAAAGACAAATGGAACATCAGGAACTGAGTCCATAAATCCCAGCATACCCATATCTTATTTGCTGTATTTTGTCTCAAAAAAGAGAAGTGAAGAGATGCAGAAAGGGATGAGTGTGGAAAGGGATCAGGCACAAGAAATGAGAAACAGATGCTGAAGAGGGAAGGGCTTTTGTGGTGTGGAAAAGGCACAACTGGGTACGAGAGGTGTCTGTGCAGTGCAGGTGGTGGGGCAGTGAATTGGGATGGTTTTAGCCTGGTAGTTCAGAGACACCCCAAACATTGGGGTGGAAATGGCTCATTTGAACAAAAGGAATACTTTTCCTCATGCAGTGTAATAAATTCAGGAGGTAAATGTCACAAAAGTGGGAAATTCAAAAGTGTTTTGGACAAATGCACGGACTATAAAGGGAACAGAAACAGCTGATACAGCCCAGGTGGAACTGGGGTGTTGGTGAGAATTATGGGAGCTCTTGGAGGTGAAGAGAGGGATATACAGGCATAGGGACGTGTTTTGTTGCACAGACTAATGCTATAAAATACAGCCTCAGTTTTCAACAATTTGAGGGGTTTTTTTGTTGATACTGGTATTTTTTTTTGTTTTTGTTTAGGTTTGACCACTCCACAAACATTAAATATTCTTTCTATAATGCTTATTTCACCCTAATAACTAGTTTGGAGATGGAGAGGGGTTTGGTTGGGGTTTTGTTTAAAGCCTGGTTCCCCGTTGCAGTGTTAGTATTGTTTATTGTGCAGATTCACCCCTGACCGTGGCATTCTTCATTGCTATTGAAAGTTAATGGGGGGAAAAATTGCATTCCAAACATTTGAACCCGTAGTAGCCATGGCTGAACTTAGTTGATCTCTGGTGATCGGTTCAATTTAGTTACGATTTTTAGCCATTAGGCTGGGGCTGAATGATGGTGATTTGGTTGAGGCCAAATGTCTGCAGAAAATTGGCTGTTTGATAAGAGCCCTGTTATCAGAGGGGGATACTTTCTCATTTACATTTAGATGAGTATTGATTATTTATTTACTCAGAGAAGTGAGATTCGTTCCCAATCTTATCTCTCTAGTCTCTGCTTGTCAGCAGAAAGAGAGAGAGAGCTCCTGACAACAGCCCAAGATAACAGCACTTTGTAGTGGAGATAAAAGTTGGAATGGGCCTTTTTCTAGTCTTGACTGAAAGGATAAGTTTTAAAAATTAGAACTGATGGGTCGTGCTTTCAAAAGCCCTTTCTGAAAGCTTTGCAGCTTAAATAGCAACAGAATTGGTTTGTTGGTATTAAGGTGACCATCCCCCTCTGAAAGGGGTCCCTTAATTTGATTACAGGGTGGGATTCTTCCCAGGCACCTTTGTGTGCTCATAGGGAAGCTGTGGGTCTTGGGGTATGTTTCCTTCTTTCTAATTCCTGATGAACAGTCCTGTCTCTAAAGGGTGTCTTGAAATGGCCTAGTGGGTATCTGTGCACAGAACCCATGGTGGGAGTGGTGGGCCAGGGATTTCCATGGAGGGATGTGTGTGGTGGAGGATCAGCCCCAGGGGGGGTGTGGAGCCCTGAGCTGCCATGAGCAGGAAATCTTGGCTTAGGACACTGGCCAGGGCAGTCCGTGCCAGGATTTTAAAGGTTTATTTTACTACTGCATTGAGCATTTGCATGAGATTACAGAAATCCATAAAATCCATCTTTGGTATTGCCACTTGAAAATTTGTTGAAATTCACAGAGCAGGATTCCATTAGGAGACCATTAAATTATCCAGTATTCCTACTACAGTGACATAATTTGAACTTGTGAGAGAAGCCTGATAGTAAAACTCCTCCACAGACTCAGCCTAACGTTCTTCATCTGTTGGGAAGCAGAGGTCATGTAAATGTGGACAGATATTTAAAGCATAATTGAGGAGTAGATACTCTCTGAAAATCCATTTGCACTTTTTTAAAAATTTCTCAGTATTTACTTTTTTTTTTAAGATTTCTCAGCATTTTCTGCTTTTAAGGAGTTCTCCATAAGGCAGGTTGACCTGGTTCCTGCTCTGGAGCTCTATTTCCCTGCTTTATTAGCAGAGTTAATACAGGCTTGACACAAACTGGGTAAAACAATTTACCTGATCATGGAGTTCTCAAGCTGCTCCAGATAAAAATGGTCCTGTGCCACTGCAGGGTGTTTTGGGATGTGATCCCTGGTCAGGGTTCAGCAGCCTGGGGACTGTTCCTGATGTGGGAGATGTTCTTTGGGATGGATCCACACAGAGGGAGAGTGAGCCCTGCCTGCATTTAACCTTTCCAGGGTTTGCCCCCTCTGAGCAGAGGTTTGGGACTGGGTACCAGCAGCACAGATGTGGAACCAGCAGTTCCCTTGGAGCTTGGGAATCTCTGGAAGCTGCTTGGGATGAACAGACAAAGCCATTGGCTTTTGCTGCCACTAGTCCTGTTCTTAAACCTGCAGCAGATTTTAAATCCAAATTGATTTACTGCTTTGAGATTTGTTTCAATTCAGTATATTTTGCTTCTGCCTAACAAGCAGGCCTCTGTTTATCTAATTTATTTTAAATTTAAATTGTTAATCACATTTCCAGTAGCCGGGAGAGGAGCAGTGGTGGTGCTGGCTCTGCTCGCCTCTCTCTGTGGTTTGCACTGCTGATGCTTTGGCAGCTCCTCGTGCCATCACTGGTTGTGGTGGGCAGGGTGGGAGCTGCTGGGGCTCCTCCTGTGTCCCCTAAAAAGCCTGGCACTGCTTCTGCTCTGAGTGCCACTGGGAATAAGGAGTGTCCATAACGCTCCGGCGGGGAGGGAACGCGCCCAGCCCAGCAGCGAGTGCCTCACGTGGCATGGAATGAGAAGCTGTAATTGAAATTCTGCTGTAGTAAATTTAAAATTAATTGGCTAACAAATTCCATTCCTTAGGCATGCCATCTGAGGCTGAAAGACTTAATTTTTTAATATATTTTAAATATTTCATCATATATGCTCGTAATTCAAAGTCAGCAAACAGTCAGAAATCTTTTAAGTACTGGTGAAGAGGGAATCAATTTTGTTATTTCAGTTCTAGGTTTTTTGTTACTTGGAGACCTGGTTAAAGGGGCTTTGAATCACTTTAGATTTTTCAGGTATCTGTTTCAGGTTATTTTACTGGATTATATGGAAAATACACAGCTGAGACCTTGGTGTGCCTTCAGCTCTAGGTGTGGAGCAAGGACAGGAGGGTGTTGGCCCACCAGCTCCTGCCTTGGCTTTTCTTCTTCAGGGTCCCACCTGGAACTTGGTGCATTTGGGTCTCCCCCACCCCACCACTGTCAGGACAGCAGGGCTGGAGCTGCCTCATGGGGCTTCACCTGGAATTGGATCAGAGTGTCCTGGTTTTGTTCCAGTTAAGGCATGTAGATAAGGATCCATTCAACAAAAGATTTTTTTTTTTAATGGCCTAGTTTTTATAAAAACATTTTTTGATGCATTTTCTATAGTTGTAAAACAGCTTTTTAAGTGGTATTGTCCTTACTTTGGGGATTTGGTTGGGGGAGAAAGAAGTTGGCAGCCGAACCTTCAAGATCTACTGTTAAAATGTGAAAATAATTCATTCAAAGCAGCAGCATCTGTCCCTCTGTGTGATGCAGTTCCTAAGGAAAGGCTGATTTCCCTCCCAGGTATTTCCCAGTGCTCTGTGCAGGCAGGAGGGATGGGCAGCAGGGAGCAAACCCAGGGGGTTCTTCACTCAGGAGAGATGCCCAGAAAACGCCCCTGGCTGTGAGCGGGTGTTTCCTGTGCCAGGCTGTGCTGGGCACAGCACAGGGGATTTGCTGCAGCCTCACCTGGTGGAGGAACAGCTTGGGAGTGCTGGGCAGGGGTTTGTCAGGTCATGCCTGGGACGGCTCAGGACAGTGGGAATGTTTTGTTTCCTCCCACAGCATCCGCCAGCTCTTCCTTTGGCAAAGGGCTCCGAGACATCAGCACCCACCTGCTGTGCTCCTGGGCTGTAACCTCGTGTTAGTTGAACGTGCTAAGCCATCACTTTGTTAGAAAACAGATGATTTTACAAGTTACTTTATGTTTCAGGTCCTCAGTATCGGCTGGAGAAGCAGAGTGAACCTAATGTCCCAGTAGATTTAGACTGTACCTTGGAGAGCCAGAGCACTTTGGAATTCTGCCTTGTCCGGGAGAACAGTATGTTTCCCCTTTTCACTTTTGCTCTTGTAAACTGCTTAAACTCACATAAGTTATGTATTTTGGAACACAAGCTGTGATGTCTGGGCAAGTACATTTTGACGAGACTCTCTGTCCCGAGGCACTTCTCCATGGTGCCAAAACAATATTCCAGAGGGAAATGATGGATTTCATACCTTTAGTAAATAGTCTGCATCCTGTTTATCACTTCATGATTAATCTTTTGCTGTTAAACTCTGCTCTGTAAAGTTATGACCAGCCCTGAAAAACACGAAATATGAACCTGTCTGTGGTGCAGACGTTGCTCAGTGAGTCAAGGGCTTGGTCTGCAGGGTGTTGTGCCCTGTCACTGTGGCTGTCAGAGGCACTGGGGTTTTCTAACACAATTTAAGGGAATTAGCCATGCAGAAATAACTAGACCAGTTTGATGATTTTTGAAGTGCCAGACAAATAATCTTCTCTCCAGCTCTGCTCAAATATTTTTATTCTATTACTGTTTTAATGATCCTAATATTTATTTCCTGATTTATTTCTTTACATGAAACAATATATGAAACTTTAAAAAAAGACATTTAACATTGATTTGTGTTTGTTCCCCATGGCATTTTGGTCCATTCTTCATTCTTTACAACAGCCACACTCTCAGGTTTGATGTTCTTTCATTCCATTTTGTGTAAATGGACTAATGAGTAAATGTAAATGTACTAATGAGTAAAACCAGTCCCAGTCCTGCTCTCAGCCAAGAGCACTGCACACAGCCATAGTAAGAGCCTGCTTCAGGTATTGGAAGAGTTTTTTATTTCTGTGCAAAGGTTAAACCTTTCAATTGGTGCTTTCTGGCCACAGCATCTGTGTCTTGTCCCAGAATGGCAGCAGAGCATCCCCAGAGCACCCCTGGGTGCAGCAGTGAGGCACAACTGGGATTAATCCTGCTGGGATTATCACCCACAGCTTTGCTGCTCTCCCTAAGGGGGGCCTTGCTCCCAAAATATTCCTGGTGCTCCAGGTTCATTTCTTCATGAAATGGTTCTGAGAAACTGTAGGAGAGACCTTGGCAAGAGGGAGCAGGGGGGCTGTGCTGAGGAAATGGAGCAATTCTGACCTCACTAATCGAGTTGTGCTCTTCCACAAGCCAGAATTCCCCGACGTCTGCATCCCACCTATTATTTTTGTATCGATTTTTAATTTATGAAATGATGCACACTAGTCATGCTTCCATGGGTTTTGCTTGTGATTTAAAATAACATTTTTTTTAAAGCCGGGCTCTGTAATTAAAAGAATACTGTAGATACTGCATTTTTAATGTATTTTCATCATCTGTGGAGGAATCCAGGCTGTGGCCTGTGTCTCCTGCAGGTCTTTGCTCTCATGAGTGACTGGGTTCAGGTCGCACCATTACTCAGAGAGTAAATCTGTTGGAAGTTTGTAAGTGGTGTAGCAGGAGGCAGTCAGTCTGCTCTGCTCCAGGAGAGCCTCAGGAGCCTTGCCTCAAAATAAATGTCATTCTTTTCCTTCTCCTGAAGTCCTTGTGCTGCACTGCTCCCCTTCCCTGCCAGGCCAGGGGACACCAAGGTGAGCCCTGCTCCTGCACTGGAGAGGTGTGGGATGGATCCCTGAGGCTGCCAGGTCCAAATTCCCTGAACTGGGGAGCATTCCTGCCCTCCATTAGCAATGGGTGGTCTGGAGCCCTGCAGGGGTGGGGATTGCCATGGCAGGATGCCCTGCACTGTCCCTGCTCAGGGCTGGCTGCTGGCCCTGCACAGAGGGGCTCAGGGGATCAGTACAGCTGATCTCAGCCCCAAACCTGCCTTGTGCAGAGCCTGGCTCCCCCTGCACAGTCAGAAAATGCATTTTGGGGTGCTTAGGAGCAATCTTTTGGCATGACAGTAAAATAGAAATATTGACAGTTTTGCACTATTAATAAAATAATGGCTTGACAATGCTATCAGCAGACTGAAATATTCACTTTGTGCATTCTGTCTTGATTTGAAATACTTTTAGCTTTGATATGCCAGTCAGAAAAAACTGTTGTAACAGCTATTACTTGTAAATGTGCTCTTCATAGTCTCATAGTCATTTATAAATATATATATGGATGATGCCAAGCATCTGCTGGGAGAAGAGCAGCCACATTCCTTTGGGCAAAGAGAAAGTTTATATTTCAGGGTATTAAATGAAACAAAAACTTTCCATTATTAAGAAATATGTATGGAGAAATCCCCTTTCCATCCAGCATTTACTAATAGCATTCAAGCTAATAAACTGCTTCCAGTGTGCAGAACTTTTAACTTGCACAAAGATTTATCTTTAAACTGAAAGCTGCACTTTGTAATGTGAAATGCCTTTATGTGTGGTAGGAAGCTGTTCATGGCTAATTTAGTTTTATTCTTGCTATCTTACTTCTGGAAAGTTCCTCTTTCTCATTTTATCATTAGATAGTAATTAGTATTCAAGGGAAATTGGTCTTAATATATTAAAATTGGTTTAGTGCCTTTAGACCTATAGCAAAGCCAATGTCTTATTGGAAAATGTAATTGGGGACTCTGTGTATGTAATTAATTGTATTGCAATTAAGAACTTTCATTAAGCAATATTCTAGTACATTAAAGTAATAAGGGACATTTTTGCAGTGCAGTTAACTTTGTGTTTTGTTGTTTTATCGAGGAAATACAGGTTCACTTGCTCTTGAATAGGCTGCATATGACATTTCAGCATTGTAGTTTTCCTAATGTGTCATTTTTATCTGTGCTCTGGGGCTGGCAGGGGTCCCTGTCAGAGGAGGCTCCTGCTTTAGCTGAGTCCCTGTAGGAGGAGGCTTCTGGTTTAGCTTCTGCCTTGCTTCCAGCTCCTGGATCTGGTGCTGTTGGTGTCATTTGGAAATCAGGGTTTTCAGTGATGACATTGGCCTGAGTGACCAATCCCACTCTGTTTCACAGGGACCCAGGTGTGTCCTGGGGGCTCTGTGGGCAGCCCAGAGGCAGGTGGGGGGTCAGTTCTGCCATGTCCCAGCTCCTGTCCCAGCACAGGGTGCCACTGTGACCCCACAGTGTGGGGACAGGGCTGTGGGGACACCCCTCTGGTGTCCAGCCTGGAGAAGGGTCCAGTGCCACTGCCACCCTCCTGCTTCACTGCCAGCCACTGCCACACCACAGCCTCTCCAGATGCTTTTAAGTGCACCAAAAAGTTTGACATATCTCAGTGTATCTTTGGAGTGGTGCAGCATGAGGGTTTGACATGATACATTATGATAATCCATAGTATAGAGACATTAACACAGGGGTCTGTGACAAAATGCATTGTAATGTCTCGGAAGGAGCCATTACAATTTATCTTGTCATTCTGGAGCATGGAGTGGTTGCAGTGTTAAGATGGCTCTGCATAAATTCACATGGAGACTGTTTAATTTGATTTTTGGAATCCTTTCAAGTGCAATGGCACAGCCCAATTTGTAGCTTAACCCTTTGGTGTCCCCCTTCCCCAAAGGAGGGCCCATGGTGTGTGAGAAGGGCAGCCCTGGGAAAGCTGTGGTGAAAGTCTGGGACCTGGAATCTCCTGCTTTTTGCTCTCCATGTGGTTTTGGACTCATTTAACAGCAGATGCTCACAGTGGTGCTGTGTTGAGGCCACTCCAACAGTGCAAGTCTCAAGCAAAATTAATACTGAAAAATCTGACAAGTTGGTACCTGCTTTGCTGGAGCTTTAAGATCTGTACTAAAACTCCATCATCTCATCTTCCCATTATTAAAATTTCAGCAAAATACAGTTTTCATTAATCTCCTGCAGCAAATTTAGTTCTCTGAACTGGCAGTTGGTTCAGCTTTTAGGACTACATTAGCCAGGATATTAAACAAAACGTGTCATTCCTCAGGATCTCCTGTAAGAAACTAAATCAGTTTTCAAACATATTTATGCCACTTTATCTACCAGCATCTGAATGATCATTTCTTGCTGAGGTGCTTTATTAGCAGCTGGCATGGAAATTACTCTGTGCAATTATATATCGCATTACAGTAATGTTGAAATTGGTGTTAATCCAACGTCATAAAATGTAAAAAATCTTTAAAGTGTGTTATATTTTTTCAGTAATTGGCATTTTGGCTTAATGAGTTGTTGCCTTTTATAAAGGCAGTACCTGCAGTGGTAATGAGAATACTAATCAGTAAATAAAGTGCAGCTCCATGTCAGCGTGCCCGAGGTGCTGCTGGCACGGGGCAGATCTGTGCTAGTGCTGCCATCAAGGGTGGCACCTCTGGGGACAGACACCTCTGGGCCACCCTGGGTGGACTTGTGGGCAGCTCTGGCTGGGTGACAGGCGGTGGGTGGCCAGCAGTGTCCCCCTGCCCATCCCCTGGGGTACCTGTGGTCCAGGGCTGCCTGTGCCATGTGGAGCTGGCCCCTGGTATGGTGTGCTGCTCTTCATGCAGCCACAAACATCTGTCTCTGTGACCTCAGTGCCTTGGTGGCTGCCTGGGGTGGTGGAGGGAGCACTTCCTCCTGCAGAGACCAGAGCTGAGCACTCAGTGTCCCCCTTTCAGCTCCCTAGGTAACACCCCATGCCAAAGCTCCCCTTCAGCACCCTGGCCTTGTCTTGCAGGTTCCAG
Source organism: Muscicapa striata striata (assembly GCA_030060385.1). Lineage (NCBI taxonomy): Eukaryota > Metazoa > Chordata > Aves > Passeriformes > Muscicapidae > Muscicapa > Muscicapa striata. Next base: position 3,440,884 of record JAREIS010000026.1, on the reverse strand, counting down.
AGGAGAAGAGGTGTCAGAGGAGGACCCCCAGATCGATATTGCCACGGTGCAGGACATGCTCAGCAGCCACCACTACAAGTCCTTCAAAGTCAGCATGATCCACCGGCTGCGCTTCACCACGGACGTGCAGTTAGGTAAATCCTGCCTGCCATCCCAACCCGCCCTGAAACAGCCACTAGCACCCTGGGCCATTCTCTCATGCACCATTTGAAAGTGTTGCTGGCATTTCAGCAGTTAAAAATATTGCTTTCAGTTGAAAATGCTTCAGTATTTTTATTATCCTCAATCAGTTGCACATGTTGCCGCTGAACGAAGGCCATTATTTAATGACCTCGTCTCTTTTTTCAGTCTAGGCTTCCTAATGGAAAGCTTCTTGCCAACTGTTTTGTTATTTTTAAATGAGGCTTTGCAAAATTGGGAGTTATTGGGTTTTTCCTTTTCTGAGACTGAAAGATTTTTAACGACCTAGTGGAAATTTGAGGTGGAACAAAATAAACAAGCATTCTCTAAAGGTTTTATATTGTCCTTATTGGCTTGCTGAATGCTTTTGAAAACCCAAAGGCCAAAGGCTGACAGGATCCTGAATTATAAAAGCCCCATTACTGTTTTAAAATGATTGAATGGCTTTTTATCTTTGTGTTTAAATTGTGAAAATTTGATTAATGATGCATTGGTAGGTGACCTGTGACATTCCTGAAAATACTTCCATAAAGAAATGATTCAGCAGTAAGATATTAAGTGCCATAATGTTTACAAAATACATTTATTCTGTAGAGTTCAGAATTGTTGAACTATACCAACTCCTGTATTATTATCACTCCAGTCTCTTCATTCTTCCATCCTGAAGCACATGTAAGAGTAGTGTAAAAATTCTCACAGAAGAGGCTTTTTTGGTTTATTTGGAGCTGTCTAGTTAAGGCAGGATTTATCTGCTGTGCTGGAGCAGGGCAGTGCTGGGCATGTTCACTGCATCTGAGCAAACTCTCGGGTGTGATAGTTTGCTTCCAGTGAAGTTTGACTCACTGTATGTGGGAAGTGTCAGAAATGAGAGCTTGAAAAGGTCATGACAGATCACTAAAGATAAATGGTTAAGGGAGAAGAGCTGTTAAATGAAACAAATGGCTTAACTTGTGCAGCAGTGGAGGAGCTGACCCTGCCCAGTGCTGTAAGGACCATAAAATTTCCCTTTTATAACAATCTGTGAACTTCTGTGATTTTGATGGCAGTGCACTGACAATGGGGTTTTATAATTTTTATTTTTTTTCCTTAAGCAAAGAAAACCCCAGCAGGGTATTCAAACCTTGGGCAAATATTAAAAAAAAAACAAAAAACAAAAAAAAAAAAAAAAAAAAAAAAAAAAAAAAAAAAACAAAATCTCTCGACAAAGTCTGAGTAAGTTGCTGGGGTTTCTCCTGAATTTTTTTAAGATATTGAAAGAGCAGGATTGGTGAAATGGGGGCTGAGGGGCTGTTTGGGTTTGGGCTGATGAATGTTGCACGTTACCTGTGAATGACAGACTGCTTCTTCCTCCCTGAAATGGAAAAACAGGGGCTGATTTTTGTCTTCAGTCAGAGTGACTGGTCTGGGAGCTGCTCTCCAGCAGTTTGATGATGGCCACTTGCAAAGAGTTTTCTTTGCAGCCTTTTTGTGCCATCAGTTCTGTGTAGCAGCTGTAGCAGAGCAAGGACCCCAAGAATCCTCTGTCATTCCTTTGCTCCTTGTTGGCAGATCAGTGGTGTCAGTGGCTGTGCAGGAGTGGGCTGTACTTCTTGAAGTGTTTTAGCTGTTTTGAGGCCTGATCATTGAATTTGAGACAGGGTTTATGAAGAACATGGGAGTAAATTTGATTTTCTGTACATTGTGCATAGCTCTGTAGTAACAGGTGATGTGTGGATGGCCATGGGAGGAGTGCCCAGCCATCTGAGTGATGGGGTTGTTGCATTTGAGGTGGCAGTTTAAGGTCTGGGGTTTGTGTTTCAGCCCATATCACAGGGTAATGCACACACAGCAGCACTCTCAGCAGTTTTACAGAGGCTCTATCATGTCATGGAGGAATAAGACACATTTACTTGTGTATTACATTAGCAGAACTAACAGGAGCAGATTGTCAGGGAAAACGACTGCTGGCAGGTATTTCAGAAAGGGGAGGGGGCAATTGCAGACCCCAGCAAAGGGAGCAAGAACAGAACACTGTTACTGGACCCATACATTGGTGACATTCCTTTTGATAAAATGAATGAATTTAAAAAATATTAGAAGGAGCATTTATAGTTAGGTTTTGAGTGTGAGTGATTTGTGCTGTGAGACAGAGACTGCAGAAGCCACAGACAGAATAGTGTTTTGATTTTAGGTTTCAACACATCCAGATTGTGAGAACAATAACACAAAAAAGACAACATTCTTTGTCAATGTGCTCTCTGGATATGGGTGAGCTTGAGCCAGAGATGTCGAGATACAGAAATAATGGATGAAGTATACAGCAACAATTTGCAGATAAAAATAATAGAAGTTATAGTGTATTTTACATGATAAAAAAAAGATGAAAGAGGAGGAAGTCTGTTCCATCTGAGATGGTTACAAAATGGTGAAGTAGCCTCTGCTGAGAAGATTGATGCAATGGGGAGTGACCTTGGCTTGGAGCAGGAGCTGGTGATGTATGTATGAGCATCTCGCTGCTAAATGGACCCAGATTTGTAGCACTAATATACATGGAAGCCCAGAACCAAACTCAGGATGGCAATAAATCAACAGCCACTTTGGGTGTCATTTCTGGTTTATATTCCACTATTGTTCTATCACTTTAATTCATGTCACTATCATCTGTTCATCTGGAACAGTTTTATATAATTTTCCAGTGGAGTTACCTGACAAATCCTATCAAATTAACAAGGTGCATTAACAGTATTGACTGACTGTGAATTCTGAAGTTGCAGGACCAAACAGTGAAATTTTTTGGAGGATATTTATAGGGGTGATTCTCTGAGAGGAAGGGATGGGGAACAGCCGCACACACGAAGAATTTGCACCTTTATTTTTAGAACTTCCCCTGACTTTTTTCTAGTGAGAAAATGGGACTTTGTATCATCAACTGCCATATTTTCCTTAAACTACAGCAAATACCATTTGGAATAATGAAGCATTACAGTGAAATACCAACACCGATTTTACATAATCTGTCCAAAATTAAATCACAAACCAAAATGGGCTCCAGATACAGCCTCAGCCTACTCAAATTAGTGAGTTCCAGAAGCCTGGTGTTAATTGGACTCTTGATACAATGCTTAATTGCAGTGTGATCTCTCTGATGTGAGGTGTGTTTAATGCCAGGGCGCATTGTTGGGTTTGTGGGGTGTTCCTGTAACCCACAGGGTGGGCAAGGCTGACCTGGACTCAGGGCAGGGGCTGCAGCCAGACCCCCCCAAAGCTCCTGCCTTGCCTGAACCCTCAGGAAGGAGAGGTTTCTGCTATTTTTGCCAGAGGTGCAAGAGTTAAATGATATTTAAATACTTTTTTCCTCTATTGCTTCCTTTTGTTGCTGTCTCATGAGTTTCACCCTGTAACTCATGACTGAAGACACATCTTTGTTTTTAAGGCTCTGCACAGCCAGGTGTAAAAAGCTGCCTGGGAGGTTTGTTCAGTTCCTGAACTGCTTCCAGCAGGATCCTCCTTGCCCTCTGCACTGGTGGGGCCTCACCTTGAGTACTGTGTGCAATTTTGGGCACCATGATGTAAAAAGGACATTAAGGCATAAGAGAGCATCCAGAGAAGGCCACGAGGGTGGGGAAGGGTCTGGGGGGGAGGCTCCTGAGGAACAGAGCAGGGCACTTTGTCTGGACAAGAGGAGACTGAGGTCAGAGCTCACAGTGGGGTTTAGCATCCTCACAGGGCAGCAGAGGGGCAGGTGCCAATCCCTGCTCTCATGGCCAGGGACTCGAGGGAGCGCCTGCAGCTGAGTCAGGGCACATTTAGGCTGGATATCAGGAGAAGGATTGGGTATCAGAGTGGGCTCTGGGACAGGCTTCCCTGGAAGGTGATCCCAGCACCAGCCCTGCCTGAGTTCCAGAGGTGTTTGGACAGTGCTCTCAGGCACAGGGGGGGATTGTTGGGGTGTCCTGTGCGTGGCAGGGGCTGGACTCAGGGATCCTGGTGGGTCCCTTCCAGCTCAGCACATTCTGACCCTCTGAGATTCCATGTCTGCTGTACAGCAGGTGGAGTGGGGCAGGGCTGATAGTGTCTGTTATACAGAGCACTGGTGACTGCAAAACCAGCACTATCTCCTATAAATCTCACAGCTTGTGTAGCTGCTGCTTCCAGAAGAGCTCTGTATGTGTTTAGAAAAATTTTTTCTGGGATATTTCTTTCTTTTTGTATGCTTATGCAGGAGAATAAAATGCAGATTATCAATGCAGTTTGATAACCATTTGCTTCTGGTTTCAAAAGCTGCCATGCTTTCAGAAAGCCCAGAAGGGCAATATACCTTCAGCCCATTGAAGATTTATAAAGTGTGTCAAACGGCTGATACGAAATCGGTTAAACAGATCACTCTTGTGGCTCTCTATTCTTTCTCATCTCAGGTATTTCTGGAGACAAGGTAGAGATAGACCCTGTTACTAATCAGAAGGCCAGCACTAAGTTTTGGATTAAGCAGAAACCCATTTCAATCGATTCTGAACTCCTCTGTGCCTGTGACCTTGCGGAAGAAAAAAGCCCAAGTGAGTAGTCCTTTTTATTTATGTTCTCTCTTCTCTGCCTCCCTGGATGTGCTGGATGTCCAAAGAATTATTGCTACCATGTCCTTTTCTTTCTATAGGTGTATTTTATTCATTACAGGATGTTTTTAATCTGACTCAATTCTGTTATAGAGAACACAGCATAAACAGGCACACATTTTACGAGTGTCCTTTGGTGCTGCTCTCAGCTAATGGCATCACTCAGTGTTTCTTGCCCACTGTCACACCAAGGGAACACTGACTCTGCTGTCTCCAGCCCTGCAGCACAGCCAGCAAATCCATGTTTCATCAGAATTGCAATTTTTTGGCACTTTTTAACTTCCAGACTGGTTTTAAATGTCTTGGGTGCAACTGAGGAGCTCAAACAGTAATCTCCCAGTACAGTGAGTGTCAGCTCAGTCTGAATTTGCCCCAGCCATGGCTGCAGGGTCACTGGGATAGAAGGTGCCACTCTGGGCATTCTGTTCTGTGGTGGTGACCAGGCCAGGACAGTGGGGACAGCCAGGTCTGGATGTCCCAGCTCAGTCATCACCCAGAGGTCAGCTGCCTCTGGTCAGTTGTAGAGTGCAACTTCAAAAGCAAAGGCTTCTGCTTGTTGTACTCAGTGGAGTAATGAGAGTCTCTCTCTGGAAAATTTGTTTTAAAAGGCTCAGGATGGGCCCTGGGAGAATTAGGCAATGGCTCCCAGTGGGGCCAAAGTGGAACTGTCTACTATCAAGAAGTGACTGCAGTTCAAAAGCTCAGATGGATTTTATTGCACTTGTGCCTCTGCAGGGTAGTGAGATGCTGGTATTAAGTACTTATCTGCAAGGTGACAGAGAGGGAGAATTATGTGATACATATTTACAGAGGTAATGATCTGTTGAATTCTCTTGGAAGAGTAAATTTATGGCTGCCACAGATTTTATCAGCAATTATTGAACTATATCCTTCTCCCCTTCATTACCTCTTCCTACTCCATGTTCTTGGTTTAGTCATTGTCTTCTGTCTCTCCATCAAGATTTCATGGTCCTTGGGTAGGCACAATCCCAAGGAGAAGCTTCCCCAATGACCTGGGAGTCTGAAACCCGTGAGGATTTTGTGTACAGTGCAAGGGGCAGTTTGTGCTGGTAAATCCTGTCACACCTCTGCTTTGTATCCACATTTCACTGCAAATGCAAACATCTGAGAGGATAAAATGGTGCCCACAAAGCAAAGGCTGTATGTGAGCAGTCAGGGCACAGCCCCAGGACACCTCAGACCCGTCCTGCAGGATGGGCTCTCCAGCCCCAGGGGCAGCACCTGCTGCTCTGGGGAATTGTTTGTACCCAGGAATTTCAAGCCCCAAATGGAGCCCAGGTGCAGGAGGGCAGTACCTGCATGTGGGGACCCCTGAGTGAAGAATCACAGTGGCTTTGGAGAGGACACTGACAGGTTGCAGCCAAGGCAACCATTACAATATTGAGGGCTTATCTGCTTATCTTTTTTTGTGTGAACATCTTAAACTTCTCCTACTAAATAATGGTTCAGCACAGTTCCAAAAGGAGAAAATACTTCCTCCTGAAACTGCTGACCTTTTCCCAACTCACTAAAGATGTTCCAAAAGTCATTATTTTAGGCCAGCAGAAAAGACTTTTAGTGTGACATCTCAGAATGATGCATTTTGGGGAACTGAACAGCAGATCAGTATCTCTTGAATTTTAAATGGAAAAAAGTTATTTTAGTAGCATAAAGGAATGAAACTCACTGTATTTCACAAGTTTTGTCTGTGATTTTTATCAGCATGGTGATGTATGTTTGTAGCAGAGTTTACATCAAAAATTATTCCCGGATCTTTCTTGAATGAATTATTGCAAAGAAAGGCTGAGTACAGATAAGGTCTTTGAGTTCTGCAATATATTTTGTTTTCATGTTTTTATCTCTTGTAACACAAACATGCTCCATCTCCTCTTTCAGAAGTGCTTGTGCCAGGCTCTGGCTTTGGGGCTGCCTTCCCTTCCCAGGCACCTCAGTGGGGTTAGAACCAGCTGAGCTCTGCTCTGCTGAGCTCTGCTCTGCTGGGCTGGGCTCTGGGGACTCTGAAGAGGTGGAGGGCTTGGAGCAGCCTCCAAATGTGACCCTGCTTTTCAGTAAGGGCAAGGGGTGTTGGGAATGGAGGTTGGTGCTGGGACCAGCATAGGGGTGCAGTGGAGAGTCTCGTGCTCGTGTTCTTTTCTTCCCCCTGAGCTGGTGCACAGGAGCTTTAGTGGCACCTGTGTGTGTGTGAAGGGACTCAGCAGCTTCAGAGCTGATGTGGTGGGAGTATTGACAGACAGCTCAGAGCTGTTCTGGACAGGCTGAGCTCACAGAACTCAGAGCTGCCTTCAGTGAGGGCAGAAGATGAGAACAGAAAGCTCTGGCATCTCATTTACTGTTAGTGGGGGGATTGTAGGCAGGGATGGCTGATGATTTTTGTTTGCCCTTGTAGCAGTCCTGGGTCAGAATTTGAAGTTTTATTTGTAAATTTAATCAGACTCCCTGGATTTAGACTGAGGGGGGAGTTAATGGCCCTGCTGGCTTGCTCCAATACCATTAGAACCTGACAACACTGGGCACGAACATCTTCTTTAAATCAGGTTCAGCCTGATTATCACGAGAGATTCTGAATGTTTTGAGTCTTGAAAGGAAGCATCCTATCATGGAGAAATAAGATTTAAGCCTTAATAAAGTAGTTGTCATTTTTATAGCTGAAAAGAGCTTTGTATCTCAATTAAGTGTACATAATATAAAGTCTTAAGGAAGCAACATAATATGTTTAATACAATTATATCCCTTTGCAATAGTGTAATTTAAAGGAAATCTGATTCTGGTAATGTCTTTTACATTACTTGGACAGGGGAGAAACTTCAGTGTCACTGCCCTGCCTGTGTGCAGGGCTCTGTGGCCCGAGTGGCTGTGATGGATGCCCAGGGCTGCTGGGCACTGAGCTGGGGAGGGGGTGCAGAGCCCAGGGCAGCCCCACTGTGCCACCACACCTGAGGGGCCAGGCACCTGCCCAGGGCTCTCCAAGGCATCTGTGCTTTACACCAGCTGCAGAAATTGGATTTATGTGATCATTTACTTGAAACACTGAAGCAACATTCTCTGTGATCCTCCATCTGCCTTTTTTTTTTTTGTTTGTTTTCATAAAGCAGAGACATCTCAGTTGCTTTGTCAAAATACCCTTGGTATGAAGGTAAGTCTAAACAAAGGTGTTCCGTAGGTCATGGAGTACATGGGTAACTTCAGTTTGTAATTTAATTGCTCACTTTGCACCCTGCAGCTGAAGATTTCCTTTAAATTCTGATTCCATTGTTGCACTGGGGCTTAACAGAGTGTTAACCTGGTAATAGGCACAGGGCCTCCCCATTATATGTCTCGCTATCGAGCGGTTCTGCATGACTAGTTAAAAAAGATGGCAAGAAGATTAATGAAAGCTGCGAGTGCAGAAGGGGGGCAGGTACCTCGGTAAGACTTCCAGAGAGGAGATATTAGAGCTGAACCAGAGCTTGGCTTTTTCTTTATCCCATGACCTTTGAACCTGCCTTACTGTCGGGAGCTGCCAGCCGAGCCGACGTTTTGATTGATGTTGCTACACGAGTCAGTCTTTCCCATTGAATTCCACATCTGCACGAAAATAGCTTTTCCAGCAGTATTCACCCTGGCTGCAAGTGATAGCCAGAGCGATGCCTGAACCCCCTTTATGTAGTTTTCATTTAAAGCTAAAGGTATTTGATGTTTTAATTCAGTGTGCAGTTCCTCCCGGTTATGTACATTGGGTAATGCTAGTTTAATGAATTTGTTGTTGGGCTGTGGAAGGGCTGAAAATACCCAGGAAGTGTTGGGAAGGCGTTGGGTTCCTGCTGCTCTGGGAGCTATTGCAGGTTTGCTCAGAGCCTGCAGTGGGGCCAGAGCAGAGGCAGAGTGTGCTCTGCAAATGGTGCCCAAAATATCCTGTGCTGGTTCCTGATATCGCACAGCAGAGCGAGAAGTAACACAGCAAAATCCCTACTTAATAGGAGACTAATCACAAAAAGGTAAAAAACAGGTTCAGCAGAGAAAATGTTCCCAAACTTCAGGCTTGGAGTGGAAGGAACATCCAAGTGTGGAGCAGAAGGGAGGAGCCCAGCCGTGGCAGGGGTGCACAGATGGCCACGGCTGTGCCAGCAGCGCCCTGTGCCAGGCTGGGGCAGGGCAGCACTCAGCAGGAGTGTCCCAGCAGAGAAGGGGCTGGCACCAGGGTCCCTAGCAGGGGCAGGGGCAGCCAGGGGCTCCTGCTGCTCTGATGAGCTGCAGCCCCTCCAGCAGCCTCCCCATAAAAGTTCTCCTGAGCGCAATCAGGAGCGCGCCGCCTCATCCTTTCAACAGATCTGTGCTGCAGCCCTATTAAAAGGGGTCTTCATCTATCCTGTCAAAGCTATTCTGCTGGGGTTTTTTAGTTTAATTACACTATCCAATTAAAACTCCTCGGCGCGTTGGGGTGTGCCTGTGCTCGGGCCTGAGTGGATGTGACATTTACAAGGCTCGCCTCTCGGGCAGACAATGCCTGATTGATGAGCTGCAGAGCACTGGAGGAGCCCATTGCCATGTGGAAACACTGCATTTTGATTTATTTATCTTTCGCCCCCCCAAACAAGGTTGCTGGTAAAGAGGTTTCAGACAACCCCAAGTTGCACCTCAATTTTCAGCACTTTTGCAAAATATTCTGCCTCTGATAATAATTTAAAGAAGAAACAAAAAGCCCTGGGGGGAAAAGAATCCAGATGTGTGAATAGTTACCACAATTTGACACCAAAGTGGGTGTGTGCTGCACTTTAATTGCAGCTCTGTTTTCAGGACATTTGGGCACATGGCACTCTCTAATAGCAATGCTGAGTAACAAGCCTACAGTGGAACATAAAGGGTTGGAGGAAAAGAGATCATGGAATATTCTGCTGCCTGAGAGAATGGGACAAGCCAGCTGGACCACAGCTGTTATTTTTATCCTTAACAGTCTTCTCATTTGTTCCCACTTTAGTACTGCCCTGGTTTGAGGAGATCCACCCCTGTTCATGGTGGGCAGCCCAAAACCATCACTGCTGTCAGTGAGGAGAGGATTTAATCCAGAACTGGCTGCCCTCAGTGCCTCTAAATGACACACCATTGGGATAAATGTCCCTGGCATAAAATGGGATTCACCCCACCTGTGCAGGCAGGTCCTCATCCCCATTCTGTCAGTGCCACATCTGGATAATCCAGCTGCAGCCATGCTGCAACTTGTGACATCCCCTGTGAAGTTTTATTTGTTACCAGAGGGTGTCAGGAAGGGTGTTGGGTGTTTTTGGTGGTAACACAACTCTTGCAGCTCTGCAGGCCCTTCAGGGTCGTGGCACCATCCATTCCTGGGGTATCCCATGTGGATTTCAGGCAGCTGAGCCCCCCCAGTGCTGTGGGTGAAATACAGCAGTGGGAGCAAAGCAGAGGCTGCCCCATCTCCTTCAGAGTTTGAAGGAAATGTGTCCTTGTACTAAAGTATTGCTGATGTGTATTTTATTATCTTCATTCCTTGCCTTTTACTTTATTTATTTCTAATCCTTTTGCGTCCTTTCTGGGCCCATGAGAAGAGATTTCAGGGTTTGAGCCTGTTGAGGTCACAGTTTCTGAAGCAGTGAGAATTAGTGATGTCAAACGATGTCCATAAGTGCTTTGTTCTTCAGAGAGTCCTTCTCCAGCTATTTATTCCACTAATAACTCTTAATTGTTGACTTCTGCCTTATGGCCCTGTAATGACAAAGCAATCATCAAGGTATATTGAAAAATTAACATAAATTTGCATTTCCAGTGTTTGTTTGTTTTCTAATTTGTCCAATTCATGAATATTCTTTTCATCCTCTATCTAATTAGTGATTTAATTCCATACATTCTTTTTAAAGAGTGGCTTGGCAAACCAAAGGGTTTGGGTAAGGGCTGAATTGTGGGGTGGGGGGGAAAGAAGAAAAACTTTCTAGTCTTGGCAGATTCAGTAAAAAAAATTATTTTCTTGTGCAAATTCATATCCTTGTTTTCCAGGCAAAAAACATATTTTTTAGACCTTGACAAAAAGAATGTATTACTTGGATTAGAGTGATTATTTTTTTACCTGTGTCAGGTGCTGTGTGGGGCCCACCGAGGGTTTGGATATTTTCCCAAGATTGCAGGAATTAGCACAGGATTTCCTGTTGCCTTTAGGAGCACAGGGTGGTCAGTAATTCTGGAGCTGTAATCCCACAGGATCTCTCACTGCTGTGTAAATGTGGGGCTGTGGAGGGGCTGGGGGGCAGCAGGAGGATGCAGGAGGATGCAGGAGGATGCAGGAGGATGCAGGAGGATGCAGGAGGAGCTGCAGCCCTCGGAAGGCTGAGGAGAGCTGGGAGCTGCAGCGCTGCAGGGCCTCTTCCCTCGCCTCGTTGGCAGTGCAGTGGTGCTAAAAATCAGGAGATGGGTGAGCAGCTGAACGTGAGATGTGGTGCTGGAGGAGAAAATGAGCTCTCCTTGGTGAATTCCCAGTGAATTAGCATCCTGCCCTTCCTCTGCAGGAGTAACCTCCCAGCAGCCCATTAGTGCTGGGCTTGGGGAGGTTGCTCAGCGTTCCCAGCCAGGCCAGGGGGCACAGGGGAGGTGCTGCTGTGCTCTGGGGCTGTGGCACAGGCTGGGCTCAGCCATGCTGGGGCTGCTGGGGGGCACCAGGCCATTGGCAGGGCCCCTTGGCTGTGCTGAGCTGGCCCTGGGCTGTGCCCACCCATCCTTCTGTTTGCTCTCTGGAACTGTTTGTACAGACAAAGGTAGCTGGGAATAACGTGGGGTTTCTGTTGTGGTGCAGCTGATTAATCCTGACTGCAGGGCACTGAGGTTCCCTGCTAACACCCAGGCACTGCTGGTGTGCAGGGATGGTAACAGCTGCCTGTGCAGCCTCTGCATTTGGTTTAAACCCCCCATCAGCTGCAGCAGGAGCCACTGGAGCTGCTGCTGTTTGTTACCAGATCCTCTCACACGGAAACATCAAACCATGGAAGCTCCTATTGATCTCAGAATTGTCAGGGGTGGTGCTCTATTGGAAAGAGGTACATCACATATTTAAGCACTCTTGGAAATGGAAATCAATCTCACAATTCATAAATTCCATCTGGCTAGAAGAGTAGCAGAGCAAAGTGCCAGTTAGGATTTCAGTGCACTCATATTTCACGCTGTAAGTAGAGTGTTGTGGACTTGGAGCCCATAAACATGATGCTGTAATGGGGCTTTCTAAGGAAAAGTCTTCTTGGCTTCTTTCCACTGCAGGATGGGGCTGTGTGTTCTGCACAGCCATGGGTTTGGTGGCTCCTGGGAGCCCCTGCAGGAGCCTCCCTTGGCCAGTGCCCTGCCAGGCAGGCAGCCCAGAGCAGCCCCTGTGCCCCTGGGAGCAGGAGTGCTGCCCTTGGCACTGCTGCCTGCCAGGGCAGTGCCCCAGGGACACCAGGCTGGGCTGGGTGTTCCCAGGGAACACCTGAGGAGGTTTTGTCTTGATCCACAGCAAGAATTACCCAGTGACTTTCCAAAACCTGAAACACAGCAGCTCATTGGGATCCTCTGACCCTGTTTTGTGCCAGTTTCATTGCTGCTAACCCGTGTGGAGTGTCCAGTGTCCAAGGAAGGTGGTGGGAGCTGGTGGAGCTGTGTCCCATCCCCAGGAGTGGTGCACTGACACTTTTGGAATCATTGAGATGCTGTGTTCCAGGCAGAGCTGCATGCATTAACATGCTGATGAGCTCCCAGCTTGGAATTCCGCATTTTTAGTACCACTGAGGCATCATTTGTCAAATGATTTAAAGGGTTGGGTTTTTATTATTATTATTAGCCAATTTTTCAATACAGAATTTATATTCCAGATTAGTGCATCATAATGGTGTTTAATTAACATGCCACAATAAAATACTTGCATCTCAAATTTCCTGGCCACCAATCTGAGCATATATCAGTCACTTTTTGGAAATCTGGAGAATTAGATAATGTAAATAAGATTTCCAATTAGCTTTCCTGCAGGAAAGACCTGGATTTACAGTAATGTGGCTGTTACTTTATGGATTGCTAACTTTGACTGTTGAACTGAATAAATTAGAAAACGGTTGGAAAAGTACCATGTATAGAATACATTTAATTTTAATTTTGAAGCCCTCAGCATCCACACAAGCGAAGGATATTTTGCCTTCCCTCATGTTCCATGAGACCTTTGTGTCTCAGTTGTTCCTCGTGGCATGTCAGAGCCCAGGGCTGTCCCAGGGCAGCACAGTGTGGCCACAGGGCCAGCACGTGGAACCTCCTTTGGGACAGAGCCCCGAGCACCAGGAAGGTGCCAGCAGGTCACAGCTGGAGTTTAATTTGATTTCCCTTGGTGTGGGAAGGGCCATCCCAGCCCTGAGGTTCATCCTGGCTGGGCTGGTGTTTTGGGAGGAGGGTCTGGAGAGGCGATTCTGGATTCACTGTGCTCTGTGTGAAGCCCAACCCCTCTCCTGTGCCCTGTGAGTGGCTGCAGGCACAGCCCTGTGAGCTGAGCAGAGCTAACCAGCCATTTGATGGATTTTTGCATTTCCTGCAGTGGGGATGTGATGGGAAAAGGAACTTTATTGACTGGAGTTCAGCTGCTCCTGTAAGCCACCACTTGCCTTAAATTGAAATGACATGAGAAGCCTGTCAGCATTTCATTGCTTCCTTCTGTCGTGCTGATGGTACGCTGAGATCACCATCTGTGGTTTTCTTCTGTCAGGCGCACGAGCTCTGCTCAAACTTTACAGGAATATTCTAAGCAGTTTTTTTCTTATCTTTGCAGGTCATGCAATATTTAAACTTACATATCTAAGCAATCATGACTACAAACACCTTTACTTTGAATCAGATGCTGCTACTGTCAATGAAATTGTACTGAAGGTGAGTATTAAATTTTAACGTGACCCAAAATCTGGTGGTTTACCACTTGTCAGACATATGAGTATTCAGAAGGCTCTGGAAACATGAGGGTGCAGTGCCTGAGGACCACTGGGGTGTGTTTAACCTGCCAGGATGGCTGCTCCATGCCTGTTGTTTTATTCATCCTTCAAACAGCCATGCAGCCACTGCCTGTCTGTGTGTAGCATTTCCTTTTGTGCTTGTTTCTAGTTAATAGCGACACCATTTTCTGTGGAATGTTATAGGAAACTACCACATTTTATTGTGCCCAGGTAGTTTCCACCTCTGGACACGTGGTCAGCAGCCCTGTGCCATGCAGGGGTTGGGTGCTCCTGCCCCTCACACCTCTGCCCCACATTCAGGTGTCCCTACACAGCACACTGGGGCTTTTCCACCCTGATCCTCTCAGGACTTTTTGCTTTCCTTGGGGCTCTGTACAGACACAAACTCCCTTGCTTTGGGAAACAAATTTTTGTTACACTCTTGAAAGATTGAATGGAATTTTCCACAAGTTTATCTTTTGTAGCAAGTCAAAATTCAAAAGCAGTAATTTTGGCAAACCATCTGTTATGTTTGCTTTTATTGGCTGTGTGGAGTTTAGAGGATTGTTAAACAACTGACGTGCGATAAAGTAACTTTTATTCATTACACAGAAGGTCAGTGTGTTTGAGGGGTTTCTGTTTTGTGAGCTTTGGGCCAATTCTTCTCACTTTATCTTAGATTAGCTATTGCAATCCCAAACACTAAGAATCATGGAATCATAGAATCATTAAGGTTGGAAAAGACCTCCAAGATCATCAAGTCCAACCTTTGCCTGAGTACCCCCATCTCCTCTTTGGAGTTAGAGCATTTCCAGAGGTGGTGACTCCACACACCTGAGACTGGTCATAAACAAAGACTAAAAAAAAAGGTTTACTGTCAATAACATGAATATTCAAGAGAGAAATAATATTGAGCAGTAATTTTCTCCTAAGTTGCAGTTTGTTTATATAGAACATTCTCTGGTTTCATGCACAAGTCACTGGTTTGTTTTCAATTCCATCAGCATTAGGGAGTGCAGAAAAATCAGACTTTTCAAATTAGGCTTTTTAGATGATCAAGTGAGAAGGACTGAAACTTTATTGACCATGAAAATTCCCTATATTTTTATGCCTTAAGCTGTAATATGCAATGAAAGTGAAACACTCTACAGTGCATAAAATTGTGCAAGTTTTAAGCCACAGCATATTAACCAGCTAATGACAGACCAAAGGGCATTTTTATCTTTTTGATTCTTGCATTAACCTTCCATTAAAATTATCTCTGAGATTATCACAAAGCATTGGAGATAATAAATTTAGGGAGTAGCAGCCTTGTTGAATATAATTTTAAAATGCTTTCATCAAGTAAAATGTGCCAAAACACAGGGAAACTCTGAGATTAGCTGAGTATGCAAACATCATGATGGAAGAATTCTTTTTACTGAGGCTGATAAGGTCCTTTATTGATGCCCGTTACTGGATTATCCCAGCACTGGGGGGTCTGCACAGCTCGCTGCCTTCCCCAGAGCTTTGGGTAACCCAAAATGGGATGAGGGACACAGGAGGACAGGCAGGGCTCTCCTGGCTGTCTGGGCTGTCTCTGCCATCATTGTGCTACTGGTTGCTGGGACCAGTTCCAGCAGAGCCCAGCTCAGGGCGTGGGGTGGGGGTCCCACCCTGCGGTGCCAATAAACACCCCCTTGTGTCTTGCAGGTGAACTATATTCTAGAGTCACGAGCAAGCACAGCCAGAGCAGATTATTTTGCTCAGAAACAAAGAAAACTGAGCAGGAGAACAAGCTTTAGCTTCCAGAAGGAGAAGAAGTCGGGCCAGCAGTGAGGCCAAGCCTCGAGGAGAGCCCGTGAGCCGCTCCCAGCCCGCGCTGCAGCCGGGACTGTGCTGCTCCTGCAACAGGGACTGTGCTGCTCCTGCTGCCAGGACTGTGCTGCTCCTGTGCTGCTCCTGCTGCCAGGACTGTGCTGCTCCTGCTGCCAGGACTGTGCTGCTCCTGCTGCCAGGACTGTGCTGCTCCTGCAACAGGGACTGTGCTGCTCCTGCTGCCAGGACTGTGCTGCTCCTGCAACAGGGACTGTGCTGCTCCTGCAACAGGACTGTGCTGCTCCTGCAACAGGACTGTGCTGCTCCTGCTGCCAGGACTGTGCTGCTCCTGTGCTGCTCCTGCACCAGGGACTGTGCTGCTCCTGCACCAGGGGCTGTGCTGCTCCTGCAAAGGGGCTGTGCTGCTCCTGCACCAGGGACTGTGCTGCTCCTGCAACAGGGACTGTGCTGTTCCTGTGCTGCTCCTGCACCCAGGACTGTGCTGCTCCTGTGCTGCTCCTGCACCAGGGGCTGTGCTGCTCCTGCACCAGGGACTGTGCTGCTCCTGCACCAGGGACTGTGCTGCTCCTGTGCTGCTCCTGCAACAGGGACTGTGCTGCTCCTGCACCCAGGGCTGTGCTGCTCCTGGCGGGTGAGGAATCAGAACCATCCCGTCTCTCTGGCTGGAGGATCATCCCTCGTCCATGATGGGAAGTCTCCCCTGTGACAGAAATAAAGAGCCATATCAGCTGGAAAGAAGACTGTTACGCTTCAGGTTCCTTTGATTAGAAATAAGAGAATGACGTAGACTGGCATCATTTAATTACTGTATTATGTACAATCACAAGAAGAGATGTGATTACATATTATTTCACAGCCTGGTTAAAATAAATTATATACATCTGTAATCCACCCACGTACACGCAGGTATTGCTTGTGACATGATCAAATTTCTAAAAACAAAATGTAGGACAAATGTATCCATTTTTACTATTAATAAACAGATGTAATCTTTTTCAAGGTCCATATGATGCATAGTTCTTTTGGGGGGAGGCTGTAGTCCCAGATGGTTTCACTTCTGTTGCTGAAGTGCAGGAGGCATCCGTGAGCCAGGAACAGCAGCCATGGCAGGGGAGCACTGAGACAGCCGAGTCTGTTGTGTTTGTTTTGTTCAAAAATATTTTTATTTAACTGTGCTTTTCAGCTTTGCAAATGCTTTACTGGAAGTTCCTTGCTGAAGGCAGCACAGTGGTTGGAAATCCACGTCTTGGAGGTGGAGAGGAGAATCCTCCTGCGCAGGGCTGGCACATCTCTGGGGCACCTTGCCCTGGGGACTGAGAAATGCCTTCACCTTCTCTCTATATTATTCTGTAACAATAAAAATTAAGACCTACTTTGTACTGGGATTTGTAACTATCTTGGCCTTGTTCATCCTTAATACATCAGGGAACACGGGAATGGTTTGCCGGGGGCCAGAGCTGCGTTTCTGGTTGAATTCACCAGAGGTGTCTTTCTTCTGTCTCTCCAGGTCACTGGAGCTCTGCACACACACTCTGCTATCACAGAACTGCCCTGGTTCCCCACGGGGCTGGGGGCAGCTCCCTGGGGCACTGCCCACTCTCTGCCAGCCTCCCACCCTGCTTTTGTACAGAGAAAACTTCCTGAGCCTTAACACAGCATGTGGGAGCAGCCCCTGGGCAGGGGAGGGTCTGGGTCTCACCTGTTGTGTTCATGTTCTGGGTTTCAAGGCTTGGCCCTGCCCTCCCTGTACAGTCTTCCATGATATCTGCAAAACAAGAGAAATGCTATTTTATAGTATTCTATTAATTTTTAAATATTTTCTATGTGCAAATGCAGCACAGATACAATGGGAAAAGCCCCTTCGATGTAAATGACTCTTTTAACCGACTCTGTGAAATATTTAAACATTAAAGTTGCTTTGTGAATGTTCTTTGGCCACCCAGTTTCAATTCTTTTTAACTGAACTGAAAAATTGCCTATTTGGTACCAGAAACTGCAGCAATCTCCTGTTTCCATGGCCATAGTGCTGTTGCCACCCCCTCACGTGTATTTATTATCAGCAGGGATTCAGCGTGCGCAGGTTTGCTCTCAGCAGAGCCTAAAAATCCCAGCTGGTAACATCTCTGCTGTCTGTGACGTTTGTGGCACTGTCCCTTGCCCAGACCAGCTGTGCTCACACCCTCTCATCAGTGTGGGTGCCCCTGGGACCCAGGCAGAGCTGGATGGACAGAGGCGGCTCCAAGGGCTGGGTGGGGAGCAGGGAGCTTTGCAGCCCAAAGTGAGTTTATTTGCTCCAGAAGAGCCCCTGACAGTTAAAAACCAAATTTGCTTCCGAAGATCAGATTCAGTTTGATACATGACACGCAGGAAATCTTCATTAAATCCTGGAAAGATCCAGCATCCCAGGAGCAGAGCATCCCTCCCCAGAACAGCCATTTCTGCTCCCCGGCGCTGCTGAAGGAGTTAAATCCCCGCTCTGGCTGCAGTGTGAGCACAGCTGAGCACGGAGCCACAGCGGGCTGGGCTTTCCCCGCTAGCTGAGGGTGTAATTGAGTCAGATGGGCACTGAACTGGGTCAGCAAGGCAAGCTGTTCCTGCAGCCCTGGCTCCGGCCTGCCGCACGCAGGAGGCAGCAGATTCCCTGGATTGTCTCTGACTCCTGCTGCCCAGCAGTCCTGTCCACAGGGACAATCCCCTGCACCTCCTTGGCTTTGTCAGAGCATCGGAGAGCACCAGAGTGACCTTTGAGCAGGGCACACACTCTGGCAGCCACGGCCAGAGCACTCAGTGCTCTCCCTGGGCTCTGCAGGGCTTTGCCAGGAGCTCCCAGAGCTTCAGTTCCAGCCAGAGGCACCTTTGGGTTTGGGTTGGAGTCAGGTGCAGCCCAGGGGTTTTGCAGCTGCCCCTCAGGCAGGGCTGAGACCTGGCACTGGGACAAGCAGACCCATCACACAGCCATGGGTGCAGCCCTGAGATTAATGGGGGCAGTTATTTATGGAGACATGTTTGTAATGGGGCCATGAATTCATGGAAATGTGCTGCTGTGCTGGCGGGTGGGACTGGGTGCTGCTGCTGCAGCTGAAATTAATGCTCCTTAAATCACATCCCAGCCCAGCCACCCCTGTGCAGCGCTGGGACAAGGACGGTGACGAGGACAGGGACA
The DNA here is from genome assembly GCA_030060385.1 of Muscicapa striata striata. Taxonomy (NCBI): domain Eukaryota; kingdom Metazoa; phylum Chordata; class Aves; order Passeriformes; family Muscicapidae; genus Muscicapa; species Muscicapa striata. Next base: position 3,422,198 of record JAREIS010000026.1, on the reverse strand, counting down.
GTGGGCACACAGCCAGCTGGGCCAGCAGGAGTGTGCCCCGGCCAGGTGCTGCTCCCTGGCATCATTGCCATGACCATGGGAGATCTCAGGGTCACTGAGAAGCTGGGGCAGGCCCTGGGCACAGCCCCACGCTGCTGCTCCACTGCATGAAGGGTTAAGCACTGTCACGTTTTATTCTCCCCACACACCTCTGCTTAAATGCAAAAAGAGAAAAAAAAATCTCAACAGGGTGTTGTTCACTCTAAAAACCCTAAGCATGATTTGTGAACTCTCACAGCCTGGGTAATCTCATCAGAGTAATGGGATTATATTTCAAATCACCATGGCCTGTTCATTACACATTTAAACTCCTTTGACAGAGGAAAAGTTAAATAAAATGTGTGCGTCAGCCCTGGTTGACTTTCCCAGTTCTCTTTCTTGATTAGACAAACAGATGCTGAGCTCCAAAATGAAAAAATAATGTGCTCATTTATTCATTTTTCTGACAAGTCACAATAGATTTTTAACTACAAATGAGCCCCCTTCCCAGGTGGGAGTGTGGGGGCTGCGTGTGCTGTAATGGGCTGGGAGCAGTGGCTGGGCTGGAAGGGGGCACGAGTGGTGATTTCTGTGCTGTGAGCGTGGGGACACTGCCACAATTGCCCTGCCAATGCCACTGCCAATGCCACTGTCACTGCCACCACTGCCGGGCAGGTTTCTGCCAGGAGCTGGAATTCCACTCCACCACAGCCACCCCCCCACAGCCCTGGCTGAGCCAGCCCTGCCCAGGCACCCACTGAGGCTGCTGGCACCTCCTCCTGGCTCTGCTCACCCAGGCTGGAGCACACCCAGGTGGCAATGCCAGGGCTGCTGGGGCTGCCATGGCCACAGGGACAGCCGTGGTGTGGCCATGGGGACAGCCATGGTGTGGCCACAGGGACAGCCGTGGTGTGGCCATGGGGACAGCCGTGGTGTGGCCACGCTGAGCACTGCCAGCCACAGGCACGTACCTGCTGAGCACACCGGAGTTCCCAATGACTCTCCTGCTGTCATTGCTCCCAAACTGGCCTCGGCACGAGCTCCAGGTGTGTCCTGGGGATGTGGCAGGGCTCAGGCCAGGCGTGCAGGGTCCTGGTGCCCCCAGGTGCTGCACGGGGCCCAGCAGGGTGGTTCAGCCCAGAGCTGCAGGTGAAGCAGCACACGGGGCTCGGGCTGAGCGGGCTCTGCTCCTGCAGCAGAGCGAGGTCTCGTCAGGGAGCACCGGGACTCTATTAGGGAGCTGAAATGCCAGATAATTAGAAATACACCAGCAAACCCCATTATTGTCAGGAGGTTGCAACTGCGTACAGTAATGAAGCAATTATTAATGAGCAACTGTAAGGCTGTCATTAATTTCAGCTTTTCAGGATCACAGACTACGACAAGTTAAATGTTACAGCAGAGCCGGGCTGGGCTGAGCGGGGCTAAGCGAGGCTGGTCCCCGCCCCAGCTGGGCACAGCAGGATGCTTTGGCACCCTTCACCCTGGGTGGGACACTGTGACACCACGGTCCCATTCCCAGCCCCGTTCTCTCCTCTTTTCCCTTTGCTCCTTTGGGCAACCTGGGCGGTGGCGCTGGCAGGGGACAAGAACGAGGACAGAGACAGGGATGGAGATAGGGATGGGGACAAGGATGGGTACAGGGCTGGGGACAGGGATGGGGATAGGGATGGAGATAGAGCTGGGGACAGGGCTGGGGCCAGGGACAGGCCGGGGCCAGGGACAGGCCCGGGCCAGGCCAGCCCCGCCGCCGCAGCACAGGCGGTGCCGGTGGCTCCGGGTGCGCTCGGGGCCGGGGCAGGCGGGATCCGCTCCCGCACCAGCGCAATCTGTCACGGCGGCTGGGGCTCGCCGGCTCTGCAATATGTACCTCATGTCTGGGCTGTCATCGGACATAATTCCTCCCTGCTGGCATATTGCTGATTTGTGCATAAGTGATGCGTGCAATCCACCTGAGCCGGGAGTCAGGGGTGCCTCGATCCGGGGCTGTCAGGGCAGAGTGTTTTAGTGCCTCCTGCGATTAGCTGGAATTGACAGGCCCTGAGAGCCGGGAATTGCACAACAGGGGAATTAACAGCCAGGGCTGGAGTGGAGTGTGGCACTCGTTTAATCTGCAATTTATCAGTTTGCGTGGCTCCTTGTCGCAGTCTGGAGATTACACTCCGAAAAAGACGAGTCTGTTTTTCTGTAGTGCCACCAGGCAGGGCGAGGGCAGAGCAGCGCTGGGGGTCAGGGATCCCATGGGAAGGGAGTGGGGTGTGCTGGGCACTGTCCCCATGGGCTGGGATCCTCCACAGATCCATGGGGCAGGGGCAGCATCCTCAGAGCCACAGCCCTGCCCCGCTGCTCCCGGGGGCTCTCAGGGCACAGGGATGGATCCTCAGCCATGCCACGAGTGCTCCAATTCTGATAATATCATTAGAGGCTGATAATGGTTTCCAGGAACTCTGCAGCCTCTCTGAGAGGTGACAGCCTGTAAAGGCAGCGTACAGATAATGTATTCTGCAAGGGTACAATAATGTGACTCTGAGCACATTAAACTCCTCTAATGTGGGTGACACACACCTCCCTCCTCACATACATTACCCTGGTGTCCGTGGGGCTCACCCTGCTCCTGCCAGCCCTGCTCCCCCTTCCCTGGCACCCGGACATCAAACCTCGGCATGCAGATGATCTCCTTGGCCTTCCTTGGTGTCCTGCTCTGATACCAAAACCTTTATGCAACCTCGCAGTATCAAAGATTATTTATAATGAATTAAACACGTTTTCAGCAGCTTCTTTCCACACTTACTGCCACACTTCCACTGCCACTTCAACTTAATTAGGGAGAGTTCTCTGAAGAGATGGGAATAAATGCATCTATAGAAATATATCTATGTATAAATGAAGAAAGCCGCCACCGCAGGTCAGACCAGTCCTTTCAATTTATTGCCCTGGTACATTCATTTGTAAATAGCTTTGCCTTGCTGGTTTCTAAGTGCAAGGCTAATGTTGGAGTGCTTAAATTAATAGTGACGCACACCTTTCATTATTGCTATTAAATTAGGTGCTGGGCTTTGATGGATTCACTTGTTGCTGAACTAAAAGCCTCGTGGATGTGGGTGTGCGTATCCATTTGGTTTTACAGCAAGTTTAGGTCTTAATGTCACGGCAGGCAGAGCTGAGCTGGTTCCTCCTCAGCACACTCCAATTAGCAGGAGGGCAGCTCCAGCTGGCACCACGGCCCGGGAGGGAGGTGGGCAGGGGGACTCCACACACCCACCAGGGGTTTGGGGTGCGTTTCAGGATCAGCATCCCTGTCCCTGAACGAGGGAGAGGAGCTGGGAACCCCAGCATCATACCTGGCACCAAAGGGTGGATCCATGCCATCGTCTCCAGCGGGCACCAGCCCCACACCACACACGGCATCAGCCTTCCCGTGCCTGGAGAAACACAGGAACCTGCGAATCACCCCAAAACCCCCGGAGACTCGGGGTGTTTGACACGTCCCACCAGCCCTGTCCCCCCGTGTGCCTGCAGGGCCCCGGGACATGCGGAGCCCCACGCTGGGTGAGGCTCCTGAGGCTGCTGCTGCCCGGGGCTGTGGGGCCCCAGGACCCCCATCCTGCCCCTCATGGCCCCGTTCTCCCTTTTCCTCACCAGTGCTGGGTGCCAGTGGCATTGAGGCTCTCCTGCTCTGTCCAGGGACTTGGGGCTCTCAGCTGGGCTGGGGTCTCTCAGCTCTGAGCTGGGGGCTCTGTGCTGGGGTCTCTAAGCTGAGCTGGGGACTCTGAGCTGGGCTCAGCTCGGCGCTGTGCCTTTGTTCTGCCGCTCTGTTCCCACTCTTACGGTGCCACCTTGAGGCCGCCTCTCGCAGCCTCGTCCCTTTCTCTGTCACTTCCTGTCCCTTTCTCTGTCCCTTCCCTGTCCCTTTCTCTGTCCCTTCCCTGTCTCTGCCCTGTCCCTGCTCCTGGAGGAGCCAGTGACCCCCTCGACCCCCCGTGCACCTCACCGACCCAGGACATGAGGCTGACTGACCCTGGCGATCTGGTCAAGTTACGGGGTTTTATCCCAGACAAACAGCTCAGGACATTCCTTTGGGGCCAAGTTCCTCATTCTGTAGAAAGTCCCCAGGTGCCGTGTGCTGGCCCAGGCAGTGCCGTGGGATGCTCGGGCGGCGTTTTGTGCCCTGTGCAGGCCCTGCAGAGCCCGGGCAGGGCTGGCAGCAGGGAGGCACAGCACCATCCACCCACGGGCTTAGAGCAGCTGCATCGGCAACCAGGTCAGCGCCTAGCCTGAGGGACCGACAGCCCTGTGTCCAGAGCTGGGCTCAGACATCTGCTCACTGCAGCCTCCCTGCGGACACAGGGAAGGGCTGGGGTGTAGTGACCCCCTTGGCTGTCCCTCCCAGCAGCACTGGGGACACAGGTGTGGAGCTGGTGACCGTGACAGGTCACACTGGTCACTCTGAGTCCCTCTGGCACGGGCAGTGCTGGACACACAAACTGTCTTTCTCCTGCTCTTTGGCATTTTAGGGATAATAAATTCCTAACCATCCCAAATTCCTCCTTAGTGCCCTCTGCAGCAATGCTCCAATATTATATATAAACTCCAGTGCTCCAGTATTAATTATAAACTACAAATACTGACCAGCTTCCGTGTCCTCAGCCAGTGCTGACAATCATTAACCGGAATATCAAATTTATAACGTTGGGATGTGGAACCTGGTGAGATGAACTGCTCTGCTTTTTAATCAGCTTTATGGGATGATAGAAAGCATTGATCGACAAAGACAAGACACAGCCCATGATCCTGTGTCTGTAGCTGTGCAACCTTATTAATTTAGATTTACAAGGGGTTGGTTGAGCTGGAGGGGACAGAGCTGGACCAGTGCAGGAGGGGGTCTCTGGGCAGGGGCCTTGCCAGCAGCCTGGCTCACCTGGCTCTGGGCAGGGGTCCCCAAAGCTCAGCCACGGTGGCACAGGCTTCCAAACTGGACCCAAGCCCCATCTGGGGTGACTCTGGGGGGACCCACAGGTCTCAGAGAGCTGGTGCCACCCCAGCCTGGCACGGGCAGCGTGTGCCTGCCCGCACGTCTGTGCCTGGCCCTGCCTGGCCCTGCCCACCCTCCTCCCCCCAAAAGCATCTGTGCCTGGGCCGTGCTCCCCACGCAGGGCCAGTGGCGGCCGGACAGCTGGTAACCATATTGGAGAGCCCTGCGCTGTCAGCTCGCATTTGCACGCCTGCTCCCCTCCCATCCGGGGAGCCTGCGCCGGCATTTCCAGGTCAGAGCCTGCATCCAGCACAGGAGCAAAATTCCCATTTCCCCACCAAGACTTTAACTGTGAAGTGGCCTGGATGTGGCAGCAGCTCTGCCCGGGCCCCCTGCCCTGCCCTCCCCTCCCAGCTGGCAGGACACGCTCCCCGCTCCGGCCACACTCACCGCTCCAGTCGGGTCCATCCTGGGAAAGGCTGAGGAGCTGGAACGGCTGCAGGTGGTACAAAGTGGGGCTGTAACCAGACCCAGGGCATGGCTGCATGGGAAGTGAGGCTTGTCAAAAAATTTGGTTTCATTGCTTGAATTTCAAAGTTTACCTAATAGAAGTGAGTGAGGAGCAGTGGTGTGCTTTGGCTTCTGTTCGGCATTTGATTTAATAGCACATGACGTTTTGATTAAAAAATTAGCTGTATATAATATCAATAGAGCTCACATTAGAAGGATTAAGAATTGGCTGACTGACAGGTCTCAAAAAGTGGTTGTCAATGGGGAATCATCATCAGATGATGATGTTCAACATGTTCATCCACGATTTGGAGGTAAAAATCAAATCAGTGCTGATCGGATTTGGGATGACAAGGCTTAGTGGGAAGGTGGGAGCTCTGGCAAGGGGAGCTGTGGGGAGCTGAGGATGCCCTGCACAAGCAGCACTGCTGCCAAGGGGAGCTGAGCCCTGCAACCACCAGTGCCACCAGTGCAAAGGGTCCTGGGTGCGCCTTGAGCCCCCATGAGACACAAAACATTGGAGCCAACCCCTCCCCAGGTACCTGGAGCCCTCAGCAGCCCTGCCTGCCCTCAGCTGCGGGTTGGGTATCACTTTTCCCAGGGAGGAGGTGATGAAGGTCTGACCCGTGTGGTGCCACTGGCTGCTCCCGGTGTGGGCAGGGCACTGCAGCTGTTCCACCTCTGCTGCCCTCTGTAGCCATGGATTTTTGAGAGCCAAATCCCTGTTAGTGCAGGTTCTGTGCCTAACCCACAGGAATCCCCATTGTGAGCAGTTTCAATTGGAACCACAGCCCCTGGATGTGACATGGCCCCGCACACAGTGACAAGCTGGGTGACAAACCTGGGGGGCACACGAGGCCTTGTGGCACAGCTCCCACAACAGTCCTGGTGAGGGACAGGGAGGGGAGGTGTCCCCAGGTGCCTGCAGAGGAGCAGGGATGGGCTCCCAGCACAAGGAGCCAGCACGAACAGGGGGACAGCAGAGCCCTGGCACCCCCTTCCAGCGAGGGCCTGTGACAGAGCCTGGCACAGTGCCTGGGGTGGAGGAGCCTCCCCTGTCCCAGCCCAGCACATCCAGCAGCAGGAGAGGCACCACACAGCCCCTGGCTCCAAGAGAGCTGAGTCCTGTAAACCCCACTGAGCAGATGTCCCTGAGCCACCTCCAGAGACACCTGGCAGGAGGGGGACACCTCCTGTCCTCCATCATAGGCAGGATGAGTAAAACCACGGGGACTTCAGTGCTTGTGCAGGGCATCAGCCTGAGGGACACGTGCCAGCACAGCCACACCTGAGCTGAGCCCTGCCAGGGCTGGGCAGTGCCCTCACTGTGCCCCCACAGCAGCCAGCAAAGGCATCGTGCTCCTACAGGGCTCAACTGGCCCAATAAAAGATTATCAGCTGAATAAAACAAGAAGTGAGTGATGCCACAATGCCCTGTTGGATTGGAATTGTGTGAGCAAAGTGGTTTTCTCAGGGAGATTTATCTCCTCTGCTGCCTGCAGGCAGCCAGCCCAGAGCAGGCAATGAGCCTCTGGTGCAGAGGCCAGTGCTCCCTCCTGGTGTCAGCACACAGCTTTTATCCTATTGTTGAGGGAATCAGAATAAAGGAAAAACAAACAGGTATTCACCCATTGCAGGGCAGGGGAGCACAGGCTCTGGTTCTGCTCCTCTCCCAGCCTACACCTCAGCCCCAGAATCCCACCTGTAGCCACCCACCTGTAGATCCAGAAGGGCAATCCTGTGCCAGTGGGAACAGCTCCTGCCCTGGCCTGGATGTGGCATCAGCTGTGACAGTGCCCAGATGCTCTGGGACATCCGTGGCCTCTGCTGAGGATGATGGCAGCAGAGCCAGGGCTCAGCCTGCAGGGAGCTGCCCTGGCCCAGGCCCTGAGGGAACAGAATCTCCACTGCCCAGTGCTGCAGAGACTGAGCCCTGCTCATCTTCACCCCTCCTGCCACAGCTTCGCCTCCACCATCCCTCCCCTGGTCCCTGCAGGGACACAGGGCTGGGTCCCAGCAATGGCAAACACTGCAGAGTGCTGGAGTCAGCACAATCGCTGGATTCTGCCTCCAACATCTGCAGCCCAATAAATCTTTGTCTCCATGCAGTGAACTGTGCTCCCAGCTCAGGCTCCAATTTCCATCCTCAGCACTGTCCCCACAGCAGCACAGAGCCCTGGGGTCCCTCTGCCAGCCTGGGTCAGCACCCTGGGCCAAGGGGAGAGCGAGGGGCTCACCCTGGGCACTCCTGGCCCCACCAGCCTCGAGCCTGGTGACCACCGGCACCGCTCGCTTTGCACCAAAACCTTCCTCTCACCAGGCCTTCACTGGGCTTTTTTTTTCTTTTTTTTAATTGTTTTCAAAACAGATTTCATGTGGTCCCAAAATGAGACCATGATTGTAAATTAAAGTGTAATTAGCCTTTACGCTTTTATATTCATTAACTCTTCTCTGTTAATGATGCAGAGGCTGGAGCACAAACCCGGCATTATGAAACCACATCCAGGAAATAAAATAGTGATTTAGATAATGGCCAGAATGTATTGCTGCTTACACATAATTAAACAAATGCTCAATTTACACTTGGAAACATGAATGAATGTTGATTAACCCCAGCCCAACGACTCTGCTGGCGCCGTGGCTCAGCGCGGTTCAGCCGGCGGGGCTGGCAGGAGGGCAGAACTGGGCAGGGTGGGCAGAACCAGGCAGTGCTGGGCAGAACCAGGCAGTGCTGGGCAGGGCTGGGCAGGGCCAGGCTCCTCTGCAGAGCCAGACCCAAGAGTCCTGGCTCGGGCACATCCCCTGGGCCCAGCAGAGCCATTCCCCACCTCAGTCCAGCTCCAGGCTGCCCATGGCAGGACACAGCAGCTGGCAGTGTCCCCAGTGCCCCCTCCCCACACCCACCCCTGCCCCCTCACCTTGTGGTGTGTCCAGACCCTGCTCCCTGAGCCCTGTCCATGGATCGCTGCCTCAACAGCCCATAATGGCTCCATCCATCGGGGTCAATACGGGCGCCTTTGACACATGATAGACAATAATTGCTCTTTCTTGGAGACTTTTTAGTTCATGGATCATTGACCTGATGGGCTGTAACAGCTCTGACAGAGGCTGCACACCCCTCAGGAGCAGGCGGCTCTGTACAACCAGGCACGGGGCCAGTGGAACAGTCTCCAAAGCCATGCTCCCAGTGCAGGCTGCCAAGGGCCCTGGGACCACTGGAAGCCCTTCTGGTGGCGTGGCCATGGAGGACAGGCTGTGGCAGGAGAAACAGAAGCTCAGGAGAAAAGGCCAGCACACCCCAGGGTCCCTTGAGTGCCATGGGACAGAACCAGGCTGCACAGGACCAGGTCACCTCCCAGACCCTGCAGGCTGGAGATTCCCACTCTGACAGCAACTTCCAGGTATATGATTTAATGAAAGGCACAATAAGAAGTGAAACAATTAGAATTTCTGCCTCATTATCATGGTAATCTTATCAGTCGGATAATGAGGTATTAATGGAGATTTAATGTGCCTCTCATAACAGAATCCCTTGGAGAAAACACATAAGGAAATTGCTGTAAATCCACTTAATGATGGAAAGGTCCCCAAACACCATATTCCAGAGGATGAAAAATGCTGGATGCAAATGAGAGAGAATCAAGGTCAATAACACTGCGGGGACCAAGCCCTGGCCCCGCCCGGCCCCTTGCGGGGCAGCTGAGGAAACCCTCCTGTCTCATCAACAAAAACGAACATTTCCTAACAAAAAACATGCCAAACATTGGCATTGGCATTGGACTTGACCATTCTCAACAAGGCATCAAACAGCAGCCAGCAGAGGGACAGGCACAGTCCTGCAAGCAGAGCCATTTCTTTCCTCTCAAGCTACCAGAACAGCCAAGCTGCAGATCCAAAATAACTGAAGAGCTCTTTGTTAAGCAGTCAGTGCAGCAGAGCTTCCTCTCCCCTCTACTGGATTTGGTTCTTTATTGCCAATGTCTCTTCCCTGTGAGCTGTGAGGATGGAGCAGAACAGCAATGCCCAACACAAAACCACACAGAGTTAGTGGGAAGCTGCTCACACTTGCACTGCCATCCCCAGCACAGCTGCTGGTGGCACTGGAACAAGGCAGAAACGTCAAAGCCAGGTGGTTAAACTGCTCTCCTTTTAATCAGTTTTTATAGAATAATACATTAATAATCACGTTAAGAGACAAGATGGGGTTCCTGTATACAAGATTGTGCAAGCTCGTTAATTTAGATTTATAAAGGCTTTACCAAAGAGGAGAGGCAGTACAAAGCTTTTCAATAGAGGTAAAGCACAATTAAAAGGTACAGAACACACACTACTAACTCAGCAGAGGTTAATTCTCAAGTAGTACAGGCTCAACCACGTCCCAGCTGTACCCAGACACGAGCATCCTTCCCCTCCATGCCCACTGCCTTCCTGCTGCTCCAGCTCTCCAGGCACACTGACTCACTCGTGCCAACACTCAGCTCTGCTGCCAGCAGCTCTGCCCCCTCTCCTACCCCATTCCCATGGCAGTGAGTTCTCCAACTCTGTGAGAATTTGGCTTAACGGAACAAGAACATTTTCAAGCAATACAAACCAACACTGTGCTCACCAGACTCACCCACAGGAAACAGCATCATGTTCGTGGCTTTTTTTCCTGAAGTTTATGGCAGTTACATTCAGCATTTGGTAGTAAAAGGTCTTCAAAACAAAAACTTTTAAACTCAAATCCTTGATAGGCCAGACACATTCTGATTCTCCTTAAAGAGGATTTTAAAAAGGTTTAAAGAGAAATCTTGCTTAGGAGCACAAAGGAATCTCCTAGAGACAAAAACCCCAGTCCTTTCCCTTCCCTCCTGTACCCAAAAAGGAAACCAGCACCTCTGGAACATTCCCAGGCACAGACATGCCATTGTTTAAGTGCCAACAATCAGTGCTGAGACAATGACCAAGCCTGAAACCCACAACTGTGACCTGTTACCAAGGACCTTTCCCTGCTCCACTCTGCCCAAATGTTCCATCCCTCCTCCAGTGGCTGAAGCAGTTTAATTCACAGAAAGCCCCGAGATTACAGCAACAGGCCCGTGGCTGGCACCTTTTGGCAGCAGTTCTGGTACTTTTGGTCCTTTATGCAGTGTCTTTTCACCTTTGCTATTGCACATCAAACCTAACAACACCACTTCCTAGACATGGAATTTAGCATTTTAAAACAAAACATTATGGGACACGGGGAAAACAGTAAAAGGACATTACAGGCAGGTTTTTAATTCTTTGGAAAGCCTAATTCTCTAACTACACCTATCAAGGCTAAATAAAGGACTTTCAGAATAGGCTGGAAAAAAGAAGCAAAGGACCATCTTGCTACAAAAACTCTCAGCTCACCTGGGGCTCACTGAAACACCTACTGGTTTTAAAATAACTAAGTAACATTTTAAAAAAGACTCCAGTTCTTTTAAGTATTTTTCTATGCAGAGAAACCAAGTGATAAAAGCTGTGAAGGAAATGGTTCTTGCCCTTCCATAAAGGAGAGTGAACCTGAAAGTCCTGATGGTGCTGACCAAAGCCTGTGAGCCAGGCCAGCACAGAAAGGCAACACAGAGGGTCATCACCCCATCTGTGTCCTTGTGCCTTCTTCAGGGATCCTACAAATACTCTCCTCAACCAACACCCAAACTGCAGAATTTCACACATCAGTCTTAACATCTCAGATATTCAAGTAATAATTACATGTTACAGGACACTTCAATAGAAATGAATTTATATTGCTTTTTGATATGATCTGGCCATATCTTAAAGGGCATGTTTGTGCTTTGCTGCAGGGCTGTGCTTGCAATATTGAGTTACATGTTCAGCACCAAAACCCCATCAAGGCTAAATAACCAGAATATTGCAATGCTACACAGACTGAGACACCAAGTAAGGCAGATCAGAAGAATTCTGTTTTGACTGAGTATTGCTCCTCCACACAATTGAGTCTCTGATAGAGGAGAAAGACTATAAAGAAAAGGAAAAGGTTCCCATCCCACCTTCTCACCTGGGATTAGTTTGGCAAAACTGCTAGATTGAGTTGCATCTGAGAGCCCTAAAAAGTAAGTTTCCTGATTATGCCTTGACAAGTAGCACAGCCAAATCAAGCACTCAGTACTTTACATAAATTGCTCTAATTCCAATTGACCACATGATTTTCCCAAGTACTAATTGTTTACAGGTTTTAATTGTCAAAATGCACACACACAAAATGAACCAATCGTGTTTTGAAAAGAATGTGAGAAAGATTTTGTTTTCTTTACCACTCACAGACACCAAGTCTTACCACATCCCTCTGTCAGAAGTGCAATGAACACTCTGGAAAGAGCAAGAAATAATACTGACATGAAAAAGTTCAATGCTCACTGTTCCTTTTCACTGTATTGAAGCTGAAAAAGAGCAGCAAGTGCTTATATACAGCCAACACCCACTGGCCATGCCCCAGACCACTTCACTCATGAAAAACCCATGTGGTGTTGTGCATAAAAACCTCTTTAAATTGGTAACTGTCAGTTTAGGGGGAAGGCGGGGTGAGAAATCTATAAAACACCCTGAACTGATGTCATGATATGTTTCATAAAGAACAGTGTTATATTATTTTAAAATATTTTTTTTATGAACAGTAAAACTTGCACTGCTGCATAGCAGACAACACGAAGAACATTTAGTAAAAACATTCACTGAACCCCCTGGCATATGTATTTAATGTCACTAATCAAAATATATATTACAGCCCAAGGTTCTGTTAAGGATCTCTGTTTGGGGTTTGTACAGTATACACAATAGCTCAGAAAAAATATTACAGTAAGGTATTTTATTTCTCCTTTTTATATTAGACTTCTCTATTGTAACTTACAGTCCCTCTCCTCTAAATATCCAAACCTCTGTAACACCCTAATGCCCTAGCCAAGAAGTGTTCAGCTAGCTAATAAGCCCTATTATAAATTCCAGTTTTAGAAATTTCAGTTATCTTAATTACATCTTAATAAATAGTTCAGTTTGCCCTTTTTAAATCTTAGCTTTTTGAGGAAGTCCTTTTGTCACCGAAACATGACATGTCACAACCTGTTAGAGGTCAGAGAGGCTTTTGCTTGTTTATTCAAAGGATAGTAAGTCCAAAGATACTTGCAATGCATTAAATATAGTTATATAATATTTACACTGTCCTCTTAGATTTTAAATTTAGGTGAAATATAACTGATAACTGATGTCAGCTACTACAAACTTTCAGTGTGGCTGGTGTTTTCTTAATAAAAGGTGTATTCAACTAGAAAGTTCACTACGTGGCTGCCCTGGATTCCTCTTGTTACAGTTTTCTGTTAAAAATTAAATGAAGTGAATTATTCCTGTGAATAAGAATTCAGGAAGAGGGGTGGTGGAGAAAGCATGAAGAATTTTCTGAATGTTTTGAGATTCCAAAATACCTGAAAACTGTGGTCCCTTTTGCAGTGCCAGTATCTAGAGGGGAGAAAAACGCAACCCAAAGAGAAGAGGAAAATCTGTTAAATTAATTAGATTAGTAAAGGTGTGTTTTAAAATGCCTCAGTTCTGTACAGTATTTTACAAGGAAAGTCTTTTCTTCAGCTTTTGCAGCTGTTGTACATTCTTAGAAACTCCTCTCCTGCTCCCAGTCTGCCTGTGCTGTGCCAGCTACTTGCGGTCGTCGATGGTTTTGATGAACTCCACGGCTGCTGTGAACTGCATCCACCAGTAGGACTCCTCCCCAGACAAGCAGTTGGCATAGAAACTGCTGATGTACTGCACAGTGGACAGCAGGCAAGGGGGGTTTGCCTAGGGTGGGAGAAGAAAGACACTCACAGCTTGTTTGCAAAGCTCGACATCGACAAACACGGCAAGATGCAGAACAGAAACACAATTCCCTTTGTGCAGTGATCCCCATCCTACAGAGGATGTAACCTGCCTGCAGGATAGGGAGTGTTTATCCTCACCAGCCCCACTTCACACACTCAGAAGGCATCAGGTTTGATGAGAGGAACATTTTTCCAACAAGGAAAAATGACTAGCAGGCCAAGAGAAAGAAGGGGAACACCGGCAAAATCTGTGAAGGTCATCAGGACCTCAACACATGTAAAGCCTGTTGTTTCAGCATCTTACACATCAGACCATTCTCCACTCATGTCAAAAAAGACCAGTAACACAACTCAAGGCAGTCCTGGTCTGGATCTTGGTCCTGAGGACACCCTGAAGCAGGCACAGATGACACATGCTGGTGGACAAATCTCAGACTCTACTCCACACACATCATCTGCACTCCAATTTCCTTGGTTCCAAAGGCAAAGTTTGCTTGGATTCAAAAACTGTAACTCTGACCACATTTCTGACACTCCTACTCAAACCCTGCTGAATCAGATCTGGGTTTGAGCCTGGCCAGCTCCCCATGACCCACAGGCAGGATCTCTCCTCCTAAATTTGCTTGTTTATTACAAGAATTAACTGGGGTTTGTGATCTCTGCAAAAACAACTCACCTTTATGAGGACAAAGACCAGAACAGGAACAAAATCATCTGCCCCAGGCACGGAATCCTCATTGGCCAGGCTGAGCAGGTTCATGATGGTGGAGCACATCCTCAGGATGCACTGCACCTTGTCCCGGGGCGTTTTGTACGCGCTGATCGTGCGGATCTCGGACTGCGCCGACGGCCACGGCGCCTCCCGCAGATACACCTGGGGGAAAACCAACCCAAAATCACTCAGCCAAGCCACTGCTGGGCACCACAGAGCAGCTGAAGAGGCTCATAGGTTTTGGAGAAATGGGAAGCTTTAAGGCAAGATGAGCTCAAACTGACAGAGGGGATATTTAAGTTATATGTCTGGAAGAAATCCTTTACTGTGAGGATGGTGAGGCCCTGGCAAAGGCTGCCCAGAGAAGCTGTGGTTGGGCACAGCCACAGCACGGCTACAGTGTCTTTTTTCTGCAGGATATTTCATCAGTCACAGACAGAAGCAACCTTTCTAAGTGTAAAACAGAACAATCCTCTCTCCATCCCAATCCCAGTCCAAACCCCAACACACACACAGAAGCAAAGAAAAGAGTTGTTACCTCAGGTATCTGAAGTGCCTTGTGGTTTGCAGTCACTACTTTGGATAACCTCTGTATATGCTCATGAAGGACCCTGGAAACACAAAAAACAAGAGTGAAAAATAAGCAGCCAGCCAGCTGAGAAAACTTGTTTCATGTTTGATATTACAAGAAAGACCTTCAAAAATGTGGCCCTACAGATAAGGAACACCAGGCCAGTGAAGATGCAGAGGATTGTTCTGTACAATCAAGAACAACCCCACACCCTCTAGAGCATCCCAACAGCACCTGTTCTAAACAACAGGAACCCCAAATGCATAGAAAATACTGACTGAAAACAGAAAATGGATCCAGTCCTGAACTAGGTTTTGATCATTCTCTCAGCACACACACTTGCAGACCTGACAGTCTGTATCCCAAATCACTACACTTAGAACTCTTTTTTGTGTTCCAGTAGTTTGTTACAAACACATTTGCACATGCTGCTAAAGCCCTTCCTCGTTCTTTTACAAAATGTTCTGAACAAAAACATGAATTTGTGTGGCTGACTCAGACAAGTCTGTCACAGGAAGGCTGCACAGATTCCACTGCACCAACTGCAAAAGAGAAAACAAGTCCTTTGAATTCCATTAACTTACTGGTCACGCAAAATATCTCCATCCTGATTAGGGTAGAAGGCAAGTTTGAAAATGCGATTCATCACACTGCGCTCTATGGCTAATTGTGCATCCTGGAGCTGCTCCTCACTGGCATTCTGCCATATGGCATCCTGAGCCATGGCCCCATACAGGAACTGCAGAAAATCCTCCACTTGGGCTGTTTTATCATCTGCTGCCGTGAGTTTCTGGAAATCTGATAAAAATGAGGAAGAGAAAGAACATTCGCTAAAGTAAAAAAACATTACTTCTGACAGGTTTTTCAGGCACATTTAATGTGCAGCACTGTATCCTCCAGGAGCAAGAACTGACTCCAAATTCCTTATGTACTTCATTTAGTCAGATACGTGCACAGAGAACATAGAACCAGTTTGGTATAAATGGCTGTTTTGAGTTTCCTGGTGCCACTGTCTCCTATGCTGTGATATTTTTGAATCTTTGATTCACTCAATTCACACTATTACTATCCCCCATATCTTCTAAGGTGCAGCCATGGGTTCTGGACTAAGAACTGAATGTTGCAACTAAATTTATCATGTATCAGTAGATATAAAATAATTAATAGTATCCATGCTTCTGCCATGGGGCAGATAATGTGATTTAGCATAACTTTTTCGGCCAAGTAAGATCATATTACCTTCATTCTCTCAGCCCATTAAAAATGCAGACAATTATCATAGCTTTGCTGCCACAGCATACGGTAAAGTCACAGCAATCTGCCTGTTTAGCCATTAATTCACCATGTGAAATTAAAATCATTTTAGGAATCTACTCCTCAGATCAAAAGGCATATTTTAAAACATTAACCCAAGTCAGCATCTAAATACGGAGTAAAGGAATATAAAAAACTTTGGTTTGCATTAATCTTACCTTGAATGAACTCCCTTATTTTCTTTTCCTTGCTCTCCAGCAGTAACCTCACACAGACTGTCGTGAAGTATCTGTTGGCCACTTCTTTATCCCGCAGGACTCTCTGTAAGAGCCTCTCCAGGTGTGCCTGTGTCGTCTGCAGGCCTTGGCGGCAGCGAGTTAAATAAGCAATGTATGGAGCTCTTTTCCTAAAGCAAAGAGCTCTGATCAGATTCACCACAAACTCACAGCCTAACAGCTTCACAAACTGCTGAGTCCTAGTGCAAAGGACTCTTCCACCTGCTGCTTTTAAAACAAAACAATGCCTGAATTTGGAAGTTTGCCTCACATGGATGAGACAATCCCATCCTTTTGTGGGGAACCAGAGATGCAGCAACCCGGTTTGGTACAATTTAAAACAAAAGGCATCCTCCCAACCTGCTGGTGAATAAACACATGAATCTGGGAGCCCACTGGTGAGGGGGCACAGCACGAGGTACCTGTAGTCCTCTGCAATGGAGGCCAGCAGCTTGCGGCAGGTGCGGTTGTCGAAGCGGCTCACGCAGCGCATCGTCTCCTGCAGCTGTGCCATCAGGTTCTTGTCCTGCAGGTTGATGGCTTCAGCCAGCTGAACTTTCAAGAAGCACACAATTTCATTGTCTAATAAAGAACAAAGCAAAAATATTAAGGAAAAGTGATGTTGGCACGATGAAAAGAAACAGTTTTTGAATAAGGGAAACACATTGATGGTTTAAAATAAAACTTCTGTAGGTTAGGTAATAAATGGTATTTTAGAACAATTTAATAAGCCTTTTTGAATTTTCCAGCTATCAGAGGATAAGCTTCCATATCATTATCTTATCTGATATTTAGAACCATTCTGAAATGTGAAGAGGACCAGATAAGGTGATATAGTCACCTGTCTGCAAATAAATCTAGAGTGAATGAAAGGATACATTTATACTAAGTCAACATAAAGACCCAGTAAATCATTGAAGTAGCACAACTCCCAGCAGCACATGTATTTTGAGAGTCTGTTCTTTAGCTTCAGGCTCTACCTGCACTGTATCAGTGATACTTCATTGCAAAAAAATCTTAGGCCAGGCTGAGATGGCAGTCTGTCTGTGGAGTAAGAATGAAAACATTCTGGGGGGAAAAGGCAGCCTGTGCCCTCAGTATTTATGGCAAAGAGAGGGGACCATAAATGGAGCAGTACAAGTGCCATTACACGGGGACAAAGAGACACACACAGTGCAAAGAGCCTTTACCTTCAGGGTCTGTGTGGTCTGGGAGACCATTCCTTGTTGAATGCGTCAGCATCGGGAGGGCGACAGAATCTGCTGAACAAAGAGCCAACCTCAATTTCTTCTTTGCATCCCTTAAAGAGGAAAAATATTTTCTTAACACAGTTGATGTGAGGTCTGCCTCTTCAATAAGAAGCCTTTACTTTCTTTTTTATTTAATACTGCCTAGAAGTTATTTAACATCATTTTAGTATACAACTTTGTCAAGACTTTAGCATATCAGTTCTTTTGATACAGCACCATTTTCAAAGGGATTTTCTTAAACACTGAATTGCTCTGTCCTCTCTGGTTACAACATCCTTCCTCAATAAGTGAAAATATGACAGTTTGAGATGCTTAAAACTAAAAGCACATAACAGTTTACAATGACTATGTATTAAGATTCTTGTGGGAACCAGTCACACAGCTTCAGCTTTTAATTCTACTTTGTGGGTAAGACGAAACCTGCAAGTCTCTTTACCTATAGGAGAAAGCAGAACCTTGTGGCTGTGCTACTTGACTTGCAGAGTCTGGGAGGTCGTCTGCAGACATGTTCTGCAAAGCCTCATCCCGTGGGGAGTCGTGCATGCTCTCACCATCCCCAATTGCCTCTGTGGAAATGAAAAATACATTACACCTCAAGAGAGGAGTCAGAAGAAGACACCAGACTAAATTTCTGCTCATTGTTCTAAGGTCAGGGAAAGAATGGAGACAGCAAATAAATCAGCTTATTCTGGATATATGAAAAAAGGCACATACAGCCTAGAAGCTCCCAAGAGGAAACTGCTAAAGTTTTGGAAGGCACTTCTTCAGTGCCATTTAAAACAAAACAAAACAAAAAATCTGGTAGGAGATGTGCTATCAACAATCAGCTCCCTCAAGGGCAGTATGAAAGAGCTGTCCTTGGGAATACTAATTTAATTCCCAGCTTCTGAGGGACTGTCCCACAGATTATTTGACAAAATATTCCTTGTTCAGAGCTCACATTGTTCAGCTGCTAATACCAACATTGGTCTAGAATATGGAAGCGTTTTTATCTTTAAGGAGCAGAAACTAAGTTGGTGGTGATTACAAATGCCAGGTTCTCACCTGTACTGTCATAGTTCACTATGGCTCCCTCACTGGGACTTGTTCTCTTGATTGCATTCCTGTATTTGTCCAGAATGTCCTCAGCAGCTTGTGCCTGAGCACTGAGCCTTGGGCTGGGATCATCTGAAAGGACCAAAAAAGCCAACAGGAGTTACCCTGGTGTTAGGCCAACTGAAAGCAAACACAAAAACTTAAGCCTACACATTTGGACTCTGTTTTTAGCCAGATCAAACAAAGAGCTGCTTGTGTCCCTGCAGCCCAAATTCGACTGTATTAATAAAGTCTGAAGCAAACCAGAAAACAAACAATACAATCCAACTGAACAAATGAAGCCAGATCCTGAGCAGATCCTCAGTACATTTATACTGCATACACAAAGGGCTTTGGGTATTTAAAGACTTCTAGAAAGGATCAGGCAAACAGAAAATGAAACACCCAGGTTCAAACCATGTTTAATTTAACACTTAAGTGACTATTAGAGGACTGTGTGTACAGCTATCCTCACAGCTCAGCTGTGACAAGGACAGGAGCTCTATAATGAGGGCAGGGGAAAAGGGAGGACTTGACTTGAGAATCCACTACATGCACAGACAGACATGTGACAACTTAAAAACAGCCTTTGAGTCAGGAAATCTTTATCCATTTTCTTATTCAAAGTGCCAGTTCTGAACATGAACTGCAACAGCACATACCTGTCTGTCAATAGCTACCTGGTGGGCACTCTGGAGCTGCAGGAGGCACATTCTGAGAGAAAATTACCATGATGGTGTTATTCACATACCTTGAAGCGTTGCGTATCTGTCAGGCACCATGTCATCTTTGTCTTTTTCTTGTTTTTCTCTCTTCCTAAATGGAATAGGAGCTGAAAATGCAAGGTACCTCATCAAAGACTACTCTGAGATAATGGCCAAATAGCAGAAACTTTAAGGTAGGGGCTAATGCAGAAATTTTTCATCAAATCAACTTCCATAAAAGCATAAGCTTATCCAGGGGGTAGAGCAGAACTGTACATTCATCATCTGTAGCCAGCAGTTCCACCTTTAACAGACATGAGGTCAGGCAGAAGTTTCACCTTCCTGGTACAGCACACTCTATAGAACTAATGGCCAAGGGAGTAGCTTCCCATTTTTATTTACATATTTATTTATACTTTACCCATAAAAGCAACTAAAGCTGTAACAAAGGGAGTGTGAACTCTGACTGAAGTACCAAAGCCAGACAGACATGATCCTACCTTTGGGCATGGCAGACACAAAACGTTTCCTCCACCAGGGCTTGTTCCTGTCAGACTTCTCATCATCACTGTCTTTCCGTTCCTCAATCTGCAGAAGGGCAGAGTCTACATTTGAGCATTTACCAAATCAAGTGTAAAGAGAAAATTTCTCCTTCACATCAGCTTTTGCTACACTGACTGTAAAACCAGAACTACAGCAGGGCACAAAGAGCAGATTCAGTCAGAAATATCTCTCCTAAAGAAAATATTCTGCAAATGCAAACCCATAGCCACAAAGAACTTAAATTTCATTTACTCCTTTTTTAAAGAAAATTAATTTTCAGGCTGCTGCAGCAATTTAACACTACAATGAATCTGTTTCTGAAGTACCACCAAATCCAGTAAACCTCATCCAGTAAATTAAAAAAAGTCAGATCTATTTAAGCCACTCTGAACATCTGCAGCTTTATCTTATAAAACATTATTGGCCGACGTTTAAAGGGTAACAGAAGTGTGTTGTAATTCCTTGGCTAAAGACATTTAATTCCAACTTTCTGGCATTAGATGTGCAGTTAAAGCGGGCATGAGAGACAAAAATAAAATGCTGAAGAGAAGCCTCACCTCTCCCCTGGAGGAGTCCTTGCTGGGAGATGAAGATGAGGACTGGGAGGCGGCCGCCAGCGCCGCTGCCCCGGGGCTGCTGGAGGCCGTGGGCAGCTCCCTGTCCTCATTCCCTGCACGCCTGTTCCAGCCAGGGTCACTCATGGGCCTGCGCACCGAGGACACGATGTCGGAGCTCCTGCTGCGCACCAGCCGCTCGGGGTACGAGTGCCTCTGCTTGAAGGCCTCCAGGTCAGCCGGCATCAAAGCGTGCGACCCAAAGTTGGGCAGCCGGGCCTCGTTCCCTCCCACAGCTCCCTCCAGGATGGGGGGGTCTGGAGGTGGATGAGAGGGTCTTGCATAGTGCACCTTGGGCCTTACTACAGCTGACACACCTGTGGTCACAAGCAGAAAAGAAGCCACACGTTTCTTTTAATATTATTCCAAATTATTTGGTACTAACATAGAAGCACCAAAAAATGCCTATTTTTAAAACAAAGTTAATCTTTATAACTCACCCTCATTTGAGGACAGAGGGTCAAACAATGCAAGCAAAGAATCTGTCTGAGAAGGGGGAGATGTCAACTGACTGGCTCCTGAAATACAGAGAGAACAAAGTTAGTGCTGTACCAAAACTGCCTCCAACATGAGAGACACTGGAAAAACAGACTGCAGCAACAAGAGTTTACAAATCTTATACTGCAAAGTACTTGCAAAGATACTCCTGTATGGAAAGATCTCTGTAGTATATTGAAATGATCAAAGAATTACATCACAAAAAATGGGGAATTCTGGAGGAGAAGCCCAGCTCCAAAATGCAACAGGACAGTCAATGTAATCAAACTGAATTAGGGATATTTGATCTAGCACTGCAAAGCACTGGAACCTCTTTGTCAAACAAATACAGCACTGGAAAATAAGGAAAATATTAAACTTAGTCACCAGCACTTTGAATTGGGGAGAAATTGTAAAATTTAAGGATTCCATAAATATCACTTGTTTTTATCAGAGATTCCAGATAAGTAACTTACCATGGGCTGTTTCATCCATGTCAGGACTTGTTACAGAATCCTTTCCCCCAAAGTCAGAGCTACATTCAGACCTGAGATCCTCAATCTTGTTAGGAATATCTTCAGATGTTGCACTAATACCTTACACATAATAAGAGAACAATCTGTAATAGTCTTTCAAAGAACAAGGAAGCAAAATCCTGAAGCTGTTAAAATGTTTGGTGGACACTGAGTAATCAAGTTCTATCTCACAGGTGCACCTACAGACAGTATGGATTTCCATACTCATAAAGCAGCAGTTTATTTCTGCTCTACATCTTCAAAAGTGTTACCATAGCCATGAATACACTCTGACAAGGGGCATTAGAAAGACACTCCACTCATATACTCTGCAGAAAATGAAGAACTAGAGCTATGATTTACTTAAATAAAAGAAGCTGTGATAATAAAACTAAATGCAGGAAAGTTTGGAGTTTCTTCCAAAGCAACACTCCTCTGCTAACCACTGCTACTGCAGCACAGGGCATTCACCTCTCTGCCTTTGCATTTCTTCTGTGAGGTGAACAAAGAACCACTGCTTTGAAAACTCCAGAATGAGTGCAGGAAGTTATTTTCTGAGTGAAGTGATGTGTGAATGAAGCAGGTGCAGCACTGTGGGTGCTGAGCATGCTGTGACAGCAGCACTGTCAGAGCAGAGCACACACCTGACACCACGCTCAGGCCGGGGGTGCTGGGCCGGGAGCTGACCTCCCTCACATCTGTGTCATCAGATGTGCTCCCCAGCCCAGAGCAGCTCTCCAGCTCTTGCAGCCTCTCCTCCTGTTTTAAATCTGGAGCCTCTACAAAAGGGAGATAAGGGAGAGTAGAGAGAGAAAGTATCATTACTCAATGCCATACTCCCTACACACTCACAAGCAGAAGGAAGGGGTGGGGGGTGATTTAGTGTATCAAGTTTTAAGGCAATTCAACCACTTCAGCAAGAGTTTTCTTGTATCCTTTGGTACAGAAGGCAGGAGCCTGCACAGACAGCAATGCTCTGTCTGCACAGGCATGCTAAGGAGTGTTTACTGTTTTGATTGTTGTATTTCTTAGACAACAGGATACACTCACATCTTCACTAACCAAAGTAAACCTTGGTCCTAGATAGCTCCTACCACAGGGAAGGAAAGCAAGGACAAGTTTGCTTTGCAAACCCTTCTCTTCCTTTTCAGACCTTAAGAATTTCTTAAGTAACAGAAATCTCTCCCAATGCTTTCCATCTTCTTTCTGCCTAGGAGCATTTTGTCCTTTTAATCCTAGAAGTATTCACAAAAACTAACTTAACCCTAGGACAGTAATTTCTTGAAGAAAGAGGAAGAGGCTGTTGTTTTGAATTCCATGCCTCTGGAAGAGTCTTAGAATCATGCTAAAGAAATAAGCAAAAACTGCCCGATTCTGACCTGAATCACTTGGTAATACTTCCACACTCCACGCCTCACTTGTGGTTTCTGATATGGTTGAACCTGTGCAGGGATCAAGCAACACGGATCCTGAACCTGGCAAACACAGCAAGCTGCCTAGCATGTTCTCTGCAGCTGCACCTGCAAAAGTAAAGCCGGAGCGTATGGCTAGAGCTGGGCTTGGGCAGTCAGCTCTAGAGAGAAAAGTAAGAACACATCTTAAGTGTCCTTAATAAAGCAATCAGGAAACACAATGTTGAAAAGAAACGAGTAACTAAGTACAGTCCAGGTCATGCACACAAAAATCCTCCTAGAGCAAATCTCCAGTTGAATCCGTGGAAATGCCCCTGTTGAGGAAGGGGGGAGGAGGAGGAGGAGGAGCAGGAGCAGGAGGAAGGCTCTGCAGCCTCAGGTTCCAGAGCAGCACAGGCCCTACCCAGAGCACACCCATTACCTGCAATCTCCTGCAGCCGGTCCTCATCAATGTTGGGGTCGAAGTCACTTCCCAAGACGTCTGTGCTCCAGGTTTCACTCACAGTTTCTGAAATATCTCTGTCATCAGTCAAACCCATCATGTCACGGATTTCAAACTTACGGAGCTTGTCATCCAGGTTATCCTGAGTTGTGGCTGTGGAAAAATAAACAGCTCTTGGTTTTCTGAAAGGCTCCTCCAACTGCTTGAGATTGAAAACCTGTAAGAATACAGTAGGAAAAACATCCCAAACAAACAATCCCCTAATTCTGTCAGGTAAGGCAGTGGGTTAAAGGAAGGCCTGTAAAGCACTATTACACCATTCAGGAAATGCTGCCTGAAAACACATTCGAGACATAAGAAGCAAAATCTGGAAGTACACACAGTAATCTATCAACTAAATTGACAGAAAAAATAAATGAAATGTAGTGCTACAAAGACACTGATGTAATCCTTGTAGAGGAACAGGATCACAAAAAAGCTGAGGCCTCCAGGGATCATTCCAGCCCAAACCCCCTACCCTGGTCATGATCATGTCCAGTCATATTTTGAGTATCTCCAGGCTGGAGACACCACAGACACCAGGCAACCTGTTGCGTGTTTGACAAATGGACATTAAACAGAAAATCACCCAGATACTTCCAGACTACTCCAATCCAGATCACCCTATTCCTGAAGGGAAGAGCTTGATATCAAGCAAAACTTTACAAGCAGTTTCCTATAAAGGACTTCAGTCTCCAAATTCCAAAACAAAGAATATTTCTATTTCCTGACAGCAAAGAATATTTCTTGAGGGAGGAAAAAGAAAAAAACAAACCAAACCAAAACCACAAATAAATACGAGAGCAATTGCACAAGGAACATTTCTACTTTTTTTCCCCTTGAATTAGTCAATTTTGCAACCTCTTTCCACAAAGACTTTGGCTTCAGCATCTACAGCAGCTCAGGCATTTGTAGGAGAGAAGGGGCACCTGCCTTGCTCGTGCTCCAGCAGCTGCAGAGCCTCCACGCCGTTGCTGCCCGAGGGGCCCGCGCCCAGCTCCGACACCGACTCCCCCTCCAGATCCAGAGAGGACACAGAGTTGGAGCGATTGGAAGGGCCTGCAAAAACATATTTCACTTTAACTCGAGTAACAGCTCCTAAATATACGGCATTAACAAATCAGGAAACTCACTAGAAAAATTACAGGAAATGAAGCAGCAGTTCCAACACAAAATATTGAATCTCATTATTACTGTACTTAGCTGTTACTTAAAAGCCAAGAAAGTCTTTGTCTTTAATTTATTTACTTGTTCATGAATTTGTTTTTCTTTGAGGAGATAGCAAAAATGAAGTTATGGAAGTTATACAAAATAATGCAAAAGTGATGTGTTTGAACCTCTTCCATCCCACAGATATCTGTGCTTTGTTATGTCTGAGGTTCATATAAAGGAGTTGTGCAGAAACTGTTCTGAGATGCGTAACAGCTAATTAGAACATGATGAAAAATGAGTCTGAGAAGTCCAAGTTTAGAGCTAAGTTAGATTACCTTAATAACTAGTACTACGCTTAAGTTTTCAAAAAAAACCCCAAAAACTCATCTATTTTCTCTTTCTAAACACACTTAGTCTTTTTCTTCCAAATTCTCAGACTCAGTTATGCCTTTGTAGGTCAAAATTTAGCTCCAGGCTGCATTCTCTGCACAACTAAGAAAGAAGACAGGCTCTCAGAGTGAAATAGCACAGCCTTCAAAACAGCAAAGACAGATGCTGTATTTAACACACCTTCCTTTTAGAGTTAAGGGGGAAAAAAAACAACAGAGCAACAAAACTTCTTCAAGACTTAAGCAGCCCTTCACCTTCAGATATTCCTTCCAGATTATCACTGCAGAGGGAAAAGCGCAAGGTTTTATCAGGTTTACCATGGAGTTTGTTCTCATCAATGGGGACATCTCCCTGCCCGCCATCTGCAAGCTGCATATTTAACACCTGCAGGGTGGGAGGAAGAAACAAGACTTCATTAAAATCATCGTTTTTTCAGATAATTAAATGGCAAATAAATCATTGGAGGTGTGGTTTTGTATTGTTAAAGGAACAATGAAAATTCTAACATTCTGTTAGAAAAAGGACAGCAACCTCCCAAGTCAGAGCGTGGGGGGAATGCAAGGAACCATCCCAGGGGCATCAGGAGTGTCCTGATAATCACAGAGCCACAGCTCCCTCATCTTCCCCAGAGCAGTGCAGCATAGAGGAGAAAATCCCAACCACCAGGCAGAGAGCAAAGCTGGGAGCAGCAGCTGTGCTACAGCTGGAGAAAGAAAAGGCTGGAACACCAGCCCTGCCCTAGGAGCAGTCTGCAGGCACTGATGGCACTGTGAGCTCAGCTCTGCTCTCAGAGAACCTGGGCTGTGCCTTTCATGAGCTGCCAAAAGCATCAGGATCAGTGCTCCAGTTCTGCCACTCACCTGTGTCCCTGGCTCCAAACGACAGGGCATGCAGACACACAGCAGTTTCCTAATGCTCAGAAGCAAGAGCCCAGTTTGCTCTTTAGCTTCTTCAGTGAAGGAAAAAACCCACCTAACAAAGGCCAGTTTGAAAGCTACAACCCCCAAGCTCAGTAACACAGAGTAAGGATTTTAATTCCCATTCCAGATATATTACCAAAATTCAGCTTTGCAGCCTCACTGCTGTGCTATTAGAGAAGACAGAGGCTGCCCAGTTCAAAACATCTCAGATGTCACTGATTCTGGATACCTCATTTTCTGACATCATTCCTGGAGTAATCTGTGGACCTGTCCCCAAAGAAATCACCAGCACTTCTTCTGGCTGAACTTCTGGAATAGTCTCCTGGGAGGATCCTTCATGATCTCCATGCTGGTCCATTAGCATGTTTGATCTACTTCTGCTTCGAGTGGCTAAGAAAACATTTTAAAATATCCAAATTAGAAAGCTTTTCCTCCTTGTTTAAGGAGGAAAAAAGATAATACAATGGAAATACAGGTCTGTAATGTTTTAAATAGCAATATACACGAAATAAATTTTCAAAATCAAACTTTTGAGAGATGGAACTGGTGTTTAAACTTGAGTACTACCCTGTGAAGAAGTAAACTTTCAACACAAAAGTGGAGAGGCAGAAAAACAAAGTACACTGTGACTTGTTTGCCTACAGCAATTCAGCCCATTCCAATCACAGAAAGACCTTTTATACATTATATGAGAAAAATTAAGTTTGTTACTAACAAAAGGTCTAGGTTCTGTGGTTTAAAACTCTAATTAATTTGTTTAAAAGGCTTTTTTCTGCTAAGAAGTAGGAAATCTTATTCTAACAGGTGTCTCAAGCCCAGACACACAATACAGCATCTGGTGGTTTATTCTGATTACTTTGCCACTCTTAAGTCTTCTTTTCAACTCAGATTCCCACATTTGGCTCCACGGAAGTAAAAACACCCACATGAAATTAAGGTTTCTAAGAATAGCAGCATGACACCACTTACTTCTTTATTTTGGCCCAAGGAAAACAAGGCAAGTGTGCAGAAATTGCAGCCAAATTCTGATTATCACACAGAGGGGTTTTTAAAACCCACATGTACACAAAGTGAGATCACATACTGCAGAAATCTGCAGAGGGAACTGATTGCCAGGGTGGCACAAAGGCATGCTGAGTTATGGGACATGAGTCAAAGTTTCATAGAAGAATGGAAAGAGGGCATTACCCACCAAAAGGGGTTACTAGAGTTATGTGAGCTGACAGATTGGTAGCAGAGGGATCCCAGGCAGTAATCGCTGCCAACTGCTGTCCTGGAGTTCGAAAGCATTAAAATGAAACAAAAGAAACAAAAATTTTGAGCAAAAACTATTTTATACATAAACTAAATGCTGCAAAGTGCCACTACTTTAGAGATGTAGGACCAGAACCATTCAGAAGCAGAGCTAAACCAACATGAGACAGGTTTGTTTTGTGGGTGGGTTTTTGGGGTTTTTCTGCCATTTATTGGCCCCTGTATATTTTCATCCTTTTACACACCAACACCAAATCTCTCAAACAAAAATATCCCATGTGGTCAAATACACACTGAAGAAGAGTACCATGCTTCCAATTTTAAAAGGAAGCATTATTAATATGGAAAAAATCTAGACTCAGAAATCCTATTGAAAAAACCCAACCAAGCTAAAGTTGCATTCCAGAATAGTGACAGTAGGAATTAGAGCAGGCAAGGAATGGAGAAAGGACAAACTTTCTGTTCTCAGCACATACTCTAAAAGTGCTGCTCCTGCTTATTCACCCTCCTGTCCATTTGTTCTCTAACAAAAATGTTAAAATTATTCTATCTCATTAAATGTCTCTGCTTCCATCTTACTACTTTCCTAAGAAATTTTCTCCCTAGATCTGCTTCCCCCCTTCAAACCTTTCTTTTATTATCACTGCCAACCTCCACCATTATGACTACCAGCCACTCCAGCAATTTTCTCCAGTTCAGGCTGGAGTGATGGTCATCCACCACACTTGCATTAGATACTAAGGAAGTTACCTGGTTTTCTATGCTAAAGAAAATTCTTCACCATCTACACAGAGAAAGTAGGAGCTGAACGTGTAGGTGAAGAGTAATCCCAAATGACAGAGAAACCGGCACAGAAATGCCCAAGGTGTCAGAAATCCTGCAGGAATTCCGCTCGCTCTCCTTACCTATGGGCAGGCGATTTTTTTTGTTAGCTGGAGTAGTTGCAGGAGAAAGCTGGGGGGTGTTGTATGGAGTCATCTCAAGGCTGCTGCTTTTCCCTGGCTTGTTCTGGGGCAAATTTGCCAGCAAGTTTTCCAAAGCCATCCGATCTTCCTTAAGCTGATCGCTCGACATCACGTTCCGCATGAAGCCAACCTACACAGGGACAATAGCTCTGGTAAGAGCTGCAGAGCACAGCAGCCCAGGTGGGAACAGCAGGGCACAGGCTGGCAGTGTGCAGGAGCAGGGGCATTACCAGGGCAGTGAGCTGGCTGTAGGTCATGTACACCACGGTGCGGCTCAGCCCCTCCAGCAGGTTCACGGCCGACATTGGCGGCGTCTCCACCGCGCGCCCGTCGATCACCACGTCCAGGAAAGCAGCAACACAGCTCTGAGAGGCGACAGCACACAGGGGCAATGAAACACCACTCCCTAGAGCCTGGCAAGGAACTTATGGCAGGAGTTATGTAGTTTTCAGAATAATTTAAGTTTCGCTTCCTACTTCTAAAATCTTACGATAAAATGACAAATATTTTAAGGTCACAGAAGAGCAAGCAAGGAAAGTGTGCAGTTACTTTTAGCATTTCCTGCCTTTCTTTCCTGCATTCCAAAATGTTACTTACTTAAGTGTCCTCTTACAATTTAAGGGGGGGAAAAATGGCAGTAAACTGGCCCTTCCTGAAGAATCTGCTGAGCACAGACAGAAAATGAACAAGGAAGCAACAACAATATCACTTTCTAATCTGAGTGAAAATGTTACTTGTACAATAAATGTGTAGCTTTGTGTGGTGACTGTGTAACAACTAGAATTGCCAAAAGCTGGAAGAATACAAGGTTCCCAAGGATGCCAACAAGTTTTTAAACACTTGACAATCTACCATAGGTCATCAGCTACTCTGTTGCTCTGATGAAGGTAACTGCTCCATGGCTATGGGCGATTCATACTAACCAGTAAAGGCTGAATTAAAAAAGCAAAACTACACAAAAATAAAGAGAAGTTAATTGCACTAACAAAATACTTGGTGTTAAAACAGACATTATAGTAAAGCTGTCTTCAGATCAAAGTATTTTGTTAGGTGCAGCTGAAAAACCAGCGGCAGTAATTCAGTATTTCACAGAATCACAGACTGCTTTGGGTTGGAAGAACCTTAAAGACCATCCAGTGCCAACCTCCTGTCATGGGCAGGGACAGTTTCCACTAGACCAGGTTATTCCAAGCCCTGTCCAACCTGGCCTTGAACACTTACCACAATCAGTTGAAAATGAACCATTTCATTTAATTTTTCAAAATATTTTCTTTTAAGAAGTATTAGGTCAGAGTAAAAGCAAGAATCCCCAAACCTTAATTCTAGTACTCAAGACTTTTTTTTTCCCAGCTTTGTGCAGGATTTAATCTGCTTTTCATTACATGTAACTTGGAAATGAAACACTTAGTAAGTCCTTTGCAAAGTCTGAGAAAGGAGGCTACAGAAGGATGATGACGTATTCACCAAGTCTTGGATCTTTTCAGCCCATATTCTTACTTTGTCAAATTTAGCGAGGTTGCTCTTTGTACGTGGATCTCCCTCCTCAGAGCCTGTCATTGCCAGCTGCTGCAGAAGTCTCCCAACCTGAAATTAAGGAGAAGTACACAGAATAAGCCTTTCAAACCATGATGGACCTGATTATAAAAAATATCCAAAAAACCTCCTCCATTCTAAATCCTTTTTCATTTAATACTCCGAGGAATACTTCTGATTGAGTGGACAGAGATTTGTGCTTGCTTTCAAGAAAGCAAAAAAATGCAAGAAGCTTTAGGAAAAAAAAGCAGGCATTGCCTTTTACAAGAAAATGTGCACACACAGTAGGCTGTGAGCATCCATACTTCCCCCTCCCAGGAACAAAGCATGTTTTGTTTTTGCAACACGTCAGAATTGAGAGTTGAATCTAGGTCATCTAAACCTAGAGATTTTCAAAGGCTGCATATATTTCACTAAGGAAAAATGGCAGGAGGGCTAGCCCTCATTTCAGAGCACATATTCCTTATTCATTTCCAACTGCAAAACAAGCCTCAATTTAAAGAGTTGCCAATTGCTCTGCTACAGCATGTGAGCAGTGACACAGGAGAGGATTGCTGCTGGATTTTAGAGAAACACTGAGCAAAACTCACCAGCGTGACTGCACTGTGAGAATCACTCCCTGCCCACTTTGGAGACAACGGTAAAAAGCAGGTTTTGTTTCTCTTGTGGAGGAACTTCTTCTGGTGTTGCACAACACCTTCAGATGACTCTTCATGTAATATCATTAAATTGTCCAAGTGTTTGCATAATGACAAAAACTGGTCATGAGGGCTGGGGAATGCTCCAAGTAGAGCATTGGGCATTAGTGCCAGACAACAAGGGGTTTTCAGCAAAGTATTTCATTATTTTTTGCAATACATGGTATAATATTTAGCATTAGCAGGAACAACACAACATCCTTTTTCCAGAATTTCTCTTATAGTCATTTTTATGCCTTAGCTTCCATCCCTTAAAACAGCTTTTATAAAGGATATTTGCAACTCTTCTAAGGGATACAGAAATACATGCTGTCAATTTTTTCAAGTCAGTATTTTAAGCAAACAGATAAACTTTGTGGAGCCTGCCTTTTCAGCAACAATTAACACAAATATTTTGTTAGCATTCATTTTCTAAGTAGAAGAGACAGTACATTCACTTTTACTGTCGCAGCACCAGTTCTTGAGGGAAGAAAAAGGCCATTTATATGTATTTTAAGAATGCCTAACTGTGAATCATACCTGCATCAGATTAAATCTTGCCACCTCATTGATAGGAGCATCAGAGATGATGCCGTACTGCTCGGGGTTGACGATGGCAGGGCAGATGAAGCAAGGCCAGGAGCAGATCTGTGCACATGGCTCTGACCTCGCCAACCTCCAGCCTGTCCACACACGACAGCGTTTTGTACATCTGCGACACAATCCACCTCAAGCTGTGAGGAAAACAGTACGTGTTCTGTTTGAGATAGCCAATGAATTTGTTGACCAAGGTCACCAGTTTGGCCTCGTTGGAGTCAACCATCTCTTGGACTCTCTGCTTGAACTTTTCTGTACCTTTCTCTCCAAACAACTTTTCCTGCTGTACTGGGGAGAATCTCTCAATTAACTTGTTTGCATCAGTTTCCAGGTGATCTTCATCTTCAACCAGAAGCTGCATGATTGGCTCATGTAAGGTTGCAGTAAGGAAAAGTTTTGCAGAGAAGAGTCCTTCAGAGAAAAGCTTAAACAAGATGCTGAAGGCACAGGTGCCTCGTCTCAGCAGCCGCCTGGGGTTGTCGCTTTCCTTCAGCTCAAACTCAATCAGGTACCGCAGCACCTGCAGCAGGTAACTCTCGTCCTCCTGCATGATGCAGTTGCCATAAATGGAGGTGAAGACTGTGTGAATGACACTCTGGGTGTTGTCCTGGTTGAGCTTCTCTCCAGCCACCAGGCAGGATGCAATAAGCCGGGGGTTCTCCCTCAGTCTGTTCAGGAATTCTCCATAAGCAGTCTCCTGGAACCCCAACTGCTTGTATCCATCCACAAACTGCGTGTCCTCCAAGATTTTTGCGTGCTGGCAACATTCAGCAGGAGAAGCTTCAGCACTTTAAAGAAAAACATTGAAACAGTTTGAGTAACTCTTAAGTAAACAAACTTGCTAAGAGATGCCACGTGATCTATCTATTAACCAGGCTGCCACAGAGGAGAAAAGTCTTTCTAGAGAGTTATTACAAATTATTTGCAAATTCTGGAGAGTTGCTTCTCATGGACAGAAGCAAAATAAAGGTATTTTTAAAAAATTGCTTAAATATCCAATGAGTAACTTTTGGTGTAAGAGTCCCTAGCTGAGGTTTGGTTTACAACATCGCTATTTTTATGAGCAGCACAGCAAAGGCGCCCAGTCCCCGAGGAGCCCCTGTGGGTGCCGGCAGCAGGGCGGGCTGGCCATACCTGGTGATGATGAGCCTGGGGCAGGCTGGCCATACCTGGTGAAGGGGGGCGGGCTGGCCATACCTGGTGATGATGAGCCTGTCGAGGTTGATGCGCTGCTGTTTGGAGATCCAGGCCGTGCGGTAGAGCCGCTCCGCCGTCTTCAGCACGTCGGCGTTGAGGCGCTGGATCAGCTGCTTCTCTGCGGTCACGTACAGCCGCTCCTGCTTCAGGTGGTGCGCCAGCGTGTGGATGTCCAGCTTCACCATGGTGGGCAGTGAGCGGGCAGCACAGCAGCCCTGGCACAGGGAGCACGGCTGGGGTCAGCACAGGGGTCAGCACAGCACCCCTGCACACACAGAACACAGCACAGCACCCCTGGCGCAGGGAGCACAGCTGGGGTCAGCACAGCACAGCACCCCTGCATACACAGAACACAGCACAGCAGCCCTGGCGCAGAGAACAAGGCTGGGGTCAGCACAGCACAGCACAGCT
Organism: Muscicapa striata striata; assembly: GCA_030060385.1. NCBI lineage: Eukaryota > Metazoa > Chordata > Aves > Passeriformes > Muscicapidae > Muscicapa > Muscicapa striata. The sequence goes on along the minus strand of JAREIS010000026.1, from coordinate 3,389,888 downwards.
GGGGTCAGCACAGCACCCCTGCACACAGAGAACACAGCACAACACCCCTGGCACAGGGACACAGCAGCACAGCACCCTGGCACAGCTGGGGTCAGCACAGCACTCCTGGCACACACAGCACAGCACCCCTGCACACAGAGAACACAGCACAGCACCCCTGGCACACACAGCACAGCACCCCTGGCACACACAGCGGCTCAGCCCCTGCACAGAGGGAACGAGTCCTGCCAGCCCCACAGGTGGCCAGCAGGGCAGGGAACACTGCTGTGCCCCTCCCCAAATCCCCATCTCCACCCAGTCCCTCTCCCCTAAGGCAAGGCCTCCCAAGTGCCAGCTCCACTCTGTGTCACACGTCAGGGACACTGGCACAGAAGCAGGTGGCACACTCAGCCCGCCCTGGTGAGCAGCAACAGGAGCACAGCCCTGCCACAGCCCCTGAGCACACCTCAGCTACACGAGGTGGGAACCTGGCCTTTACCTGGGGACATGTGGCCCTGGGGACAACTCAGGTGACACAAGCCAGGTACACAAAGACCAGCCCCCATGCCCACTCACTGTCTGGGGAACTCCTCCATCCTTCGGCCACAGAACCCAACACTACCCAACAGCTGGAATCTCTGGCCTGTGACCTCTCTCACCCAGGCACCAGAAGCACCAAGCTCCCAGTGCTGCTCTTTTCTGCTAAAAAAACCCAACAGTATTACTAGCTAAGAAAAAAACCCACCAAACCACAAACCAAGGAGTATCAATACCCAGATAAGACAGTAGTTAGAAATAAGTTTAGAGACTTCGCTCAACAGTAGAATTCATTCAGAAAAATTCCTCAAATATTTCAATTCAGAAGAATATTTCTTTGGGCCACGATCCAAAAATGTTCTTTTATAGAGAGAAAAACTGAAACAACCATAGGCTTTCATAGCACATCAGGGGCTAAAATCTGCAAAACTACTATTCTGTATGAATGTAAGATAAGTTTTAACTTCACCACTACAAAACATCTCAGCAGAGTACTGCACCAAACAACACATGTTCCAGGAGCAAATTCATCTAAAAATTAACTTTTGGGGAGGAAAAAACCCATCAAGTGCATTAATACTAACAAAGGAAGGGGTACAGCCATGCAGATGATGGAATTAATTGATGGTTAACTGCTTTATGCCTTCCCCACCACAACTAACAGCCACACCAGCTAATTTGGGAAGGACAAGGGTTTGATACAGATATGATCTGTAACAGATCACAATATCCCTATCATATGTATCAGTAATGGAGATATCAGAGGGCTCTAGTGAGGAGCCCTTCAAAGCAGTACTACAGCCAAAATAAAAACTTACTTCCCACAACCTGCAGTGACTCTGGACAAGCCCTGCTTCACAAACCCATTTAGACCATGCTTGAGAAACCACAAATAATGTGCTAGAATACCACGCGCTGGCCCAGTGCTCTCCCCTGCTAGTGTTTTAAAGATCTGTATTTCACTGTTCAGCAGAGCAGGAGGTGATCCTCACTGAAGAATACAGATTAGCTCCCTAATTAGGCACAGGTTTCCCATTTGTTGGGTTTTTGCAGCCTGACAACCAGGTGCACTGACAACCATCACTGCTTCTTGTGTAATTAAGTCCTTTCATCTATAGTTTTAACCTCTCAACCAGAAGCCAGGCAGACAGGAATAGAGAAGCTGTCACAATGCATTAAAAAATTGCAATTTCATTACTCCTGAAGGTTTAAAGGCCATTCCTAGCAAACACAGGAAACTGGGTATAAAACTCCTCAAAAGAAACCCCAAACTTAAAAAGACCCCAAACCAAATTTAGCAACCCTAACCAGAGGCTACAGCTGATGCATCCAAAAATGAGATTACGACAGGAACCTGAAGGATGTGCTAATTCAGATGTTTTTAACTAGGACAGTCTCAGAAATGATTAGAAGAAGAAACATGGCTGTTACTGCCAAAGTTCTTTGTGAAACAAATAACAACTTCTTGCAACAAATTTATTTTTAGTCTTGGAATTTAAGAGCTTGCAGATAAAAAAAACCTCAGCAGTAAACTTGCTACTGCCAGCAAACACAGTAGTAACCAGTTTTTAGGCTGTGAGCTACTGCTACCAGCCAGGAAAAAGAAGATGCATCCATAAAAACACATACAAACAAGAGCTGCAGAGCTGCCTTCTGCCTTTTCAGAGCTTGCCACTGCAGGGTTCTGCTCAAGAGCTGTTCACACGTGATCAAACCTGAACAGTTTTAGTTGGCATTTTCCACTTTCAGGTGTCAACCCACAGTCTCCACTTTCCTGGACAGAAAGTCAGTCCAGGTGGATCTCCTGCATCTGAGCAAGTTTGGGAAGGAAGGGAAGACCCCATGGAGTACCCCTATGAACAGCCTGCTGCCTCTGCCTACAGCCCTATGCCTTTGTTTTGCCAAATTCCAAAACAAGTCTCTATTTTTGTGTCACTGGTTACAAACACATTTAAGAGTAGAGAAGCTGATTAAACAGCTCCTGAGGTGTTTCCTACACTTACAAGTGATGTCTCTCTGTTTCACTCAGGGTCTTTTTCTGTTTTTTTCTTTTAACTAGAAATAATGTTTCCAGCATCAGGGATGGGTAAAGCTTCCTAAGAAGCCTCTGAGGAAGATGCTCTGCTCCTTCTTCCTCTGCCCACAAGTCAGAGCAAGATCCCATCAGCAAAAGAGACAATGGTGTCCTGGAAACAAGAGACTTTTTGTGGTAAGGTATGATCATCAAAACAGCAGTTACATTGCTGGTAATCTTTTCTGGAGCTAGGGACAATGCAAAAAGAAGAAATATTCAAATTCAATATACCAAGTTAATATTCAGGAAGCAAACAAGACTCCCCCACAGTCCAGAGTCCTGTTACACATGCATTAATCCACCTGTCCAGCAAAAAGGGGTCAGACTCCTGCATTATACCATTTGTGATGCCACCTGAAAAAAAATGACAGCAGAAACCTCACCCTTTCTGGGAAAGTGAGGTGACCACCCAACAGAGGAACAACTTGGGCACCTCCTCATGAAGAGTATCTCAGCCCTTCCACAGACACTGAGGCCCTGAGAAGCTGTGGGAAGTTGCCAACTGCTGTGCATTCTGATTTTTCCTTTTAAACTAACCACCTCTCTGAACTCCAGGCCCAAAACAAGGCTCCAAAGAGCACCCTTAGCTGCATCTGTGCTGCTAAATATACTGGTCCTGTGACTACCTGATAACATCCCATCAGTTGGCCACTACCCACGTGTGTGTCTTATCTGCCTCTGCTGCAGAACACCAGAAATAACAAAAGCAAGATCCAGAAAAAACTGATCCAGAACGGAGCCACAGCAGGTTACTGTGCACCACTGCTTTGTCAAGAACTGTGAAAATCCATAGGATTTTCCTATCAATCCATAGGAAGACAACTTCCCTTCATGATGCTCCACATATCAACAACAAAGACTGCATGACCTGACAGCATCTGAGATGCTTTGCCCTGCTGGCAGCACACATTTGTTCAGAACCCAAGGCAGTCTATCCTTTGATGAACACAGGATTGCTTCCCACTCTCAAAGGTCCTGGAAAACATGACATTGAATTTTCAGGTGCTGAGCTACACCTTGCTAAATCTTTGGGTTTGTTCAGAGACATACAAGAACAAGCCACATCTCTGTTGCACATTTCTGTGATTCAGCTGACAGAAAAGAGATTAAATAAAGTGGTAAATACTGCTGGTACACCAGATCCTTCTTCCTCCTCCTGTGTTTCCTGCTCAGGGTTACTTGCTCCTCCTGAGTCTCACTACGCAAGACTCAACTTCCAGAGCAAGTTTGGGCACATCTAAGGTAGGCAGGGCAGGGCAAGGCAAAGTCACTCCATCCTGCTGAAAAATAACTCCTAAGCAAACCTGAATGGCTCCCAACCTAACTCAGCCCTGATGAACTTCTTTCCTCAATAGCATTTATAGTAGCCTCTCACAAGCCTTATTCCTTTACACAAGCCTTATTCAACCCTTCTTTCTTTACACAACCTAACTGCCTGTCTCCCACAGTTGAGCTAAAAGAGCTCCTTTTTCAGTAGGATGGCTCACCATGACCTAGGGTTCACTGCTGAGCCCTCATGTTACAACACCCACCAGCTCCAACACACTGTCATTTGTGTGCCACACAAAATGCAGGTCCACTGTCTAATTGACATGAATAAGGAACTCATCCCTCATGTTTGTTTCTGCCCAGAGGCTGCTCTCAGCCAGCCATGGACATATTGTCCATCCACCTGCAAGGAGCACCTGGTTTCTCATGCCCCATAATAAACTCATCAGCCAAGCACAGCATCAGCTGGCTACTAAATTATCTATTATGGCATTGCCATGTTGCATAAAATCAACAAAAGCACATAATCAGGCTAAAATCTAATCTAGTTGCTTGTGATGCTAGAAAGTGGAGCTCCCTTTAGGTGAGGGTCACACTAATAAACTTTTAGTCAGAACTTGAAGCTGCTCAAACCAACCTGTTCCCAGCCCGTTCTCCTGAGAGCAGCTCCCTTCTCATCCACCAGGAAGGGCAGCTGCTACTGAGGAGAGTATATTCTCCATGATCTGACAAATCTCACATCAAAACCCGTGTGTGGAACATCTTAAATATTTTGGAACCCTCCTCAGCAGCAGCAGTTGAAGTGTGTTTCCTGAAGCCACCATCCTGCTGCTTTTACAGAGGATTTCACATTTCACGTACTGCCCGTGCCACTTCCCCTCCATCCTCTTCAAATTGCAGCTTCTACTCGTGAGTCAACTGCATCGTCCACCAAAATAGCACTTTACCTATCAGTAAGAGTAGTGTCACATGCTCGCTCCGAGAGCTCCATCCCAACAGCTCTCAGGAGCGCGGTATCATGACTTTGCAAGAAAAAAAAGCCTGGTACTGCCTGGATCGAGTTCTGCAGCGTTAGGGGTCTGTGAGTAACCGAAAAGGGAAGTCACCACACTCGTCAAGTTTCAAGTTTTAAACCTGCACGACACAAAAGCCATGAAGGAGACGCGGCAGCGAGCGGCTCCCGGAGGCGCGAGGGCCCCGCTGCCAAGGGCTCCGAATTCCGAATGTCCCCGCGCAGGGAGCGCGGTGCCCAGCGCCAGGGCGAGCTGGGCTGGGCTGGGCAGGGGGCACAGCCGAACCCCCAGCAAACCGCACCAACAACTTCTGCCGCCGCCCCCGCACCGCTCCCCCCGCCTCCCGGGCGCTCTATCGCGATAAACCCACCCGACATACCCTGCTCGGCTCCGTCTCTCCTCGGCTGCCCGCCTTCCCTCTCGCTTCCCTGCAAAAACCAAAGGGTTTTGTCAGGCTCCGGGCCTTCCTCCTCCTCCTCCCACCGCTCCCTCCTCCTCCTCCTCCTCCTCGGGGGAGGAAGCCGAGCGCTGTCGCGGGATACGAGCGTGTCCCTACCCGGCCAGCGCCCCGGCGGCTCCCGCTGCGGCCCGGGCGGGCGCGGCACTGCGCAGGCGGCCACGGCGCTCCTGGGACTTGTAGTCCCGGGGCCGGCAGCGGGAGCGGGGCCGGGGCGAGGCGGAGCGGGGCGAGGGCCGGCACCGGGCGGAGCCGGAGCCGGGGTTGCTCTCGGAGCTGCGCTCCGCCGTCAGCCCTCGCTCCGCCCGCCCCCGGCTTGTGCGTACGGGGCTTGCTGTCGCGACATGGCGGACCTCGCGACCTGCTGGGTGGGACAGGCAGAGGTTGCCCGCGGGCGGGTCCCGGTGTCGCCTCAGGGCGCTGGGCAAACAGATATCACCTCATCCCCAACGGGAAGGGACGGGCTCTGCCAGGCCCGCGTGGCCCCTGAGCCGGGCCGTCAACCTCGCTCCGGCGGCCAGGTCGCCGTCCGTGCCCGACGCGGGCCTCAGGCGTTATTCCCGGCCGGAATGGAACGCTCCGCAGGCGCGCGCCAATGGGAGGCTCCACAGCGTAACGCGGATAAAGGGCGGCGGCGCGGCCTGGCGGATCAGCGGCGATCGGGGCGCGGCGTTTCTTTACGGTGAGGGCTGGGTGCGATAAGGGCCGCGCGGGGTCGGGCCGGTGAGGGGGGGGATGGCGGTTGAGGTCACGGGAGGATCGGCTGGCGACGGGGCTGATGCCGCGCGGCGGGGGCTGGGCGCGGTGAGGGTGGTTGCGGCGCGGGGAGGGGTGAGGGGGGGCGGCCACGCACGTGGCGTCTCCGTTGTGTAACCGGCGGCTCTCGGTAGGTGGGCGCAGGTGAGCGGTCGGCATGAGGCTTCTGCTGCTGACGCTGCTGGCGCTGGGCGCCGTCTGGGCGGACGACGAGGAGAAGAAGGAGGACGTGGGCACGGTGGTGGGCATCGACCTGGGCACCACCTACTCCTGGTACGAGGGGACGGCCGGGCTGATGGGCAGTGCTTGGGCCCCTTCTGGGGAGGCAGGGCCTGGGGGCCCACGGGAGGCGCGGGGAAGTGGCTGCGAGGCCCGGGAGGGCGCAGGGAGGAGCAGAGGGGAGGCGGGGTGGTAATGGTAATGTGGGCCGCGGCCCTGCCTGACCGTTCTGCTCTCCCCTAACCCCAGCGTGGGCGTCTTCAAGAACGGGCGCGTGGAAATCATCGCCAATGACCAGGGGAACCGCATCACACCTTCCTATGTGGCCTTCACTCCCGAGGGGGAGCGCCTGATCGGGGATGCTGCCAAGAACCAGCTCACATCCAACCCGGAGAACACCGTATTTGATGCCAAGCGGCTCATCGGTCGCACCTGGAACGACCCCTCCGTGCAGCAGGACATCAAGTACCTACCCTTTAAGGTGGGCTCCGAGTGCACAGGTGGAGGGGCTGGATGGGAGGAACCGCAGTTCTGGTCAGAAGTGGCATAGGCTCACAGTGCCCCCCAGGAGGATTGGTGTGGAAACAACAGTTCCTGGTGTTAGCTGCATTCAAGTTATGCCTGTCATAGAGGTTTTGCTTGATGTTGAGAGAGAACCACAAGAACGAGTTGGAATAGTTGAATGGGACAGTATCCATTTTTCTCCTCAGGTGGTTGAGAAGAAAGCCAAGCCCCATATTCAGGTCGATGTTGGAGGTGGACAGACAAAAACTTTTGCTCCTGAAGAAATTTCTGCAATGGTCCTGACAAAGATGAAGGAAACAGCAGAGGCTTACTTGGGGAAGAAAGTAAGTGCATGGAAAACACTGGTAGCAACTTGGATTAGCAGCTTTAGGAAATGGGAGGAAGGGTAGGCTGAGTTAGGACTGCCTGGCCATCCCAAACCAGAGTCAGTGCTGCAGGCACCCTTCAGCAGCCCTGTTCAATGGGCTAAGCTGGTACTGGGGGGCTGCTTGTTCCCAGCACTGCTCAGAGTGGCTGGTACTATTTACAGATCATTTTTTCTATCGTTTCTGTAACAAGGCTGTCCTTCCCTCCCTGCCCAGGTGACCCACGCTGTTGTCACAGTGCCAGCCTACTTCAACGATGCCCAGCGCCAGGCCACCAAGGACGCCGGCACCATCGCGGGGCTCAACGTGATGCGCATCATCAACGAGCCGTGAGTACCTCGCCCTGTCCTCACCCTAGGGCATCTCTGGGCTGGCACCCCCAGCTCTGACAGCCTGTTCCCTGTACAGAACAGCTGCTGCCATTGCTTACGGACTGGACAAGAGAGAAGGAGAGAAGAACATCCTTGTATTCGACCTGGGCGGTGGAACTTTTGATGTGTCCCTTCTCACAATTGACAACGGAGTCTTTGAAGTTGTGGCTACTAATGGTGACACTCACCTGGGTGGAGAAGACTTTGATCAGCGTGTTATGGAGCACTTCATCAAGCTCTACAAGAAGAAAACTGGCAAAGATGTTAGGAAGGATAACAGAGCTGTGCAGAAGCTGAGGCGGGAGGTGGAGAAGGCCAAGCGAGCTTTGTCATCTCAGCACCAGGCCAGGATTGAAATAGAGTCCTTCTTTGAAGGAGAAGATTTTTCAGAGACACTCACTCGAGCCAAGTTTGAGGAGCTGAACATGGTAAGTTTAAAAAGGTAAAGTTACACAGCCTCAGTTCTAGATTGGGACTTAGGAATGTGCAGCATCTCATCCTGTGACATTGCACTTTGGAGTATAAATAACTCTGTGTAAGCAGGCAGCTGTTGCCTGCCAGGGAGCTGGGCCTTGCTGAGGCTGTGCCTCAGACACTTTGGCATCTCTGCTCCAGGGTCGTACTTTACCCCCAGGGCTGCACAATGGGGCATGCTGGGCATACAGTCTCACAGTCCTTGGGTTTTTGTCTTTGCAGGACCTCTTCCGTTCCACTATGAAGCCTGTTCAGAAAGTACTGGAAGACTCTGACCTGAAGAAGTCTGATATTGATGAGATTGTCCTGGTTGGTGGATCAACTCGCATCCCCAAAATCCAGCAGCTTGTTAAAGAGTTCTTCAATGGGAAGGAGCCTTCTCGTGGCATTAACCCAGATGAGGCTGTGGCCTATGGTGCAGCTGTCCAGGCCGGGGTGCTCTCTGGGGACCAGGATACAGGTAATGACCCCTTCACTGCCACCTAAGAGTTGACTCAATAGTGGATGTTGGGCACTGACAAGCAAATGCAGACAAACTTGGATCTTTTCCAGTCCTTGGAGCTCTGTGCCCCTCAGGCATTGGGATCCTGTCTGCAGTGTTGTGTTTTGTGTGGAAGTTGTGTCACAATCTTGGCTTTGATCTGTTCCAGGTGACTTGGTGTTGCTCGATGTCTGTCCCCTGACTCTTGGCATTGAGACTGTTGGAGGTGTCATGACCAAGCTGATCCCAAGAAACACCGTTGTTCCCACAAAGAAGTCTCAGATCTTCTCCACAGCCTCTGACAACCAGCCAACTGTGACCATCAAGGTCTATGAAGGTAGGTGTCACCTGTGGTGGCCTATGTGACAGCTGGAATCTGCTGTAGGATTTTCACTCTTGTTTTTGATTGCCACAAAGGCTGTAGATACTTAGTTCACGGAACTGTGTCAGTTATGGTTTCAGCCACAGCTGGGAAAGAAAGTAACCCTGTCTCTGTTTCTGGCAGGTGAGCGTCCCCTCACCAAGGACAACCATCTCCTGGGCACCTTCGATCTGACGGGAATTCCTCCTGCCCCTCGCGGTGTCCCCCAGATCGAGGTCACCTTTGAGATCGATGTGAACGGCATCCTGCGCGTCACGGCCGAGGACAAGGGCACCGGCAACAAGAACAAGATCACCATCACCAACGACCAGAACCGCCTGACGCCAGAGGAGATCGAGAGGATGGTGAACGATGCTGAGAAGTTCGCTGAGGAAGACAAGAAGCTGAAGGAACGCATCGATGCCCGGAACGAGCTGGAAAGCTACGCCTATTCCCTGAAGAATCAGATTGGGGACAAGGAGAAGCTGGGTGGGAAGCTGTCCTCTGAGGACAAGGAAACAATAGAGAAAGCAGTGGAAGAAAAGATCGAGTGGCTGGAAAGCCATCAGGATGGGGACATAGAAGATTTCAAAGCACAAAAGAAGGAGCTGGAGGAGGTGGTTCAGCCCATTGTTAGCAAGCTGTATGGCAGTGCTGGTCCCCCGCCCAGCGAGGAGGAGGCAGCAGAGAAGGATGAGTTGTAGATACCGGCGTCTCCGAATGTGGTGTGTGTATATATTGGACTCAGGAACACTTGTTTAAAATATTGAACTCTTAATTTGGAATGTAACTTTGAATCTTCACTCGTGAGTGGAGCTGGAACCGCTAGCCCGAAGTGGCTGTATCCTGCTTTTCGTTAGCAGTTGCTCGATGTCTGGGGAGGGGAGCGGGGTGGGAGTGTAAATGTGGGTGTAGAAGTATTGGCAATGGAACATTCTATTTAACAACTTGGTCATGTGAACTTGGTGTAGAGCTTTTCTACCTGGAGTGACCACAATAAATTTGTTATTTACACTGGACTCTGTTCTAGTTCTGTGATTTCCATTACCCAGCTCCAATCAGGATCTGGATTAACCCTAAAGGATGGAGTGCAGCTCACCCCCTCAAGGTCACCTTTCATGGGCTCATGGAGAGTGGGAGGTTTGAAAGTAGGAGCTGGGCTTGTTGCCTTGGAGTGAGCTTGACACTCAGTTTCTGAAGGAAGCAGGTGGACTTGGACCTCTCTGCAGTTTTACAACAGATCCTGATACGGAAGGGGGGATTAAGCCTCAGTAACTACTGAAGGGGCAGCTTTTATTGACCTGGGAGAGAAAGGTTATCCAGCAGAACCCAATACCTACAGTAGTGGTGGTGCCAGCAGTGAGGGAGGAGTTTGGCTTAATTAATGTTTTTCTGCAGTATTAAAACTTCAGAGCTTTCTTAAAGTCTCATGAAACAGACCAGTTTTCTGAAGACTAGTTTATACCTAATAAAGGTTCTTTAAAAAAAAAATAAAAAAGAAGCCTAATTGAAATTTGGTCTCTTTATTTAACTGATCCTTATCCAATCCATGGGATTAGTTCAATCCAGAATGACCTTGTCTGGTGCCAGCTCCTGCAGTGCTTTGAAGCACCTTGGCTTTTGCCATGTTCCCTGGGCTGGGGCTGCAGCAGGGCCATGTTCAGGCAGAGCCCCTGTCCCTCAGTGGTGTCAGCACCGTGCTTAAGGGACAGATTTAACCCCACAAGAGGAGGCTGCTGCTGTGGGACACTACTCGATGAGGGTGACCAGGCAGTCCCTGTGTATCTGCCCCTGTGTGTCCATCCCCCCAAACACAAACAGCAGGTGGACAGAGGTGTCTTCAGCACAGCCCTCACCCAGGCCCTGCTGGAGGGGCTCAGCTCTATCGCCTGCTGACAGAGGTGGCTCTGTCCCAGCTGGGGTCTCTCCTGTATCCCTGTGTGCCCCAGCCTGCCAGGGAATGACACACATGGCGTGGTCCAGCCTCGCGCTGGGCAAGGGAGATTCAAACTGCAGGAGTGTCCACTGCTGCCTTCCTGCAGTGCAAAGATACAGTAACAGCTTTAAACACCACACACCAGACAGCAACACCATCAATTAAAACAGTTTTGAGCATTAATCCTGCAGTGGTGTAACTCCAGGGGGATGCCCACCACCAGAGCAGGTAACATGTTCCCCAGCTGCCTGGCATCAATCCTGGCACCCCTGAGAGCAGCTCCCCACCTGTGTGATACTTGTACGTAGTATCCAGTGTCCCATCTGGACTTATTCCACCAAAAATGTACAAGTGGTCCTGGAACACTGCTGAGGAGTGGGATGCCCGTCCTCCAGGGACATCCCCAGTGGCTGGGATCCTCACCCACCTCATGTCATCTGGGGCAGGAAAACAACACATCCACGGTTATGCATTATACAAACCCCATGGAGTTGATTTAAACAAAGGCTAACATTTTAAACACTTAAGAACTATTATTTCAGAAAATCATGTCCCCCCAAATCAAAGCACATCACATACAGGTACTGCCCTGCCGTACCTCTATCCACACTTACTTGTATCGATGCAGAACAGGTCACTGTAAAAAACATCTCCAGCTAAACCTCCATGGATGAAGAGTTTGGTCCCAACTGCAACCATGGCGTGTCCGTGCCGAGGAGAAGGGGGATCACCGTGAGTCTCTGGCTGGGACCAGGTCAGGGTGGCTAAAATTGGGAGAAAATGTGCATTAGGAAGAAAACTGTGGAAATTCTACAGACCAGCAGCCCTGTAGCCCTGCCAACGCTTCCCATCCAAGCCACGGGGTCTGAACTCCCAGTGACAACACGAACATAAGGGCCTGTCAAAAGAAGAGCAGCCACCCATCCAGCCACCCATCTCCTAACACAGCTCAACACTTCCACCCCTCTGACTAAAGCTCAAGGGCAAAGCTCCCACCCCACTGCCCGCGGGAGGCACCTGTGTCGAACACGTGAAGTCGCTGGTCTTTAACCGGCTCTGCTCCCTTGTCTCCACCCCCGAACACGAACAGACGGGCCCCGATGGCCGCCGAGGACGTGTGGAATGTCCGAGGTTGTGGCTGCACCCCCCTCACTGCAGGGCTCTCCCACGTTCCTATTTCTAGTTAAGACGTTTGATTAACCAAACTACCAGCATGGGAACAGAAGCCACGCCCGTCCTGAGCCCCGAACCCCAGCCCCGCTCGGGCACGGATCTGGGGCACTTACCGGGGTCCAGCACCTGAACGCAGCTGCGGTTCCCCGAGGGCTGGGCGCCGCCGAACACCCAGAGGCGCGGGGGGCCGCTGGCGGGCAGGAACGTGGCGTGTTCGTAGCGCGGCCTCAGTCCGCGCCAGCCGGCGGGGACCCAGCGGAGCGAGGCTGTGGACGGGGACAGGGGATCGGACCCGGGACCGGTCCCGATCGCGGTCCCGGTTCCAGCCCCGCCCCGGCCCGGCCCTCACCCAACTCCACGAAATGCGCGTCCGCGAAGGCCCCGGCGGGGTCGGCACCGCCCAGCAGCAGGACGCGGCCGGGCAGGAGGAGGCAGCCGAGTCCCACGCGGCCGCGGGGCCGCTCGCCGCGCGGGCTCAGCCGGTACCTGCGGGGCGAGGGCGGCGCTCAGCGCGGGCTGGGCCGGCCCGGGGTCCCGCCAGTCCCCCACTCATCGCTGTCCACCCACCATCCCCGCCCCGCTCGGCGCTGCCCGCCGGTGCCGCTGTGCCCGCCGGTGCCCCTGTCCCGCTCACCACTGTCCCGGGCGCGGCCGCTGCCCCGGCTGCAGCAGCGGCAGCGCCCGCGGCGCCATCGCGGGCCCCGCTGCCCCGCCCGGCCCGCCCGGAAGTGCCGCCGGAAGTGCCCTGCGCTTCCGCCCGCGCCGGCGGCGCGCTCCGCCGCCCGGAAGTGGCAAGGAGGGGGCCGCTTCTGCCCGAGCCCGTGCCAAGATGGCGCCGCTGGACCTGGACAAGTACGTGGAGATCGCGCGTCTCTGCAAGTACCTGCCTGAGAACGACCTCAAGGTGCGGCCGCGGCGGCGGGGCCGGGACCAGCCGGGGCGGGCCGGGGCCGGGCGGGCCGGGGCGGGCGCTGCCGGGCGGGCCGGAGCGGGTGGTGCCGGTGGTCCCGGCGCTGACCCGACCCTGCCTCGCTCCCTCCCGCAGCGCCTCTGTGACTATGTCTGTGACCTGCTGCTGGAGGAGTCCAACGTCCAGCCCGTCTCTACGCCCGTCACGGTCTGCGGGGACATCCACGGGCAGGTAAGGCCGGGCCTGGCCACTCCCGGTGCAGCCCCGGGCCGCAGTCGGTGCCGATGCCCCATGCGTCTCACGCCTCTCTCCCCCCGCAGTTCTATGACCTGTGCGAGCTGTTCCGGACCGGCGGGCAGGTCCCAGACACCAACTACATCTTCATGGTACGTGCGCCGAGCGCGGCCCGGCCCCGCTGGGTTTGACAGGGGCTTAGGGCTGAAATCCCCGGGGTTCCCGAGTCCCCGGCCCCGCCGGCGCTGGGGCCGCTGGTGGCTCCTGCCCGCCGGGAGTCCCGCGGGGTGAGGCAGAGCGTCCTGCCCTGCCCGGGGCCGTGGGGTCATGTCAGGGCAGCGGCGAGGGGAGTGCCCAGCACACACCTGACACTCGGAGTGCCCAGAGCTCCGTGGGTCCAGGCAGATCCCGGCTGCCCTCCAGCGCTGGGTTTCTTTGTGACAGCGGGGAGTTCAGAGGGGATGTGTCACTGGGCACTTTCTCGGGTGACTGTTGCTCCATGTACGGCTGTCTCTGCCCTCAGGGGGACTTTGTAGACCGAGGGTATTACAGCCTCGAGACGTTCACGTACCTCCTTGCACTAAAAGCCAAGTGGCCCGACCGTATCACGCTGCTGCGAGGCAACCACGAGAGCAGACAGATCACCCAGGTGTACGGGTTCTACGGTGAGTCCTGCCTTGTGACACACGTGTGCAGCAGCTCTGCCTTGGGAAACCCGTGGGCAAGGCCACAGTGCCCGAGGCTTTCTGTGGGCTGGGTGGGACACAGGCCCCAATGTTGTCATTTGTTAACATGGTCATTGTGTTTCTGAACTGGAATGTGTTTAAGGCAGATCTTGCTGCTCTTTTCCTCTGGCACGTGGGGTTTCTGCTTGTGTCGTGGTGCCACATTCAGTTGCACAGGCAGAGCATGAGGTGCTCAGTCCCTCGAGCTGCTGGTGCTGGTCCTGGCCAGCAGCAGGACCCAGCACAGGGCTCCTGACAGGGCTCATGTGACATACCTGAGTGTGCAGGTTCTGCTTTCAGTGTTTGCTCTGCCTGTTGCCTGTTTTGCCATGATCCATGAGGAACAAAACCATTGTCTCCAACAGACGAGTGCCAAACCAAATACGGGAACGCGAACGCCTGGAGATACTGTACCAAAGTCTTCGACATGCTCACAATAGCAGCTGTAAGTGCAAAAACCACGTTAACAACACCAGCAGAGTGTCTAAGTGGGAGCTGCAGAGGTGGTGACCTGTGCAGGTTCCCCTGGCAGCAATGCTGAGTGTTCTGTGCACGGCTCATTTCCCTGCAGTTAATAGACGAGCAGATTCTGTGTGTGCACGGGGGCCTCTCCCCAGACATCAAGACCCTCGACCAGATCCGGACCATTGAACGTAACCAGGAAATCCCTCACAAAGGCGCCTTCTGCGACCTGGTGTGGTCAGACCCGGAGGACGTGGACACATGGGCCATCAGCCCCCGTGGGGCGGGCTGGCTCTTCGGGGCCAAGGTCACCAACGAGGTAACGCTGCTGCTTAGGGCCACACAACCCAAGTGTGGGGATGGGGGAACTAAGGGGCTCAACTCAGTGTGGTGTTTGAGTGGACTGAGGGCACTGCCAGACAATTAACTCTCCTGTTACACCTCTGCCAGTAACTCATGGTGGTGGGGAAGCTTTGCTTGTACCAACTGAAAAAAATGAGGCACTTGAACCTAAAAGCACAAATGTAACTGCCAGGTGTACTGATACCCATTTGTGGTTTTGAAAAGTGTGATGTGGTGAGACTCACTAGTGTCCCTGGGCTCTGTGTGGGATGCTTTCCTAAGGATCTGGGAGAAAAATACCATTTTTAAAGCAATTACTGAGTTAATTTTGTTGTGTCTGCACTGAGTAGACTCCTCAGGGCTCCACACACTGGCCTTGCCAGGCTTTGACCTGGCCACAGCACAATAGCCCTGCATTGTCATTCAGGAAGGGTCGAGCCTGGGGACAGCACAGCCCCTCTGCCTGGATTTCGTGCTGTTCCTCAGTGCTCGGGTGTATTTCACAGGAGTTTCTCACTGCTCAGATCTCCAGACCTCCTGCTCTGTTCTCCCTGCTGCTGTGCAGGGCCAGGCCAGGAGCAGGACGCTGTGTGGGCAGCGGGGCACACTGACCTTCCCCTTCCCTTGCAGTTTGTTCACATCAACAACCTGAAGCTGATCTGCAGAGCACACCAGCTTGTCCATGAAGGATACAAATTCATGTTTGATGAGAAGTTGGTAACGGTATGGTCAGCTCCCAACTACTGCTACCGCTGCGGGAACATCGCGTCCATCATGGTCTTTAAAGATGTAAATACAAGAGAACCAAAGTTATTCCGCGCAGTTCCAGACTCAGAGCGTGTCATTCCTCCCAGGACAACCACGCCGTATTTCCTCTGAGCCCTTGCCCGCCTGCTGTCACCTCTCCCTGTCCTGCCCCTTTACAATATACTTTTTATTGAGCACTTTGCTGCTGAAATGCTGCCTCTTGCCTTTTTTATTTTTAAATTATCTAAATTTATTGTGTATTATGGTGTCTGTAGCAATTTTTTCCCCCCTCCCCTAGATTAATTTCAGAGTATTTGTAATATGTCCTTGAGATTTGTACTACTGCATGTAGTCCTCGCCTAGTCCTGGGTTAGATGAACCGATTCCTTTAACCACCACGCTCCGGGAGCCGCTCGGGCCCGTCTCTTGTTCAGCTTTTTGTTTTTGGTAAGTTTTAAGAAATTTCAGCAGCAAAGTCAGTGCCCGGTGTGCGGCGGGGCCGGGGCTGCCCGTGCTGCGTTCACGGCGCAGGACCGAGCCAGCCTTTTCCGAGTGTTACGTGGATCCCAATAAAGCGGTCGAAGGGCTGTTCCCCATTCCCGGTTTGTTCCGTTTTCCTCGGGATCCAGATTAAACCCGCGCACCTGCTGCAGCGACGGGATTTGTACATTAAAGTCATTGTTCGGATTTTTTCCAGCCTCTGTTGTGTTCTTACTGACGGCGTCTGTGTGTGTGTGTGTGTGTGTGTGTGTGTGACGGACCCCCCGCGCGGGCGGGGCGGGGCGGCCGCGCTGGTTCCGGTTCCGGCGGGGCCGGCGCCGTTTCCGGCTGGCGCGGGCCGGGCCGGCGGCGATGGCGCGGAGCACGCTCTCGTCCCGCTTCCGCCGCCTCGACATCGACCAGTACGACGAGAACCGCTTCGTGGAGGAGCCCGAGGAGGCGGCGGCGGCCGAGCCCGATGCCAGCCCCGAGGTGGAAGCGCTGCTCAGGCAATATCCTTTGCGCCGGGGGAGCGCCGGGGGCCGGGGCGGTCCCGGGGACCGGCCGCGCTCGGCCGCTCGGGGCCGCAGCCGGGCTGTCCCGCAGCTGCTCGGGGCCGCAGCCGGGCTGTCCCGCAGTCGCCCGTGAGCGCGGGGCGGTTCCACGCGCGGTTTGAGTCCTTGACCCGCCGCCGCACAGGCGAGGCGCTCCGGGCCTTCCACACCGCCATCCGCAGCTCCCCGGGCAGCAGCAGGAGCCAGGCCATGAAGGTACCGGGCCGGGGGCCGGGCAGGGCGGTGACAGTGGCACCGCACAGATCTGAGCGGCGCCTCCGCGGTTAATGAGCTTGTGCTGGCATGGGTGATCGCCGTATGTTTAACCCTTCCTCCTTTCACCCCAAAACTGCTCACCTCGCTTACAGAAATAGCCCAGCCTGGAGCGTGGCTGACTCTTGCCAAAGCCAAACACGAGTCTTGGGATCGTTTCCAACTGTTCTTGTCCTCACATTTCTCTCTTTGCCTTGTCTTCCCAGGAGCAGGCCCAGGGAACGATGCTTAAAGTCCTCACATCTTTTAAAAGCAGTGAAATAGAACAAGCTGTGAACTCCTTAGACAGAAACGGTGTTGATTTGTTAATGAAGTACATTTATAAAGGATTTGAAAAGCCAACAGAAAACAGCAGTGCAATATTACTTCAGTGGCATGAAAAGGTACGTGTGGGGGCACTCTTGGCTCAGCAGGGTCCTGGTCAGTGTTTTCAGGAGAGCCCCTGAAGAGCAGCAGGTGATGGCAGGGCCTCATCCCTGAGGAGCTCAGTGTTACCTTATACCTTTGGTCTTTTTGAGCCTGCATTCACAAAGCCTCTGCCTGTATTTCAAACCTTACCATCTGCCATGGGGAAAGGAGACTTATGGCAGGGAGTTGTCCCTGCTGTAGAAAGCCTTGTGCTGCCTTTGGGCAGCCAAAGTGTGCAGAAGGGGTGGGAGTGGAGATGTGACCGGAGGGACGGGGCAGCTGCAGCCTCCTCTGGCCGAGCTGAGGGGGCTCAGGCTGCCTCAGCTCTGGCACTTTGCATCAGCTGAGTCACAGGGTTTAGCAAACCGGTTTGGTTTGCCCAGGAGAGGATTTTGAGGTCTCCAAAGATTCCACTGGGGAGCAGCAGGGGCCTCTTGTTTTTCTGTGGAATGTCGGTTATGAAACAGGGAATGTGGGATGTGTTCAGCAGCTGACTGTGGAACCTCCTTCCCTGTCTGTGATGGGATGAGGCACCTTCTGGGTTGAGGCACCTCCCTGAAGCAGCTGCTGGGTGCCACTGCCCCCGGGCAGGAATCCAAGTGAAATCTTCCCCCACTGCAGGGGTTTTAGCTGAAGCCCTGGCTGTCAGTGCTCATAGGAAAACTGATCCCTGGGAATGCTGCAGCTCTCTGTGCAGGGCAGCTGCTGCGAGTGCTGGTGTCATTTTCCCAAGGTGCAGAGCTTTTTCCTGTGGCATATAAAGCTGATGTAGTGTCACTTCAGCTATTGGCTGCTGTCACCAGCTTTGCCAAGCCTTGACAAGAGAGGAGGGAATTTCTCAGGACAGCAAAGAACATGTTTCTGCTTGTTTGTTTTTTGTTTTTTCTTTTCTTTTTTTCCTCTTGTTACCACTGAGGTGCTTTCAGGTAAGCGTGGGTGGTGCTCCCAGTGTGGGAGGTGACACACCACCACCCTGACTGGAACTCAGAGCATGTAGGGACATGAAAGGCATCTCATCCTGTCTGTTGTGAAAGGAACAAGGCAGGTCTGAGTAGGCTGGGCAGGGTTTAAAGCCTGGTGTTCTGCTTTGCAGCAGTACTGGTAGGATGTGTGGCTTGCTCAGAGCAGAGTCAGCTCAGTGGTAGTACTAGTCTGGCCTCTGAAAAGGCTGTGGCAGGTTTGGTAGCTCAGGAACCTGCCTGAAGCACCTGCAAGTCCTGCTCCAGGTGGGTGTTTGCATTTGTCCAGTTGTGTTTCCCAGTGCCATGTCTCACACTGCTCTCAGACTCCTGTGCTCTGCTGGACTGTGGCTGCAAAGTAAATGCCCCATTTTCAGCAGTCAGCTTAAATACTTATTTTTTCATAATCACCTCCATCTCCTAGACTTCAGAAGGAAACGTTCACACTGAGGGACACAAATGAAATTTGAAGCGAACCCTTCCTCCTTCTCAGGGATAGGGGAGGTGAGACATTCTGCTCTGTCAGTGACATGCAGCACTGGAGCCCTTGAGATCCAAAAGATGGTTAAGAGTGTGGAGAATGACAGTTCCTAGTTCTGGAGAAGAGCCATAGTCCCTTCTGTGGCTAAACTCTTCAGTGTTTGTTCTCTGTGGGACATGGTGACTCTGTAACCTCTCTCCTTTCCCACAGGCACTGGCAGTAGGAGGCCTGGGCTCCATAATAAGAGTTCTCACAGCAAGAAAGACTGTGTAAAGACTGATAACTTGGACAGAGGTGACGGTCAGGTTTGGACTCAGAAGAAGGAATGAGCTGAAATTACACTGGTCCATCTTTATTAGAGATTGCAATCTACTGAAATCCTACAGTAACCTCCTCTTGGAATGCTTTTATCCTTAAAGGTGGGGGAAGAGTAAAGGTATTCCTGCATATTCCGACTATCACATATAGGAGCCAAGACATTCTCCTGCTCCCTTCTTTACCAGGCAGAGAGAAGGCACACTCCTGCCTCCTATTACTGTAAGTGAACAGGTATTTCAGATGCTGCTTTAGCCAGGTGTGGTGATACAAGCTCCTGTGTGTCCTGCTTAGTCCCAAGGTAGCTGTGTCCAGGCCAAGATCCTGCAGCTGAGGATGGGAGAAGGGCTGTTAGAGCGGCGGCTTTGAACGTGTGGTGAAGGAATGTTGGACTCTGGGCTTGGGTTAATGTAAAGTGAAGTGCCTGCTGCATCAATAAAGTTCTTGGATCACGTGAGTTAAATTTAAAGTCTGACACTTACTCCAAAGCAGGCCTGCAATAACCCAGTCCAACCCAGTGTCCACCTTTGTAGGACTGCTCCTGACTCTAGCCACTTAGAGAATTTGTCCTCAAATCCAATGCTGACCTGGATGTAGGGAGTGAGACCAAGCTCAGCTGTTCCAGTCAAGACTTCTAAGATGCAAAGAATAGAACACATAATCACCCTGGGTTTGATTTTTATATTCTTGTCCACACTAGAAAGTTGAGAAGATAGTTCAGAGCTTGTGATTTATGTATTAGTGTGTCCTCTACACCAGACAGGCACATGCTTTGCCCAGGCAGGACACAACTCCTGGATCCATGGCTGTCCTCACCTCCCTCTGGCTTGGGCAGGACTTCCTACCCTTTGACACCAAGGAGCAGCTGCTTGGGAGCCCCAGCTCCACCCAGTCCTTGCTTCCATCAGCAGCTCAAAGTGCAGCAGCAGCTATTCCTGGTGGGAGGTGAGTTTGGAAGCAGCAGTGCCACCTCATTGTGGCACAACTCCCTGTGAGTGGCCTTGGTGGCACAGCTGGCACACCCATCCTGGGCAAAGGTGGGGTTTGGGTCATGCTTTAAAAGCCCATTTTAAATAGCTATAGCATCCCAGGGAAGATAACCAGAACTATAAAAAGAAAGAAATCAAGATCAGGGGTTTGATCCAAAATGTATTGCACCACAAATTTCATAGTGTTTCATCATACAATCCATATTTACAGCATAGAAGGAAAGAAATCCAATGGTGATAGAAAGGATTATGTATAACCACTGTTCTGAGACAAGGGAAAGTGCATTAGCTTTTTAATACATGTACACACACCAGTCTTGCTCTGATACCTAATGAAAATTCAACACTTAAGAACTAGTTTATGGTAAGTTGATCCTGTATGAGCTTTTGGATCTGAAACTGAAGTTGTTAGTGAATATATAACTTAAGATTTTACTTTGTCACTCCATTCCAGGCTGCCTGTCCTGCTTTCCTTACTGTTCAGCAGTAACCTTTGAAGCCAGGATCAGCATAAACCCAATAGGCATTCAGCAGGGAGGAGTGGGAGTGAGGGAATCCTGACCCCTGGTCCCACAGAAACAGAGCAGGGCAAGGGGACGTTAGAAAGGAGAAGAACTCAGAGAATAAAATCTTCCCAGAACCAACAGGTTATTCCACCCTGCTGCATCTCAGTAGAGAAACAATTGAAATAAATGTACTTTTTGATTGTCTGTTTTCACAGTAGAGCAAGGCTGAACCCTTCCATGCTCTATTCTGTGGAAGTGCCATGAATCTGGTTACTAAAGACTGTTGGGACAAGTTTTAGTGTACCAAAAAATTCTGTTGGTTTTCTTAACTTCAGACAAATCCAACCTGGCTCTATGCTGAGGAGCATCACCTGTGCCCAGTAGCAGCTCCTGGCAGTACCTGTGTCTGGGGTGGGGCTGTCTGGGAGACCAGCAGGGTGTGGAGCCTCTGCATCTCCACTGGAGAAAGCTTGAATTATCCTGAATATATTTAACAGAAATATGAACTTCCTTGTAAGAGAATTCCCCGAACTGCAGCGTGCTCACTGAACCCCATACATGGGTAGATTTCTGGAAACAGGTCTCAGTTTTCAGAAGTCAGATTTAATGCTGCTCCCCATTTGGACCCACATTTTGCAGTGGTGTTAATAACTGGGCAAAATTGTGCTTCCAGGGAGGAGGTGCCACCTTGGTCCCCTTTCTTTACTGTATTAGGAAAACAAGCTGCTGGAACTACAACTCGTTCACTAAGAGTTGAATTTTGCCCTCAAACCCCTCATGAGCAGCATTTCCTTTTACCATAATAGTCAGGACACAGTTAACATATTCATAACAGTTTTTAAGCATCAGTATTTGAAGTACAGAAAACCACAACCAGAGAGGCAGATCCTGGTTATAAGGATTTGTTGCTAGCAGACTTGGAAGAAAAAAAATGAATCAAGTGTTTAGTACCAGCATTCTTCACCCTTTGTCACTAGATTTTTATTTTTCATTTTTTTTTAAAATAAAAGGTATTTTTAGTATGGATTTACAATACCTGGAACTCAGCTTTAAAATTTTAAAATGGTTTCCTACCCCTTTTCCCACTGCTAACAACCTATGGAACAGGCTAATGGATTAGTTTTAAAGGCGACTGAGGATTAGGTACTATAATTAAGACCATTTTAAATATTATTTTTCTTTAAGAAAAGTAAAATCAGACAACTCTAAAGTTGTGCTCTCAAATTAAATAATCATCAACATGCAGCCTTGAGGACTGCAGGCCAGGATAAATGCACCTTAAATTACACAGTGATATGAAAAAATGCCAACCATTAGTTATGTCAGTATTAGAAGGCAAGGCAGAGTTCTTTTTTGGTTAAAGCTCCTGCTCCTGTCCTGTGAAAGGCTTTGCAAACCATCCCACTCTCAACACTGTTCTGCCAACACGTTTTTCATTGCTGGCTTTCCACAGCCAGACAAGCAGCTTTTCTGTGCCCAGAGTCACTGGACTCCAGCACCCTGGAACAGCAGCTGGAATCACCATCCCAAGAGACTGAACTGGCAGCCCTGCTGTCAGCGAGCTCCTCAGAACCTGGGAGTGATGAGCACAAGGGGCTGCTCCCATCACAGACACCAAGGTGATCCCTGACTCCAGCCCAGAGCTGTTCTAGTCTGTAGTGAAAACGTCTCCTTGCACAGTATTTGTTTTGTAAACAGAGCCAGAAGTTCTTGTACAAAATACTGCAATGACAGTGATTAAGACACACCTGGAGCAGTGTGTTCAGCTTTCTTTTCACAGAAAGAAGTGCCTGGATACTGCCTGCCACCTTCAGGTTCCCTTAAGGCCACAGAGTCCTTGGGCTCGAGATGGATGGCCGGATGCTGCCTTTGGGAGATGGCTTTGAGCCAAACCAGGACATCTAGGACAGAACAGCACAACACACATCACACAGGGTTTGCACTTTCAAGATGTGAAAAAGAAAGAATATGGTACACAGCCATGGTTTCATCATTTGATGGAGAGACCTATTTATACATCAGAATGCTGCAGACTCCAGACTGGGGAAGTGGAGGCAGCTTCACACAATCAAATCTGGAAGGAACAGCACCCACTTCCCACAGGTGAAAATGACTGAGGATTATACTTACATATATTCCTTTAAAATAATTTCAGATTAGAACTCTATAGTCATCTAAACATGATGCCTTTAGTCAATGTATCATTACAGTGTTCCCTGAACCAGATGGTGAGGAAATCTCTTCATCTGCAGACTGAACATCCCAACTCCCTGTGTGGGCAGGGATGATGCAGGACCTGGATGCAGCACTTGCTGTTGAACACTCCCTAACCACCACACAGCCAGGGCCATACAGATCTCAGCCCATGGAAAGGAGACAGATCTTGGTGTCTGAGCCCAATGTCAAAAGGACAAACCCAGAATAAGGCGCCTGACTGTGGGCAAGGAGCTTCCAGCTTCTCCCCACAGATCAATTCCACTAGGCAAAGCTGTGCTCTGACTCCTCTGAGCACCAGAAAGCTGCTATTTCCCTCTCTGAAATGGACAATTCATGGCATGCATGCATGTGATCAACATTTTAATAATAAATGTAATTTATTATTGTACCTAACATTTGGAAAAAAGACACTTTTCCTAATCTATCAGCATCTAGGAATTTTCATGGTCTCCTGGGAATCCCATTAGAGACTACATATGGCACAGAACCCTTACCTTGTACTCCAGAGTTTCTTTGAGCATGTTTTCTTCCTCTTGTGAAAAATTCAGTAACACAGACACAGCTTTAATGAGATGGAATGCCTGAAAGAAACCACAGAGTTGTGTTGCTTATGATGCTCTTGGGCTCTACACTCAGGATTATGGTACAGCACAGAGGTCTGTGGGTCTGTCACAGACTTCAGCAGACCAGCAGCCTCCCATTATTCCAGTTTCAGTGGACTAGGATGGCCTGTATCTTACTTCTGTGTTTCCTGGCTTTCTGTTCTTTAACAATTGTTTTGGAGAAAGAAGACAAGTGGGAGCCTGGTTATTCAGAGCAGAGAAGCAGCCTGGCACCTGCTTTGAAAAGTGGTTTAAACCAGCTTGATACCATGAAATCATACAGTTATTTTTTTACCTTATCCACTGACTTGCAATTAAGTGCTTTATTGGCAAGACTTTTTAACTTTAACACAACACGTGGAGAACAGGAAAGAGCTTCAAATGCTCAAGGAATTACCTTTTACAGACCAATTGCAAGTGATTTAGTAGTTTCCTTCTTTTTCCCTCTTTCTTAAATGTACAGCCATTCTATTTTCATACTCCATATGCTCTTCAGAGCAGTGCAGTGGGAATCTCTTGCAGATGCAGATCTCTAACACCCAGATGTAACTACCTCCTAAAAACTCACATTTCCCTTTCATGTAGTTCATAGAAGTCTGTACTTCCAAACACACTGCTGTCAGCTATTTTGTTTTATTACCCACACTGTACACTTTTTAATTGTAAAATTATGGAATTGGCATAAAGTGTCTTTAGGAGGTGACAGGTGGCAATTTCTAGAGAAAGACAGATGTAGAAAGAGAAGTTAAGTGGCACTTTTACCTCAGATTCCCTGCAGGACATGAACTTTAGTACAACGTGTTTAAGGTACTCAAAGTTTATCTCCCTCGAGTCGTTCAAGTCAGAGTTGTTGGTGACAGTCACAGAAGCATTAGGCACTTCAGAATTTGTACGTAGCTCAGGTACCTCACTGTCAGGCCTTATTTTCTACAAAACAAACAAACAAAACACAGAAGCAAAAGAGAAGTACATTGCAGATGCTGTTAGCTTGACACTGGGAGGGGTCTGGGTTCAGGATAAATACAGAGGGTTATACCCACACGTGGGTACACACTGGGCATCAACAGCTCCTCATCCTTCATGGAGTCACAGCAGAGAAGTGTCTTCAGCTCTCCCTACACTCCAGGACAGGAGCTGTTTGATGTCAGTGTTCTGTGTACGTTACCCAAACCAGCATGGAACTGGCTCCATGGTGGAAACTATCCCTTGCTCATTTTCTCCTATTGCCCTGAGCCTTTCAAACGTGGACTTTCTTCAGAATAATTTTCAACATCAGAGCAAAAATAACAATTTTAAAACCTCTGTTAATTTTTCTAAAATAGTTTTTTTTTCTTGGAGAGACAAACCATTGTAGAGGGATGAAAGGGGAGTTAGCAGTAAAGCTTTTGGAATGACAGTGCAAATATCTGCCAGCAAGTGCCATCTGAAGATACTGAAAACACACAACCCTTACCAGCTCTTTTTGGAGAGTTTTCTTGAGTTCTGCCATTCTTTGCTGAAGCTGCTTTATCATCTGTAAGCACAGCAAAGGAGAGTTTAACACAGTATTCCTTGTCAGGACCCCCAGGTATCTGGAAAAACCCGTGACACTGGATGTATCCAGTACTGAATGAAATAATAATTAACCAACACTGACAGCTGTGAAGAAGCAACCTGAAAGCCTTGGCTTGCCAGCTGCACACAGCAGCAGGCATGTGACAGGACACTTGGGCTTTCATGTGACAGCGCCGTGGAACTGAACTGAATTCACACAAAAGGGCTCTGCAGGAAAGCTGTAAATAGTATCATTTGCTGCATCTTTCTGCTAAAGTAGATCAGGATTCATGCAGCTCTTGCTGCAGTTGTTATTCATGGCTGGTAGATACTTGTGCAATCCAGAGAGAAGCATTTACTCACAGTACTGGATTCAAATTGGACAGGCCTGTCCTTTTAAGGAGGCAGCACCAATTACTTGGCTTCTTAATTAAAAGGGGAAAGACTACCAGCTGTTTCTGTTCACCTTGTTTTTCTCAGCAATTTGCTGTTCCAGCTCTCTGTTATCCTTCTGAAGTTGAATGACATCTGCAGCTGCCACCTCTCCGTTCTGTTCCACCACAGAGTTTTCTGGAGAAGGGAAATGCTCATTGTTCAAGGCCGTTGTCGACTCCTCCAGTTCTAAAACCTATAAACAGTGAAGTGGAGAGATATCATGACATTTGCAGCCCAAGAACACTCTCCAGGGAGAAAGCCAGACTTCTTTTTGGCTGTCCAAATTGGGGGACTCCTGCACACCTCCCTCTTTTCCCAGGAAGTGTGACAAAATGAATTTGCAACTGCACTCACAGTTTTCTCTTGCTCTCTAGCCAACAGGCACTCCTGTACCTGCAGCTTCAGCTCATCAATTTCTTTTCTTGCTGTTTCCTCTTTCTCCACTGCTTGGTTCTGACTTGCTTCTATGTCCAACTGTAACTGATGCACCTGCAGCAAGGCAGCTTCATGGTCTGGGGAAGGAGAGACCTGCTTAGTAACTGTTGCACATCAGATGGGAGTTTCTAATCCATTTAGTCTGTCATGAAGACAGAAAGCCAGGGGAGAGACAGAAAGACAAGAGAGACTGTCCAATTGTTAGTGAACAATAAACCATTTTGAAAATTCAAAGAGATTAAATATGGAAGAGAAATCTAGAAAAATTACAATCTACCAGGCAAGGCCAGAACTAGAGACTGTACTTAAAGCTGTCTGGGATACAGTAGACACATTTGGGCTAACCTTGACTGAGCTGGTTCAGTTCTTCCTTCTGTTTTAGCAGCAGATTACATTTTTCAACAATCAGCTGGTCTTTCTCCTTTATTAGGGCATTCAGATGTGAAATCTTCAAAGCAGAAAAACAATTAACAGAAGCAATTAAAGATATAAAACAGGAAGAGGGTGTTGAAAGACCCAGCATCCTTCAGAGGCTCAGCAGGCATCACCTCCACAATGCTGCCCTCAGAAACAAGCACTGAAGTTAACACTGGAAGAGCTAAACCCCACCTGGCTTCTGTGCCACCATCAGATTGTCACAGCCAGCACGTGGCAGCTGCAAAAGCCTCTGAGCAAAACAGGAGATGGCCTTAAACCTCTTCTACACAGATCTGGCCCAGCAAGCACAGATCTACAGCAGTCCCAGAAGAATAAAGAAACCAAAAGATGGGACTAACTCCAGTCAAATTGTTCAGTTGACAGTTCATATTTTAAGCAAACACAAGCTCACTTTATCCACTATTTTTATACAGCAAGAGCCAAACAAGACTACCTGTAACTGACATTTGGTACTGGATACAAGCTCCTCCCTATGGGGAAATGTACAATTTTACAACTGCTGTGCTCTGGAGGAACCCAGATGTGACACAGGCGCTGAAAGGAACTCTCCAGAACAAACAGGTTTCTTTAAAAGAAGCTGCCAGATGTCAGAGGCTGCCCTTGGCTGGTGCACTGAGACAGCAACACCTCACAGACTACAGGGCTCTGAAACAGTTTCGGGTTTACAACCACTGCTGTCTCACATGCTGTGGATATGATTCTGACCAATGGTCCTGAATGTTAGGATAAATAAATCCAAACCTAGTATGCTCTTTGAAAGGTTGGGACATCTCAAATACATTTTAAAATAGTCATTATTAACCAACCTGCTGTTGTAATTCCTCTCTCTGTTTCCGTGTTTCTTCCAATGCTTTGGCAATTTCCACACTGACAGTTTCTCTGCTGCTCATCTCGTTCTGCAAACCAGAAGTAATTTGAGAGGTTATGTGAGACAAGTAAATCAAGTCAGTCTCTCATCTTTAACCCTAAATCTATTAGGATTACATTTATCAGTGTTCTGACACACTACAATTTCCAAATGAGTTAGGTTTGTTTTACTCACTGCTGCCCTCTGTATATGCAATAGCAACACAGGACTGATGTAAGAACCCAAACAAACCCAATGCTTACAAGATCTTTCAGCCTGAAGTCTCTATTACAAAGAAGTAGCTCCTTGCTACAACAGATCTTTATTCCAATTGTGCATCCAGGAGTAGCTATGGAAAAAATTTCAACCATCTAAAATTACAGTCAAAATTGGATAAACTGTAAATACCCAACTAATTTAAGTTTTTAACATTTTGGTTTGAACACTGTGAGTGGAATCTGGTGTTGAACCATTCTGTATTCACCATTGCTAGCAGGATTTCCAAGCTCTTCACATCCCTGACAATATGGGAATGTATTATTTCTGCCTGATTTAGGCAGACCCAAGCATTTTGGTTCAGAAAAGGATCAGCCCTTTGTAATGCTTCTCAAACACATTTCTGCTGAGTACCAGAGATGATTTACAGCTCCAAGTACCTGCATCCTGAACAGGACAGGTCTCCAAGCACTGAATGTAACCCACTGTGCTGTTTACTGCTCCCCAGCCTCAGCTCTGACCCAAGACAATGCCAGGACCCAGTTCAGCCCTCACCTTTAGCCTGTTCAGTTCAGACTCTTGTTGTTTTAAAGAGTTCTCATACCCTTCTTTGCTTCCCTTGAGGTTTTCATTTTCCTTTTCCAGCTGGCTCTGTAAAATAGTGTTTAAATATGCAGTACAATTATTCTAATGTTTTGTTTAAAAAATTAAACACATCTAATGCTTTGCTCATATTTAGTTCCTCAGAGTATGATATCTTTTATTATAATGCCAGGAGTGCTGAATAAGAACATTCAGACAACAAGCAAGTTCTACAAGCTGTGTAAAAATCATGTTGTGAAGACTCTCAGAACCCACCAGAGAGTTTCTCTACTTACAATCCTGTGCTGAGTTGTTGTTTTATCCAATTCCCAAGCTTTTTCAAGAGCAGCAATCTGAGACTCCAGCCCAGTAACTTTCTCATCATACTGATGTTTCTCACTTAAAATCTGTTGCTGCAGTTGATTTCTTTCATCCTCTAGATCAGTTTGCTTAAGAGAAATAAAGAAAACCACATTAATAAAATGGTATTTTGACATAATTCTGACAAGATCAGACATCATTCCATTAGTGACTCTCAAACTGAGGAACATTATTCATATGGCAGCAGAGTCATGTACTCACAGACTGGAGTTCAGGAGACAAACAGCAAGAAAACAAACACTTGAATAACAAAACAGAGAAGTGATTGTCTCTGGGGATGCTGAAGAACGATCTGTTACTGGTCAGGGAAACATGCAGGATACTAACCAGCTTCTGGATCTTCAGATCCTGGCAGGCAGCTGCTTCTTCGCTCCTTTTCAATGTTTCTCTTGCAATCTGTAGTTTCTCTTCCAGTTCTTTATTCTAAAATTACACCATGAATTAAATTCCTTATCCACTGGCATCTGTTACTAAAAAATGTTTGCATAATAGAGATGGCCCAGGAGAGGAAGGTAAATGTTAAATCCCTGAAACCACAGAGATGAAAGAGGCTGCCTATTTGACACATGCTGGTTTTAAAAATTCTTCACTACAGCACTGTCCCAGCAATGGTTGCACTTGAGTTACTTGTTTCTTAGTACAGGGAGGATCTGCACAAAACCTCTACCTTCACCTCTAGGCCCTCCTCCACCCATGAAGTGGGGAGATGCCCAGAGACACCGATTATTCTCCTTTCAAGACTAAATGTGACTAAATGTGCAGTCTCACCTTGGGCTGGGAGTGCAGCAAGGGGAGGAGGAGGAATAGGGCATAGAGGATGAAAAGAGTGGGAAACTGTGGTGAAATTAAAAACTACTCACCTGTGTTTCCAACTGGTTCACAGCCTCGCTGTGCCGTGTCCTGTCTGTCAGTGCCTGCTGCCTGCTCTCCTCCAGCTTCTGCTCAAGAGCAGCTTTCTGAAGATACATTGAGGTGAAGCACACGAGGAAGGATGGACAAAGACATAAGTTCGGGAGGTAATTAAAATTTTCCTTTTTATTTCATTAATAAGGTTAAAAAAAAAAGCGGGGGGGCAGAATGCTTTAATATCTCTAGATGGACTTTACACTGCCTGGAGTTTACCAAGCCAAGTCCTTTTGGCACAGCAACACCGAGGTGATGTGATTGTAGGCACCCTGACCAGGGAAAAGCAAACATCCCCTTGCCTTCCAAAGACCCAGCTGGGGAAACATTGCTCCAGGCTGATTCTGAACAGGAGCATCAGTGCTTGAGAAAGAGAACAGGAAGCAATGAGAGAAAGGGGATTAACCACAGCTAAGTTTCTATTTTCAGCTGTTTAGCACTTCTGAGGCTGAGGTTTTCAGCATACAACATTCTGTTTGCACACCTATGTGCAAACAGTTCCCCTCCCTGCCCCACTGCCCTGCCAAAGAACAAATCATTCACTGTTCTTGTAAGGATGAATTAGAAAAACTCCCAAACTGTTCCACCTTCTGTGGGGATGCCAGAAAGCTGCTCTCTTCCTTCTAAGCAGTCAAATGCCATGCCCAAACAGACAAGGCAGAAAGGCCAACACAGACATCTGTGCAAGACCTACACAAACAGGCTCAGTGTAGCCACCCACACATTCTGCCCAGCACAGACAGTGTGCCAAAACACACTGACAGGACAAATGTGGTTGTATGACATCAGCAGCTTTCTTTCCATGGATGAGAAGTAATGTATTATCTAAAAAACCCAAAACAAACAACTCACTAATACTGTACTTCTAAGCAGCCTTTAATTGTGCAATTACCTCTTTGAGCAGCTCCTGCACATATTCATCTCCTGAGAGATTTCTTTCCAGCTTTTTTTTCCAGGGAAGACACCTTTTCCTGCAGCTCTTCAGTAAGTTTCTCTCTCTCAGTAAATTCAAAAGTCATCTGTGAGAATGAGAAATCACAATCTTTTTTGTAAAGAAGCTTTCAGCTAATCTGTTGTGGTTTTGGAAATGCCAGTAGAAAGGGAAGTCTTATTGGAAAAGACAAGATGATTCTGGAACACTTTCTAGACACCAAACTTCCAACTGCACAAAGGTGTACAATACCCAAATGCACCTTTACACCAGCAACAACAGCACAAGCACCTCACCTTTTGCTTCTGTTGCCCATATTCCACCTTCAGAGATTCATGCTCCGCTTGTAACATTTCCAGTCTCTTCTCATAACCAGAACCAGCCACTCGAGCCTAAACATTTTGAGAAATTACTTACTTTGAAACTTAAATTTCCAACACCACATACTGATATCTAATCTAACTTCTGCAGACATGGAGCTCTTTGAATCAAATCTCACTTGGCTCAAACTTACATTTTGCAAGTCTACAGAAAGCTGCTGAATGACAGTTTGTAGCTCCTGTTCTCTTAACTCCAGAGCAGTGATCTTATTTTCTGCATTTGTCTCAGCTGTCATTAGTTCATCTCTTCACAGAAAGAGAATAAAAACAAGTGACATACTGTTCCAGAAAAATAATCTTTAGCAGATAATTCTGCTGCTTATGAAAATGGACTAAGCATCAACAAAATTTTCTTGTCCTAAAAACATCATCAATCACTGCTTGATTATACATTTTCCCAAAAAAGTGACAGTTAAGCATTCAAACTATGAAAAAAGGAAATAATTTACAAAAAAAGTATTACTATCATTGGCTTGGCATTTACATCCCCATAGCCATAGCAGAGGAAAAAATTCCGTCAACTCACTACACATATAAACTCTTCCAAAGAGACAGAACTGAGCATGAAGTAAAAATACAGGGGAAACACATGCACTGCTGCTGTGAAATCCTCAGCTCCATACCTCTGAGCCTCCAGCTGCAGGAGCTGCTGCTGCAAGTCCTGGAGATCCTTCCTCAGGCCCGAGGACTCGGCCCTTGCCTCCTGCAGCTCTGCTCTGGCCTGGCTCAGCTCCTGAGCGCGCGCCTCCAGCTCCTGCTCTGCTCTGCTCAGAGATTCTTCCTTTTTCAAAAGCTGAATATTAGAAGATTGTCTTTGGCATTACAGATGACCAGTAACACTGGTAAACCATTTCACTGAAACGTGCCTATTTTATTAATTTGTGGACTGAATGAAGTGAGATAATAAACTACATAATATTGTGTTCAGTACCTACTGTTAGGATTTTGACACCAACCAAATCTGTGTACAAGCATAAAGGCTGAAAAAATGAATGCTGGGCTACCACTAAATTAATATCCTAATAAAAATTTTAGCAAATAAAAAGTTTAAAATATTCTTACCATGTGTTTAACTTTGGCAATTTCCTGCTGCTGAAAGCCCTCCAGTTCATCGATTTCATCTCGTTTTTGGAAAAGATTCAAACTCTGCTCCCTCATCTCTTGTAACTGTGTTTGAAGCATTTTTTTTTCCTGATAAATGAACAAAACCAAAGGAAATCAAAGGATATCTGCATACTCATATCAAGTTAATGGAAATTCAGGTAGACACTCTAGGAAAGAAATCTTGTCTTGCAGCCATACAGCTCCTGATGGTGCTCCACATAGAACTAGAATTCCTTTCAGATTCAGATCACAGTGCAAATTACCAAACTTCAAAAAAACATACAAAGAAATTTGAACTCATTACAATGCCACTAATGACCATCTAAACTGAACTCTTAAAAATGGACAATGTTCCACCTTACAGAAGGACAACTTTCCCACCACAACCCATTGTTCTCTACTTCGCTGCTGAAAAATAAAACCAGAAGGACCTCCCCAAGCATTTGGGCTGGTAACAAAAAGCAAATGATTGGCTTCTCCCACCAAACAAAGACCAAATAATAAAAAGGGCTGAACAGAGTCAAGCTCTGTTAGAACTGGAAGTGTGCAGGATGGTGTTTGCAAATACACACAGATATACACTGCACTCCCCAAGAAAAACATCCAAGGTTAATTACCTTTTCAACTTGAGCAAGTATTTCCATCCACTCCTGAACAAGAAAGAAAGAAAAGAGAAAAAAGATATCAAAATCCATTTGTAGACTTTCAAGGACAGTAATTATGGTTTAAAAAAAAAAGAAGAATTTGTAGTGTTAGCAGATACTAAGCTTTGGTAATGATTAAAAAAATAATCAGCAGCAGTACAGTAACAGCCAGTGCTTGAATAGATAAAGGCTGAGGAATCATTTATGCTACTCGAATACATAATAGTTTTATGCAAGTAAAATAAATGTGACAACATGCCCACTGCCATTGAATCTTATCCAAGCACAAGCTTAACCTTTCATTAGGAGTTTTTGTGGGCTCTTGTTAAAACCAGTTGGAACAGTCTGAGCAGTGACAAGTCCTGCACCATTCCTGGCACCGAGCTCAGCTCCCTCCTTCCCTCAGTGCTGGCACGCTCACACACAGTGCTGAACAATTATTTTAATTAATAGAAGCACCTCCTTAAAACATCAGGGTCATGGGAGTCAAAAGTCCTGCTCAAGCCCTCTTACCTTGTCCTTTTTTCCCAAGGCCAAAGCCATTCCTTCAGCCATCTTGGCTCGACTGGCCTGATGAGCTTCATTCTGCTCCTGAAACTTCCTCATGGAGGCTATCAACAGAGAACCACCAGCTATATTAAAAACTCCTCTTTTAAAATTGCTTCTCACTTTTCTATAAGTTATTTATAACTTTAAAGAGCTTCTTCTCCAAGCAATTAGCCCCATCTTGACTGTAGCACTAGCACTGCGCTACTCGTTCCCTCAACTCTGCTTGCATGCTGGCCAAGAGCCAAAGCTCACAGCAGACAGGAATACTGCTCCTTGCTGGATTACAACAAACCTGTGGGTTTCCAAAAGGTCTCTCCCCTGCAGGTCAGCCCCAGATTTGGCAGAAGGAGTATAATAGCAACTTTGTTCAACACACTGCTGATGTTTTTTATGCTGCAAATAAAGTAACAACTCGTGTCCTAATAATTCACAGTACAGAGGTGCACAGTTTGAAAATAAATCATTAGCACACCTGTACACCAAACCTTTTTCCTTCCAACCACAGCAATTTTCAACTTAACTGAACACAAAGGGAAAAAAGAAAAATACATACAATCCTGATGCTTTTCTAATGCATTTTCAAGCTTCTCTTTCATCTTCTGCAGATTTCGGATCTGATCAGCATAATCTTGTGTGAGGAGGGAGAAGAACAGACCAGGAACGGACAGACATTGGGGAAGGACATTTTTAGGGTAACACAAAAAGAAAAAATTAAAAAAAAAAAAAAAGAAAAGAAAAAAAAAGGATGAGTGGCAAATGACAATGATTTTCTCAATCAGAAAATCATTCCTGCTGAGGAAAACTTGGGTGACCACAACAATGAACACAAGCAAATAGTTCTGTACTGTCCACAGGGTTGGCACAAACAGAAGGGCCTGTCCCAGGGGTGTCAGTCACACAGACAAAAGCAGAACCAGAGAACGAACAATTGCCCCTCCCTTTTTACTTCATCCAGAACAGTGATATCTTTAACTCTGTTCAGAAAACGTATCTGGCACTGGAGGGTGCAAGGAAGGGTTAATTCATGGCCATTGCATCCATTTTCTTCTTGTTCCAGTCAGATGCTGTTTGAAACATGGGACAGAAAGCTGTTCCAAGGAATCACATAAGTGTATTGTTGAAATCAGCAAAGACCCAGTTGCCTTCATAAAAAATTAATGATACTGGATGCTCCCTTGTTGTCAATCAACAGGGCTGCTACAAATCAATTTTCAAAATACCCTAACCTCATGTATTTTTAATAAATTAAACCATGTAAATTCAAAGTAAAACTTTTCCTAAAGTAACAAGTTTTATATGAATCAGGGCACATACCAGACAGCTTCACCTCCAGTTTTCTTATTTGTTCATTTCTTCTCAACAACTGGGATGAAAGATCCTCTCTGGAGCTGCTTCCATCAGAAGCCTTGGGAGAAAAGCAACACTCTGTAACTTACAAAATTTAGAAAAAGTGATTCTGCCAAACATTAAGTCTGGGATAATAACCACTCTCCTGCCTAGGAATAGCACTTGTTTTCCACGTAGAGGGGAAAATTGTACTAGCACAGCAGAATGTGTAAAAAGTGCTGAAGGAGAAAACCAGTAAGGGCTTAATAGTGCCAGGCTGCCTGCTCCCTAGAGCACAAAGCTTGGGAAGGAGCTGGGGCTGGGAACTGTTTGTCCAGACTGTCACTGAGGAGATGGGGGAATGGAATGACTGAGGGGGAGGAAATCAGGCCCTACAGCACAGGCACCAGGAAAGGTCAAGGAGAGATTCACGAAAATCAAAGTAATTAGAAAAGAAGCAGTAATGCTTTTCAGGTGGGATAAACTCACTGATGCAGCAATCTGTCCACATGAAATCTGCTGCATAAATGACTTATGAGTCCTCTGGTGGTTTTTGCTCCATAAAAATCAATAGCAAGAGCAGTTAAATGAATATTGATAAAACAACTAATTCTTGAAGATTTTCTGAAAACCACTCAAGACTTCAGTCACTGCCATTATTTGTTTTCTGTTCTACAAGCTTTAAAGGCGGTAACCAGAATTTCTACATGAGAATTTCCTAAGTGCTAGAGGAAAAAAAAAAACCAAACTCAGGACTAAAAAAACCCAGGACTAATGTATTTCCATTATAAAATGTATTTAAACATTAAGAGCTCAAACTTCCTGCTTAACAGAACTGAAATTTCAGCTGAGCTTCAGAAAAAATTATTTATAGCTCAACTGTGTAAATAACTTCTTGACTCTGCAGACAGCAAACAGAGACTTGCTGCTGGCTCTGCAGTGGGTCCTGCTGGCTCCAGCAGTGGGGTGACACTGCCTTAATCCAGGCTTTCAAAAATGTGACAGCCAGCCATCCAGGGCAGAGGTGCCAGAGCATTCCAGGATTTCATTTAACCCATACGCTCCTGCAATTTCACCACTTGTTTGAACAACGTTTTATAATGAAAGAGAGGAATTACAATAGTTTTAGTGCAACAATTCTGCACACATTTTCAGCAGAGACATATACAGTGT
The DNA here is from genome assembly GCA_030060385.1 of Muscicapa striata striata. Lineage (NCBI taxonomy): Eukaryota > Metazoa > Chordata > Aves > Passeriformes > Muscicapidae > Muscicapa > Muscicapa striata. The sequence goes on along the minus strand of JAREIS010000026.1, from coordinate 3,354,817 downwards.
CTCAGGTAGGAAGAGTACGAGGAAGCCAAGAGATAAAATGAAAACTGGCCAGCATCTAGCTGGCTCTTCTAATGACAGAGAAGCTGTGGCTGTCCTGTCCCTGGAAGTGTTCCAAGCCAGGTGGGACAGGACTTGCAGCAACCTGGTCTAGTGGAAGGTGTCCCTGTGCACGGAGCTTAAAGGTCACCTCCAACCCAAACTATTCCAGGATTCTATGCTTCAGTAATTGATATTGCTAACATGTATCTTACACATAATTACAGCTTTATTCAATATTTTATATCTATTTATCAATGTTTTGTATTGAAACAGTCAATATTTAAGTTCACTCAAGTTAATGATACATTTATGCATTAAGAGATACACTTACAAAGATATCATGGCACCTATTCAAATCACAGACTAGACTTAAAATGGTCGTCGGCAAAACCGTAATAAAAACACTGTCAGAGAGATCAGATTTCAAAGCAAGGTGTAACTCACAAAGTCGTCTCCGGAGTCTGCTCCCACAGACGTGATCGATTCCTTACTGACAGACCTGGGGATGCGGGCGGCTCCTCCGGGCCTGGGAGCCACCGCTGCCTCCTCTGCGATCTTCTTCTTCAGTTTGGCAAACATTGTACTGCTCTACAGCCCTGAGATATCCAGATCCTCGGAAAGCCACGTCCTCCAACCTTTAATACACTGGCACTCTTGTCTAAAGCTTCCAAATGCTGAGACTTAATTCTGAGCCTCATCCACTGGTTTACTGCGTTTCTAGTGTCATTAAAGCCCTCAAGGCCTGGAAGTACCTGCAAATCAAACAGAAATGGGTCCCACACTAAAAAATCCCACCGGCATGCATCATTTATAGGTAACAGAAAACCTTTTAACATCACATCTGTTACAACACGTTAAAAAACCGGGTCTCGCGGAGCAGAATCCGTTAAAGTCCCAAACCAACCGCCCCAAACGGCGGCGGGCCCAGGCCCGGGGAGTGGGCAGGTCCCCTCAGCCCGGCCCCCACCCACACGCGAGGGAGGCCCGGCCCGGCCCGCGGAGCTGCTCTGCCCCGAAGCACCGAGGGCCTGTTACCGCCGCTCCCCGGCCCGGCTCGCCCTTTGCTCTCCCGCTCCTCCGTCCCCTCGCTCCTCACCGCCCATGCCTGGCCGGGTCTCGCCGGTCCCGGGGCCGCCGCCGCTCCTCCGGACACCGGACCCCGGCGCGGCGGGGACAAAAGCGAACGGAAATCTGCTCCAAAGTCTCTGGAAAGGCGGTGACGAGCAGGACGCGGGGCTGGCGCTCGCTCTGCGGTACCGGCCCGTCCCGGCGGGGACGAGCGGCGGGCCCAGCTCCATCGCGGCTTTCGCTTCTCCCCGCAGTGACCAGCAGTAACAAACGCGCTCCTTCCCTCCCCGAACAACGGCACAGTCGCTTCTGGCATCACACTGCTTTGGCGATTACAGATCCCTTGCAAAAAAAGTCCATTTGCTCCAAAAAAAGTTTATTTATATATCTCTATATACTTTAAGGAAAATATCCGTTTTTACCAAAATACGATATACAGGCACACAGCTGTAAAATAACTTTAAACCAATTCACTATAAAATTACTTTTGGTAATAAATAATTTGATTCTCAGAGAGGCAAAACTCTCGCTGTACCTCGGCAGCTGGGCTGCCCGAGGCACGGTCCCTCTGCATTCCCAGAACGGTCCCAAACGCTCCCACCTGCGCTCCCCTCATCCTTCTCGCTGGGCCTTGCCCAGGGCAGAAGCAACTTGTGCTTTTCAGCCTGCATGAGGCAGAATCCTGCTCCCAACAAACCAGTTCAAAGGCAGAATGGTAATAAACACGTGCCAAAAGCCATCTGTGAAGTCAGGGGGGCAGATTCTCCCAGCAGGGTTTATTCTGGAAGGAGCAGCTGCTGGGACTGGGCTGGTGAGATCTGTTCTGCTCTGGGGCTCCTGCAGGCCAGCAAGCTGCGCTGGGGTCTGCTCCCAACGGCAATGAAACCAGGAACAAAACATCTGTGCATGCATCTGGGATCTGGGCAGAACTCAGAAATAGTCCTTAATCCCAAAAAATGTCAGATTCAGAAATCCTGAACTAACTCTCCTCAGTCTTGGCATAGTAATGGTTTAGACAGGAAAACAAAACGTGGCCATCACTCCTAACTCGAAAGCAGTTACGTGTGTCCTCTGTTCTATTGAGCAGATATCTATTAATCTTCAAAGCACCTGAATACATTTGGTCACAGAACAGTATTGCTCTAAAAGTCCAACGTTACAAATGTAGGAGAGCCCCTTCAGGAGTGTATCATCTGCTCTGGAGAGCTTTGCCCCTGCTGCTGTGTCCAGTCTGACCTTACCAGGCACACAGAGCAGTTTTCAGCTCTCTGTATTAAATCTTCTCCCTTGTTCATGTAACTGTTTGTGCCTGCAAAGCTCCCTCAGCCCCAGGAGCAGCCACAGCCACTACAGACCAGCTCCCAACAGCACCAGCAGTGAGTGAGGCTGTGCCACTGAGCTGCACTCAGACAGTTCCTGAGGAATCAAACACAGGCAAAGCTTTTTACAAAAGAAACCTCAAGACAAAACAGCTGTTCAGACAGATTCCAAGATTTTTAGCTTTGGGAAGGAGCAGACTTGCAGCACAGCATGGTTACAGGACACGGGAGGCAGCAAGGCAGGCGAGGTGCTTCCTAACTCATGCCAGGGATGGGCTGTGGAACAGCACTTCCATCCCATCCTTAGGGGAGAAGCCTGACCAGAGCTACTCAAATTGTAGCTTTTGAAGATGATTAATTGAAGCCAAATTTCCTGTTGCCCTGATCTGTTTCCTATGATCCTTTGAAGACATCTCTGCAATCTCCCTGGGGAACAGTCTTGAGGGGTTATTCAGTCATGACTTGACAGACATTATTTTGTCTGAACTACTCTAAGAAAGGTCCTGAAACTTCTCAAGAAAGCACTCCAGGGAGGAAGTCCTGTTTGCACAGCTCATGGAAGTTAGTGCTCCATTTAGCTGGTGCACAAACCAAAATGACACATCACATCCCAAGAGGAATTAAAAACCAGAGCATTTAAGACTCGTAACCCTGCATTGCCCTATCACTGTTATTTTGAGAAGTCGAAGCGGGGAGAAAAGGCAACAGCAGTAACTTTGGCAAGATGTTCCAAAGCCAGTTTGAGCAGGAGCACAAACCTACTGTGGGAGCAGGATTCATCTGAGCACACCTCATGCAGGGAGTAGGGAGGCAGGCAGGAGCAGTCCTGTAAGGACACAGCTGGTCCAGTTCACCTTGTCCTCTCAATGTATTACATGCAGAATTTAACCCTTTAATTTGGCATTGCCTGGTGCTGGCAAGTCTTCTCCGCTAATATAAGCAATAAAGATACATGGAGAAAGGGAGAGCGAGACAAGAGGGAAGGCATCAGGCCTGAGAAGAAAAGGATTCGTTCTCTTCTCACTTAAAAATGGTTCAGTCTTTGCTTCGCTTCCACACTGAGGACTGCGAGATACAGAAACCAGATTTTCTTCAGTACACACAAGCATACACCGAGAGGTACCTACGACCATAGCACAGAGCACACAGTAGCACAAGTTTAGAATGACTTAGTTTAAACAAGACAAGCTTTTACTTGGAGGGGAAAATATCAACATTTTCATCTTGAATGCAGTTCTTTGGGTGGGAAAGAAGGGGCTGGCTCAAAATCCAAGACCAGACACTCATCCTAGCTACAGCTAGAGCAGACAGAGGGTATGAGCCCTCTGCTTCCACAGTACAATTCCATACTCCTCCCAACACAACAGGAGTGAAATCTTTATCTTTGAACGTCCCAGCACTGGACCTTCTAACAAAGATTAGCAGGTAAGAGGAAAATTAGGAACCTCAAGAATTAAGTTTTGACTTGGACAGTCATTGCTGCTAAGTTCAACTTCTGAACTAATTTTCAAGGCCTATATTCTCCTCCTACATTCCAGCTTCTTCAGGGCGTTTTGTATTTTAAAAAAGTGCATTCTTCTCTGATGAGATCTACCTTGGCAAAAAGCGAACAGAACTTCCTCCAAGGGCTGCAAAGGGTAGAAGCCTCTCAGGTCACAAGCAAGGACTCCCCACTTCAGCCTGGCTAAAGGAAGGTGAGGACCACCAAGGCTTTCCCAGTCAGTTCACAAGCAATGTCCCAGAGGTTCACCAGCCCACGAGTGGAATCATCATCATCATCACTCCTCTGCTTGGAAACAGCACACTCTTTTCTTTTCCACAGAGATGGAACCAAAATAAGAATAGCTTCATCAAAGCAAAAGCTAAAGCAAAGCAAAAGCATTTGGTTGGAAGGCAGTGAGCTGGGGAAAACTCAATTCCCTTTTTCCATGCAAGCTGAACACTGCTGGTAGAGGAACAGCAACAGATAACCTGCCTCTCACTTGCTGCTGCATTAAAGGCTTCCTGCATCTTTAGCCTCCACACAGAATCCCACGTTTTAGCAACTGGGGCCTCCTACCAGGCAGAAAGGCAGGGATCAGCTTCACAGTACATACATGGATCTTATCACTGTATTACATACAGGGCTACCCATTCCCCTGGCTAACTAAGGGCTCCTGTACCTGGGATCGGTTATCAATTACTTCAAGGTCCAAGGTAAGTCCCTGGAAACAGCAAATTACAGTGATATAAGAGCCATAACCTTTAGTACAACCACAAATGATCTGCAGCACCTTTTGGAATCCACCCAACATGGCGTATGTGTGTATATATAAATTTTGTATATAGACATTGTAGTGGTTCATTCTTTTTAATACATATACAAGTACCTATACATATATACATATTTACAATTTACACCAGCCAGTAGATGTATGTGTACTGTACATACACACACAAACGCCGAGCACACACATGCACACACACAAATACACACTCCTCAGAACTGACTCCACAGCCTGGGAAATGAAGTCCTGCCAGAGTCCAAAGAGCAGCACCAAGGGGGGTCTCAATGTACCAGCTTCAAGACTGCTTAAGACAAACACAAGCATTCACAGGATTTTGTACACTTGGGAAATAAAGAATGGATGGTGCAAGCTTCAGCTCAGCTACAAAGAACCTTCATGCAAACTCCCCAGCTACACTGCAGCTGTTCCTGCTGTTCCACACTGTGCTCCCTCAGCAGAATGGATCCACCATGCTGTTCTGGCTGACCAGATCACACCCTGAGTGGGATCTGCACCTAGGATTGCCTTGACACCACAGCACTCACCAAGTTCTGCACTGTTTCCACCTAAGCACAGAGGCATTGGTGGAGTTCAAGAAAAAGCATTGACCGGACTTGTCCTCTCACTTTTCTAGCAGCCCATGGAACAGTGACAATTGGCTTTCCCATTTAATAAGATATCTCCTTTCCCTCACCCTTGCTCACCCTGCACTGCCAGGAGCTGCCAGAGCTCCTCTAGCTCTGCAGGGCAGGCAGTGCAGTCCCAAATGAGCCAGCCAGCCCCTTCCCAAAGGCCACTGTCCTCCTGCAGACACCCACGCTGAGCTGCTGAGCTCTGGGCTGGGGAGCCACAGGTATCAGCCCCTCCCTGCTCCTGGCCCCAGGGCAGGGCTGGGTCATCGGGGGACATGCAAAACATCCAGGGGGTCACAGCAGCTCCCGCTTGGTGTCACCTGCAAGGGGAACATCAGCACCTCTCCTGGGGCATGGGGCTGTGGCACAGTGGGGTCAGACACACGAAGTGACAGCAGGGGCTGACACAGCCCTGTAACATCAGCAATGACTGGGACATCCCCCCAACTCCTGCCAGGGAGTGCTCGTGCTGCAGGAGCCACACATTCCATCCACACACAGACAGGAGGGGTAACACCTGCTGGAAATGCTGGGAATTCTAAATAGTGCCCCCAGCTGAAGAATGCCCCCTCCTCCTGTGGTAGGGTGCCCCACATGACAGGGAGAGGTGGGGGCTGACTGTCTGGGTTTGCAGTTTGTTCACCTATTGACCACCTGCCCAACCAGGTCCTTGGCCAGCAGAGCACAGTTCATACAGAAAACTGCTGCATCAAACTTACAGGGAGCGTGAAGTATCTTTACAAATTCACTTCAAAGCACTGCTCCAAATGCAACTTAATTGTCCACAGTTTTGTCTCCCCACTTGCCTAAGACTGAAAAAATATATTTGTTATGAAGGAATCTGTGTTATTGCTATTGTTGGTTTGCACTGTGTGGTTCCATCTTTATCGTTTCAAATCCAAACTCTTTGGGGATAAAATACTGGGTTTTTTTCTGTTGATTTTTTTTCTTTCCAATTTCTTAAAATTGTATAAAAATAAAGGATTTCCACAAATATGGGCTAAAGGTAACCAATAATACTTCTATGCTTAGGATCAGCTGTTGGAAATGTGGTTGACAGCCACAAGACCAGAAATAAACCTCTAGTGATTCTTTAGTTTAACATTTAAAAGACATGAAAACTTCTGCTTATAAAATTGACCCCATACAGAATGGAACAGCTCAACTAACAGCTGTTTATTATTACTTTTTAAAATAATGGTCCTAAATTTAAAAATAAAATCAAGTACTTCCTTTTATGATTTTTCACATTATAAAACTGCACCATTCAAAATCTGTGGCCAGGGAATCCCCTTTGCAGTAAGACAGTTTCTTTTAATAGTCATCAAGTGTGTTTTCCAGGAAAACATTCCTAACATCCAGTATGGAAGCCAGCTCCAAAATGTGCTTTTGGAGGTGAGGGTTCTCCACCGTTTCATCTCTTGGCAGCTGAGGATAAGATTCAGGATAATTTCGAGTCTCCTGCTAGATGACAGTGAAAACAAAGAGAATCAGACACTCATTTCTTTCACACCCTCTAGGAAGAAGACTGCAAAAGGCCAACTGCACCCTAATCTATTCAGTATGGCACAGAGACAGAAAATATTCTAGAATTTTCAGTTTTCTCTTTCCATTGACTCAGAGATGGTCACAGTCATCTCAGACACTTACTGGTATGTTTACTGAGGCTTTGCAGAAAGAAAAAAAATCACTAAAAGAGACAAAAAGATATTCACCTGTACTTACCTACTAGGCTGGAGTTCATTTCTTGAAATTACAGATATGTAAGCATCTCCAGTGGGAGATTCATCTCATCCTAAAATAAATATCTAAGACACTGGGGGCAAATCTCTCCCCACTAACACAGACCTACTTCTTTTCCCTGGCATCAGAGCAGCCCAGGCAGCTGACTTAGGCTTGGAGAGCTGCTGGATGTCTGCAGCTCCACAACTGAATGCTGCACCTTTCAATGCTCCAGTCCCACTTTTCCCTAGAGTATTTAAAATGGAGCAGGCAGTCTGTATGCCAACACTCACATAAAATGGTGTAGATCCAGAGCAGGCTTCTCTGTTGGCACAGCTTTAACCAACAGGGAAGCAAAATCTTCCTATTTACTGTATTCATTTACACTTCAAAGACCTTTCAAAATCCATTCACATGAAAACATTCCGGAAATAATGACCCACTCCTCCCCACTTCCCTCATATTCTTGTTCTATACCTTTTTGATTGTGTAGAAATAATAATCTTAAGTTATAAAAATGATTTTTTCTAGCAGACAAGGCTGTCCAGAGTGCCATAACTGAACTGGAGCATGCCTGCTGTGTTACATGCAGGACTGAGGCTCCTGCAAGCCAAAGGCTTCATGCCTTTGGAGAGACATAAGACACAGCCTCAGTGCAAGCTGCAGGGACAGCATGTGAGCATCAGCCACCTTTCCTCGGACCCTCCCACCCAAGCCAGGACAGCTCTGGAGCTCCCACAAAGGCACAGACATCCCTGCATACCCGGAAGATTTTGTGCATCCTCATAGTAGCCGAACAGAAGATAAATCTTGTGAGAAGCAAGCGAAGAAACTCATCCCCAAAAAACTGAAGGAAGGACTGATCTGTGCAGAAGGCAAAGAGAGCTCAGTTTAGAAAGGCTCAACCCCCAGAAGGCTGAGCTGGGGCTGGCCAGGCCATACCTATGGAGCGGGAGTGGGTCAGCAGCTGCGCAATGTCCCGGTTGATTTTCCTGAGGTAATCCTGACACTTCTCCCACAGCCCTCGGCGCATGCTTGACAATCCAGAGACAAACAGGAATGCCATTAAGGGATTGTTCAGAAAGAGTGTGAAGAGGCTACCCCGCTGAGACTGATCTAAAAGGAAAAATAAATCAATAGACAAAGGGATACATTTGGCACACGAATCAGAAATGTGTCCCTGCCACACAACAAAGTCGCTCACCCGCTAAACTCCATCACAGAGAGCTACTCCTGCGTGTTAGCTACACCTTCCCTTGTGAGAGCTGATCAGTGACTGCCAATAAAGGCTGGCTGGAGATGTGCATTAACACCAAGACACCCTGAACTGACTCTGCTTCCCTTCCTGGGAGCGACAAAGCTGCCCAGGGTTGTGATAACCACCATCATCCCACGCTGGGCTGCCACCTCCTCAGTCTGTGCAGGAGAGCCTTTGCTCCCAGCTCGTGTTGGAGCCATCTGTGGAAATGTCATCAGCACTGGAACAAATTATCTACCACATACAAGAGCTCAACTTCATCATACTACTTCAGGGACTGATTTAGGGGTTACACAGTAGTGAAAAGCTGTCTTTTCCTGAGGAATCTAAGTTCTGTTTGACACAGAATGCAACTGCAGCTTGTTGGGAAATGCAGTACTGCACATACCTTGTAATGCTTTTGGATATGCTGTTGGAGAAAGCAAGCACACCAATGGCTGTCCAAATAAGTTTGTGAAATTCTGTAACAGATAAGAATTTTGAAGTGTTGATGGTCACTTTGCTTGCCTTGAATATTCAGCAAGTCAAGGGTACAAATCATATTAATGACAGAAGACATTAATGTCCCTCACACAGCTCAGCATTGGCAATGAGCCTGACAAATTCACTTACTCAGAGATCACAGCACAGAAGGAATATAACCAACTACATTTTAAAGGAATTACAGTTCTCTCATTCCATTGCTACTGATGGCAGACACTAATTTAATGGAAATATGGCTTTCAGTAGTAACACATTACTTGAAAACAAAAAAAAAAATCATGTTCTGCAGTAAAAGTGAGAGCAATTGAGTTTATTAGCATCTTCCCTCAACACCAACTGAACTGCCCAGTCAAAACCATTTCTTTCCCCTTTTCTTTCTAGCAGGAGGAGCTATGTCTCATGAAACAGAGAAAAAAGAATTAAAGAATTAAAGTTTGCTTTAAAATAAGTATGTCACAACCTTAACATCCACTGTACTGAACCCTCATTTTGCAACACTCATTTCATGGCCTTTTCACCAGCACCTTAAATGTTGCCAAAGTGTGCAATTGCACAAGAATTTCTCCAGAACCCGAACCACCACCATTGTCTATTTTCACCAGATTTACCTGGTAACAGTCCTACTGTGTATCTGTCTGGTGGTAAACAATTATCACAAAAGGAAAAAAGCCAAAAATCATCCACAAAACCTCATTAGCTCTCACCAGAACAGCTTTCTTAAAACTGAAAGCTTGCAAAGCTATAGAAAATGTGATTGTTTGCATCCTTTCAGAGCACAGACTCAGACCCCGCTTCCAGAGCAAATGAGTGCCACACACACATCTGCAGATTAGATTCTTAAAACTGCAGTTTACAAGTGTAAGACACACACCACCACAAGTATTTGCTTGTATAGAATCCTCAAAAAGTTAAATTTTTAGTTCCTTTTGGCCTCTGCATAATTCAAATGAACTTTCCTTTCCAGGCAGAATATCTCAGCTATATTAGTTTTACATAATTAATTTTATCTAAATCTGCTAAATGCTAGAGACAGAAATCTAGTCTAATCAAAATAAAACATTTCCCATCTCTGACAGAGTGCTGAGTAGTGCTAAAAACCCTTCCAGTTCATTAGGAGCCCAGGGAAGATTGATAATGCTAAATACTAAGGTTTGGTCTCCAAGGAAAAATAAAGACAACTCCCTTGCAGACAGTAACAACAGGCCAGGAATTGGTGAAAGAAACATTTCAAACCTCAGGAGTCACCCCAGACACTGCTGGTATGAATTGTACACACACTGGCAAGGTTTGACCTTCTCTAGTAACTCCTACACTCAGTGCCATGAGCAGAATGACATGTTTAATTAACTCCATCATGTGTCACTCAGTCACAGACCACAGCAGCCACGCCAGCAGCAAGAACAGCCCTGCAGCCCAACAGCCAGGAGCACCCCTGGGTCACCCCTGGGTCTCAGGCACTGGCTGGGAGCACTCTGGACTCTGTCCCAGCACAGGTTAAGCCAGGAAAACCTGCCCTGCAATCCAGATGTTGACAGGAGGTCTGGATATGGAATCCTACCCTTCAGTGCATGGACAACCCCAAAAAGGATAAACTCCATTTTGTTTCAACATTGACTGGCTTTTTTACTCCAGTGTTCAAGTTTTCCAACAGAAGTACTGCTAATTTTCACAATGCATGCCATGTACATCTCCTTCCAAGAAAGAATTGCCCACCATCTCCACAAGAAGTCACTTCACATTTAAGTTTTGCTAAGCTAAGTATTTATACCACACCACTGACAAAGGCCTTGCATTCTCACTGGCTGGAAGTTTTGGTTTGGTTTGGTTTGAAGACTTTGCATTTTACCATGATCCTAGACAACCACAGCTACGGGAAGGTATTGATTTAAAAATATTATTTCATCCACATATGCAGTGGTAACCTTCAAGAACACACAGACAGCTATATTTAAATGGAAGTGTTAAAAAAAAAATCACGGCTTTCAGTAGATATGCTCGATTTGCAGTTATCTTCCACTTTCAGCTAAATATACAGGGGAGGAAGCTGTTCAAGTGCTGCTGATTTGACAAACTGGCAAGTCACTTCCTGGCAGGACTTACTTTCAGTCATCACCATTTAAGTCCTCCAGAGAGGGAGAGGATGGGGATGCGTGCAGGAGAGCAGGAACGGGCTGCAGAAAAAGATGTGTGAGCAGTTGCTGTTCCTGCTGGTACTGCTGGCAGTGACATTTAAATGTCAGGATAGCTCCTGTCCTACCAGGAAGGATCAGAGCAGCCACGTGGAAAAGTCAGTACTGACTTCAATTCCTCACAGGGTTGCACAGAACCTCTTTGTTCGTGCCAGCAGCTGAGTCTCCAGACACCTCCCAGCCCCCAGGGACAGTCACAGCTCTGTCAGGGCACTCAGGGACCCCAGCACGACCACAGGCAGGAGTGCACAAGGGCTGCAAACACTGACCTTGAGAGCTCTGCCATGAACCTTCAGTGGAAAACAAAACAGGTCACCTAAACCAGTCCCCTCATGTTTGCCTGTGTTCAGTGGCAAGAGATGGGGAAGGTGAGTGTCAATTCTGAAATGCTGAACATATTTCTTTTTAGGTTCCTTGCAGTTTTGCCCACACTATTCTGATCTGGGTCAGTGCTCCTAGCAGCCACTTCTATAATCCTGTCCTGAAATACTTCCAAAGCTCATATTTCTCTGCTCCTTCCACACAGGCAGAGCTGGATGCTCTCCACCAGCTGTGCTGAACAGGCTGATGGGTTTTACATTCCTGCCAGCTCACTGCAGAACAAGGAAAAGAAGCTCAGGGGAGCTTACAGAGTTGCCTACTGTGTGCCCACAAAATCTAAAGAAAACTTAATTATTGAATTTAAACATAATACAAAAAACAAATCCCACTGTAAACACTTGACATTATTCTCACAAGACCTACAAATCTACATGTGGAAATCCATTGTCCCAAACAGGTCTTTTTGCTCTAAGCTTTACACAGAGCCCCAGTCTGTCCAGAGCTGGAATCCCTTGCTCCCTTCCAGAGCTGATCCACTTGACATCTTTTAACAATTCTATTAGAGAGGAAGGCAGTGCAAAAACCAAAACCAAACCAAAAAACCAAATACAAGCTATACCTTTTCACCCTGAAAGAAAACCAGTTCAGCTGATGTTATACTGGAATGAAATGTGAGGAAAGAGCATAAAGAAATAAATGCTCACTTTCTCAGAAAGACAAGTAAATCATTCCAATTGTGTTTCCCTCCATTTAAATGGGGAAGGGAATTCAAGAAAAAGCAGATTCACTCTGAAACCAGTGCAGTAAACTTAAATAAAGTGGGGTTTAAAAAGCCCTCTGAGATACATTACACTACAACAAAACAAAACCCAACAGAGAGGACAGATCATTATTTGGCTGTCTGGCAGGAGTTCCCTGGCTCAATACAGAACTATCCTGAATCACACTGACCACTGATTTAGTACCTCTCCTTGGCCAACACATGCCTTCAAAACACCCAGCACAGCCTGTGGACACTGAGCAAGGCACAAGTTCCTCTGGCCACTAGACGTCCCTGTTCCTCCTCTGAAACGCAGCTGTGGATGTTCCCTCCCCTCACTGCACATAATGGAGCTATAAAAAGGAACACAGAAGAAGTGGCACTTTCCCCAGATATAGCACATTCTTATTACCCCATTCATGAATGAAATACATGTGTAATGCTCTCCAGATTCAACTGGCCACCACGAGTGCAATGCCTGCTTCTGTATTACCCGAACTGCAGATTCCCAGAGGTGATTTGGCATGGAGCAATTCTACTGTAAGTCCAGAGCACCCCAGGAAGGAGGCTCAGTGTCCAAGCAAACACCACTCTACAGTGACACTGGATGCTAATTTGAGGCTTGTTACTTCCTTGGTTCAGACATTTTTCAGACACAGACACCCCGTGTTTTATAAGATCAGGCTCAATGCTTTGACTCCTTTCTGTTGCTTAAAAGCAACTGAATGTCGGATGACTGGAAAAAAGAAGAGCACATTAGTTATCTCCCTCCCCCATGCACACACATCGAGATTTGTCTTTGGTATAAAACAAAAGTAAACCTCCCACCAGAGACCTTGGAAATCTTGAACCTTTTTCCCTCCAGGAGGATTTATTACTTTCCAATGAGCGGCTGTTCATGTGCTTCTCCTTCTTGTTCCTATTCATAGGGTCAGATCCTGACTAGCATGCACAACCTCAAAAGAAAAGAAAGACTGAATACAAACTGTTTAAAAAAATAGCCTGTTAGAAGTGTGAGCTAACTAGGGGTTGGCACTGTATCCTACCACACGAGGAACTGCCCCCAAGGGCCTTACCTTGTAGGCAACGCTGTTGGAAGAATCCACGATGATGAACAGGGGCTTTCTGGTGAAAGGGTAGAGATCTCCAGGGTGAAGGCTGCAGAGAGAAAGGGACACCTCAGAGCATCACAACTGCTGCACAGCTCTGACACTGCACAGGTGTCTCAGCCACGCAGCTGCCCACAGCCAGATAAAAAGCAGACAGATTTCCCACGCCCCAGTCCCAGATTCATCCTCAGAAAGCAACTGCACTATTGTCTATATATGTCTATAATATGGACTGTGGGACTTCTTACTAGCTCAGGAGATGTTCAACTTCTTGAGAAGTCATCCACCACTGATATGAAGCTTGCCAGTAATTAAGAACTTATATTAACTTACATAAGTAAGGCTGAAGTGTTTAAATAATCATTTAAAGCTGCACATTCATTACTAAGTGTTCAAGCCAACCCCCATTATGATGTTCTGCACCAAAGAGTTTGAACTCCAGAGGTGCTGGTGCATTTTTCTTCATTAAAGACAAGCTCCTGAGAATGTGCAGGTGTGCTCCAGGACACTGACCAGTGCATCTCCTTGTAGGACTGGTTGCGCTTGTGGATGGCGTCCCCATTGATGATGTCCCGGTTACTGTTGGTCAGCACGCCCCCAAAATCGTAGGGACCTTCACGGGGAAAAGGAAGCTGAAATCAGCAGGGGCAACTCACCCCTGTTAGACATTCAGTGGTTACATGGAAGGGAGGAAGCAACAACAAATCCCAGAAAACTAAGGGAATCTGAACTACTGCAGCTGTAAGGAGGGGAGAAAGGAATGTGGAGACTTCACTAACTGCATGCTCCTCTTTATGCTTTTCTAGAAATTTCAGCATCTATCAAATAGAAGCAAGGAATGCAACTTCATAACTTCTAATTTAATTATTTACTATTTACCCACAAACATTAATGCAAATGATCCAAATATTGGCTCTTGTTACACTATAGAGAAAAAAGATTAAAACCCATTACACATCTGATACCTTTGTAAAATTACTGTATGAGTTTACATATTCCAGATTCAGAATTTGATCAAAAAATAAGGCTAAATGAATAAAAAATACTAGAAATACTACTGTCATTTGCAGTACTAACACTGCAAAGGGGAGAAGAGAGAAGTCAGAGAATAGCAAAGGGACAAAACAGCTTTAACCAGATTTCAAATCTTTAGCGAAGGTTTGTATTTCAAGATCTCAAAGTGAGAATTCACAATTTTCACATGCACATGCCCTGGACATGTGTTCCCACTATAAGCTGAATATTCTGCTAAATTTGCAAAACTAAGTTACTCCTGGATGTCTGATAGAGTGCAAAGACGAAAGCAATGGCTATAAAAAAAAAATATCAAATCCAAGATACCAAGAAATATTTCTGCCATTGGTATGGGTATGAAATGTCACTAACTTTAATTTTAAAAAGTATAAAGCTTCCTCATTCTGTCATACATTTGCAGACTTGGCTGACCCACATTTGGCCACCAAATGCAATTTTTTTCAGGTTTGGATACAAGGCGCCTTTCCATTTAAGGGAAGCTTTGGGGATACAAAATCAGGAACAGAACAAACATTAATTCAGCACTGTTACAAACACCTCACATGGTCTGCCAGACACACGGCTTGCAGGCGATGCACAGTGCATTGCAGCTGCTCTCCCTTTTAATAAGGCAGAACTGTGTGCAGACCACACCACCTTATTAAAAGAATGCAGTTGTGATGGATTCATTGAGCGAGAGCTGCACTCTGGCTGTGCAGCTCCTCAGGTGACTGAGCCTGGATGCCTCTGCCACAAGGTCTTAAGCTGAAACAACACATGCAGAGAGGGGGACATACCACAGGCTTCAGAGAACACACTTCAGTTAGGACCTATCACCAAGCTGCAGCAAGAAGTAAAATGTTAAAAGCATTTTAAAAAATCACTGCCACCATCCAAAGCTGACAGGGATTTTTTTTTTCTTTTAACATTTTAAGAGCTCTATAAATCATGCACTGGGGAGGACAAAGCATGCATCTTATAAAGGAATGCAAGTCTCAAACAGATGAGGTTTTAATAATATTTAGGATGTTAAAAAGTTATTTTGATTTTTTTTTTCTTGAATTATATAAACAGATCTTTGGACCATGTTTACTTCAGCCAACCAGTTTTCAGCTTTTACATTGCAGCTGCATCCAAATATTCTGCTAGATTGAAAAGAACAGGAGGGTGAGGTGAGGGGAATTGTCAAAAATCATGACTAGGGCTTGAATTGTCAGGTTAATGAGCGTGCAAATAGAGCAGTCCCTGCAGCTGCTTGAGTCCTTTCACCACCCATGTCCTGGCCACACCTTCTCCTGGTGCCGGGCATTGGAAGGAATCACAGAGTGCCACTGAGCCATTTTATGAACTTTGTGCTGATGCATCAGCTGAGCCATGTGGTCTTCAACACTGGGAGGCTTTTAATACTTCAGATGCATCAGAAACTGGATGTGTCCTTTGAAAAGTTCTCAGATTAATGCACACTAATTAAAACACAAAGATTTAATTACTGTTTGTGGAAAACAAAGGCTATCTTACTAAGCAGACAGGAGAATCAAATTGACTTGTCTTTTAAAAGGAGTTTTGTGACATCTTTCTTGGTCACTTGTCCTGGAACACAGAGAGAATTCAAGCCCTGTTCATGACAGGGAGCATTCCTTTATTGTACCTTCACTATCCGAACGACCTGATGGGAACACGCCCGTGGCAGACAGGTAAATCAGCAGCACGCTGTTGGCAGGCAGCTCCTGCAAGGCAAACAAGGGCACCAGTGGCAAGGGAAGAAAGGTACAGGTTTGTTTTAATACTGAATCATCACCTTCATAAGCACACTGTCATTATAACTGTGCTACTGCTTCTGGCTCCCCTCCACTCTGCTCTTGGAACATGGATTTGCCCTGCCCCATCTCATACACCCCTTCCAACAGACCAAAACTGTCCCCTGATGAAATGTCTGTAACTTTCTGAGATTTTCTCCACACGAACCTCTAGGCTGATATCAGTCCTCCAAGCAGCACTGACAAAGCATCTGCTTCGACACAGATCCTTTACTATTTATCCAAGATATGGAACTCCAAACTGCCAAGATCCATGCAGACCCCAACTCCCAAACCATCACAAAGGAAGCTTTGTTTACAGTTCCAATAGGACACAGGACTGGAGATTCAATATACAGTGCTTGAGAGCAACAACCTCCTGATGCACTTCCCTGATTTTGGTTTGTGCTTGGCATGCTATGAAATAAAAGAGCACTCTTAAGATTCTTCTATTCTCCAGATCAGTGGAGATCCACATTTCATTCAGTCTCATGAACAGTCACGGATATTACAAATTAATTACAAAAAAATTCACTGACTTCACAAACCTTAAATGATGCTGCTAAAAATGTATATAGCTGGCTAAAAGTTGGTTTATAAAGTAGGTATTTATGGGGGTTTTCCCGCCTGGCTGGTTTCTCTGTTGACTCCTGTTAAAAGAAAGAAAAAAAATGCTACTCAAAAACCCCCCAACAACCAGACAGTATCAAAGCAGTTTCATAAGCCTCTAAATTTCTGTTTTTTAGAAAGCTCATCTCCAATACACTACCCACACAAATGGTCTGCCCATTCTGCATTTCCTACTACACAGTAAAGCAAGATGCACAGTATTCAAACCAGAACTTTATACTATCCCTCACTGGAACTTGTGAACTAAACCTTTCTTACTGTCTCAAGTATTACCCAAGAAATGAGCAACCAAATTCACATTTCATCTCAATTAAATTAATTTAAAATCTTCATGTTTTCTTTTGGCCCCGAATAGAACACTTGATGTTTTTTCTGAAGGGGACATAACTTTCACATGACTTAGTAATCTGATGAATCCATGGGTTTAAGCTACCCTTCCCTAATTTCTAGGGAAATTCACTTCACCTTTACTAACCTGCTGGGCACAGTGACAATACTGAAGGAGTACACTACTTAAAACCAATCTATCAAAAAAAAAAAAAAAAAAAAAAAACCCAAAACAAACGGTTAAGATGTGTTGCCAGGTTTTTCAGTGAAGTGGAACTCACCTGCATTCCAGGTTTGTTCATTTGTGATGCCAAGTTCATGGGTTCCCTCTCCAGGGCTTGCAGCATCCGGAACATATCAATTGTTAATTCACTGAACTTGACCTGCAAGAAAGTCACACAGTTTATTCTGCCAGATACACATTGAACAGAATTTCTCTGGAATTATCCAGCTAAGAGACTCCACTGCACACCAGAGAGACCATTCTCTCTCAGGGTCATTCTCTGTCAGTGTCATCTTTGAATCTCTAAAGAGCTGTGAATGACTTCTGGGAGAGCTCACAGTAGACAAAGTCTATTTGTTACTGATCTACCAGGCCAAGCCACTGCACTGCAGACCCCTGCTTCCAAATTACAGGCTTCTCTGGGATGTGTGCAAATCAGGTGCTGAAAAGGCTGTGTACTATGAATTCAGACAAAATCTGACAAAGACAGATGAAGTGTAGTTTACATAGAGCTCCCTTCCTTACCTGAAAAGAGCTCAGAGAAAAGTAATGAAATTTGTACAACTTCACTATCATTATCATCTAAAACAAGACTTAGGATGTCTTTTGAAAACCTCTTCCTGATGCCACTGAAGTTGCAACAAGCTGGAGTAAGTCAAATGAAAGCTTAAGTCAAGCTTTTTCTAGATGTGTCTTAGAGGTCTCCCATACTCGAATGTTGTTACAAATAATCCAGTATATGAAAATCAATTGTATCTACTTAACTGACATGTTGAATATAAACAATAAGAGGTTGGTATCACAGATCTAATATCTAGCATTTCATTTTTAGCTCTTATTTCTGAGAACACTCTTCCTGTCATTACCACTGCAACCATTACAATAAAAATATTTCAATATTCTTCTCCGTTGGAATCTCTGTTGTATGATCAGAAGGGATGTCATGGGGGAGGACTCCAAAGATGCAAACCCAGAATTTCCTTTACCTGGTTGTTGCAGTTCCCAATAATGAGCGCATCTGCAAGAGCAAGCTGTCCCACTATCATGCCCTGCTCCAGCAATGGAGCTCCCGTCTCAGAAAGCCTGTTAGAGGTGATTACAATGGTGTTGTCATCATTTAAAACCATGACAGGGTCTGCCTAAAAAAAGCAACCAGAATAAATCAAGAATTCAGGAAAGCATACACATTTGCAGTCAGAGAGAAGTCCACAGGTCTCAGCTCTTACAATAAACATTTCACAAACGAGGCAGCTTTTTTAATTACCTTGCCATACATGTATCTATATATTTATATGCAGGCTACAGGGTAAAGCCTTCCCACTTGGAAAGGCCAAGAAATACATGGGACAAGCAGATAAAGGTATAGGAAAAAGAAAAGCACACTGCCTCCAATGACGTAGACTCTGCTTCAGCTTCGCTATACCTGAGCAGTCAGATGTCATCAACAGCCTTACAAATTCATGCAGAATAAACTATATTCCTACATTCATAATAATTTTAGTTTGCCTATTTTAGCTTGCCTTCCCTTTGTAGAAATGAAGAGCAAAGGAGGAGAGTGAATGATAATGCTGCCCATTGTGGAAATATTTTAACATTCCTGTGACCGTGTGTCAGTGATTCAAGGGATTCAAGGGACAGGCACACTGCCTCTGCACTGGCACACCTGCTTCCCCCACAGATATGGTGATACAGGAACACTTCCATCACCAAGAAAACTCTGAAACAACTACAGAGGATGGTGTTCTCACCTCAATAAATGCTGCCACTTCCTGAAGAACCAGGTTCCACTCCACCTGATCTTCAGTATTGAAACGATGTGTGTAGTCTTCAATTTCATCTGACAGCTCCTGATGGAAACAGTTCAGAGACAGACACAGTCAGTCCTAGAACCTAACAGGTAGTCAGCAACCTTCTATTTGGTTAGCTGTGCTGGCCTTTAAGAATAATAAATAAATAAATTCCTTGAGAACATATGCAGCACACTCCCAACATGCCAGCCAAAACGCGCTCTTTCAGCAGACAGAATGCCAATGCTACACTGAGTTCTGGCAATGCAAATTGCCTTTTACATAGGTCCAAATGCAAAGAGTATCTGGAGTTAAGTATAATTATCCCACTCACAGCTATGTCACTGGTTATTACCATAAGCTATGGATACCAAGGACTCAAATTTCAGCTTGCAAGTAACTTTAAATACCTTGAGAAAAGGGATGGTGTGGCTGGTTTAGCTGTGCTGAGCAAAGCCTGCAGTTCAAGGGAGCTGTGACACAGACAGCAATGCAACCTACACAAAGCTGTCAAGCCCAGGAACTGCTTGAAGAGAGGCTGTCAGAGGGGCTGGGAAGCATATGCTGTGGGGAGCAGCTTGCTGTTCCTTTTCTGCACTTCCAGGGCACCTCCCTGTCTGGGCTGCAGCTATTTGGAATAGTTTTACTTGCTGTTCAAACAATGCTACCAAATAATTAGATCTTAAAGTGTCATTATCAAATGTCTGAATCACAGAAGGTATTCCCTATATTGGATGTCAGATTAGAAAAGCAAGGATCAGCAACCTCCTACCCCCTCAGCACCTGTATCCTGATTTTAGCCTACCTTTACAAGGTCCTTTACAACATCCATCTTGTTGAGCAGGAGACAAACCACTATAAACCTTGCATAGTAACGCAGCTTCTTAACCACTAATTCAGGCCTAGACACAACAACAAAAACACCACAGCCAGAATTGAGATTAAAATAGAACAGAGGCAGGTAGCAGGGGTAAGGGAGGGGAGGAGTTTAACACCAGAGCAGGGCTGAACACTTGCAGATTAAGAGTTCTGACTGAATTCATGTGGTGATGAATAGCCACCTGGCTACTTGCAGGTTTAGTTAAAATTTAATACAGGGACATAAAAAATAATTTAAGAAAGCCACAGCCTCCTTACGTGAGGGGCATGAGAGTCAGCTCTCACGGCTGGCTCTTCAAGCCTTGCTGTACCAGGGTACAAGCTGCTGTTCCCCTGAAAGGCCTGATGAGAATAAAGTACATTCCTCTGCTTCAGCCCAACTGATCCATCTTCACCCACAGCATTCCAGCTCCCAGCACTGATACCACTCAGGATTTTAAAATACAGCAAAGCTCTTATTTATCCTGAAATTTTCAATCGTGGCAGAATGATTAAAAGAAACATTCATTAACATGGATTTTATCCTAGTTACCCTCCTTGCTGCTTCCACACACACCTCTCTAGTCTTGAAAAAACAAGGGCCTCCATTCAGACATACCTGTCCTCTTTGTTGACCTGGGAGTAGTAGGACCTCTGCCTGATGGCAGAGTAGAAGGAGAACGCCTCGTTGAGATAGCTGGTTTCGGAGGTGCGCAGGCT
Organism: Muscicapa striata striata; assembly: GCA_030060385.1. Lineage (NCBI taxonomy): Eukaryota > Metazoa > Chordata > Aves > Passeriformes > Muscicapidae > Muscicapa > Muscicapa striata. Next base: position 3,334,295 of record JAREIS010000026.1, on the reverse strand, counting down.
GTGGGGAACAAGGAAATCAGCTCACTGCCCCACAGGGAAACCACACCAAACCCTCCCTTCCTGCCCCTCAACCTCCTGGGCATCCTGGCACAACTCCCTCCTCCAGTGCCATCCCGTGAGAGCCACACTCTCACTCTGGGAAGGCAGATTCAGAGCTTGGATCCCATTCCAGGTGCCCATCCTGCACTCACACACACAGGTGACGGGGTCACTGAACAGTTTAAAGGAATATTGAGCTCCCAAACTTGTGAATCCAATGCAGCACGCAGGGAGAACACTTTGGAGGCAGGAGGAGCTCCCTGGGCAGCACCAGTGTGACCAGCAATGTGGCACCAGGCTCACAGGGACTTTCCCTGCAGCACCCCATGCAGTCCCCAGGGCCCTCAGCCCAATCACTAATTCCTCCTGACTGATCACCCAGACATTCGCCATGCAGCTGCCACTAACCCTGCACTGCCCACTGAATCCTCTTCTGTGCTTACTTACTAATAATGGTAATAGAGCTGCCCAATCTTGGAAGCAATTTCCCCAATTTGCCACCTCTTCAACCCATACCGATTGTCCAATACTTGTCTATGTCGCAAGAGAGAAAAGAAAGATTAAAAGGATTCCCAAATTTCCCAGAACATCCTACCAGACAAGACAAAGAGCCATTGCAGGACCAAAGTCAGCCTTCATTACTGGTACAGCATTGCCAGCAGCAGCCCCTCACAGAGCCAAGAGCACACACACCCCACAACAAGGACCATTTATCTTGCATAAACTTGCCAGAACCAGACTTAAGAGTGCTGCACAAAATACACATAACAAAAGGTCACAATTTCCCAGGAGAACACTCAGACTGTGCAGCCAGAGAAAGGTGTGAAGGATCAGAGCCCACACTGCAGCAAAATACTTCACACCATTCCAGATTCTGCTCTGCAGAATCCATCACCTCCCCAGTAAGAAATTAAAGCACCACATACTCAGGTAGAGCAAAAGGGTTTGTTGAAAAAGTCACACTGAACACTCTGCAATATTTTAATTCAATAGACTGTGAGCACTGCAGGAAGTGGCTGTTCCCTCCCTTCATGCTTGAACAGCACAGTGAAATCTCAATCTTAGCTGGGGCCCTGGGCATTCCAGAGATTAAAGCTGCTCTTAAACCCACACAACTCATCTGCCTACAACATTTCCTTACCGGTGCTGCTGTTGGAACTTCCAGAGTTTGGTGTAAACATCAAATGTTCGCCCAAAATAGGATTGCCACTGCTTCTGCCCATACTGAGGTAAATCCCTGCAAGAGACAGCGACAAAAGCAGAGTTAGGAAGCAGAACCCAGTCAGCCCAACATGACAGGAGCATGTTTGTGTCAAAGTCAGAACTGCTTTGTTCAGGATTCACCTGACATATTCAAGAATTCTGCCTGTACCCAGAACTACAAGAACAATGATTGCCAGAGTTTCTCAAAACCTGCAGTTCCTGGATCTCTCCAAATAGGAAATGATCACGTTCCTATATGCAACAGGTGAAAACATCTTACAATTTTGCTGAAAGAGAAGTAATTTTATGATAATATGCACAGAAAGACAGATTGGATTCTTAAAATATCATAATGCAGAAAAACCCTACCCAAGAACAGAATATGCAGAATAATGCAGAATAACCCAACGGAAATTCAGTTTAGACTGGTAATATTTACTGTTACTCATTAAGGAAATAATCTTTTTCAAAGGGAAATGGCCATGTTTCAGAAACAGAGCCTATGACAGCACAAACAAAACCACTGCTCCAGTACCACCAGGTCAGGCCAGCACATGGATGCTCACAGTTCACCCTCACTGGGTTCTGTTCCACCATCACCACATTTGTCACCCTCTAACTCACAGTCACTGACATGACACAGCCTGAGCACTTCTGGTTTTTTCCTGTCGGTCTCCAGTGCTACAAGGTGAGTCAGTTCTGCTCTTATTTCACTTGGATTTCCATGCTGTGGTGGATTTCCACCCCACAACTATGATGTATTCCTAAGGACTTTGCCTTTAAAGGTTTGTGCTCTCAACCCACATTCCTCCCATCTCCCAAGAGAAACCTGAATCCTGAAATAAATGCAACAGAGGAGTCCAAACCCCTGAGTGCCACTGAGCACACGTTCCCTACACATCTACACCAAAGCTCATTCAAAGGGAGTGCACAACTCTGTAAATGGAAGCAGAACAGCTTTTCCAAGACAGAATCCTCTCTGATTTGATTCAAGATTGATTTCCACAAGAAATTCTCTCTCAAATCACTGTGCTGGTTCATGCACCACCTTCAGCAGACAGAATGCAGCACATTCCATTCCCAAGCCTGCAGGGTAAGACCAAGGGAAGCACCACCTTCAGAAACCTTGCCATGTTCTCTGAAGGAGTGAGAGAAGCAGAGCAGTACACAGCATTTCAGAGCAGCATTCTGGCCTGTTTCTGCTCACTGTAATTGCTTCTAACAGCACCCGAGGTAGGAAAGGAAATTAATATTCCTCTGCTCGTCAGCCAACTGTACTTCCCACACAGCTTGAAGGGACCTAGCTCAGCTACTACAAGTAAAATGAAACCCTTACCAGCCTGGAAAAACATTCCAGTACTTTGTGCTGATATTCCATGAAGATGCCAAGGAATCTGGGCAGGATTTTACCAAATTAAAAAAAAAAAAAATCCCTTAAAACTTGCAACTGGCTGCTCAAAATCCTGCAATGTATGTTGGTGTAACAAGGGGTAAACAGGAATATAAATATCTGCTTCAGGGCACCAACATCTTCATTCAAGTACAGCATGATACAAACACATGCAAATTTAAAGCATTTTCTGCAAGGAACAATTCATCACCTTCTCTTTTTGTAATAATATAAATATTTAGCTAAACAAAAAGAAGCTAAGGCACTGTCCAAACACACACCCAAGATACAGCACAGACTTGGACACAGCAAGAGGTAACTATAATTTAATTAGCATATCCACAAGATTCAATGTTAAAATATATTTTAAAAAATATAAATACAAAACAACACTAAAACGGATTTTTTTTAAGTGATACAAATCAAAGTTCCCTGGCACTAACTTACAGAATTACTGAATTAACAATCTAACTTGAAGAACCCTAACCCAAGAAAACACCCCTCTCTCAAACACTGGTATCTGCACAAACTAAGAAGTAGGCAGGTACCTATGGGCTGATGATGCTCATGCATCTATCCCTCATCAGTGAGCTAATTACCACACTCTCCAAACCTCACATGTCACCTCCCCACTCCAACCTTCCTCTGCACCAGCCTAAACATTCCAACATAACCTGAAGGTAAAGCCCAGCTCAAGTCACTGTGCTGCAGCAGATTTGGGAATCTGGAAAGGAGGAGGTTTGAAGAAGCCCCTGTGGGTGCTGTGTCCGTGTGTCTGGCCACTGCTGTGTGTCCACACAGATATTCCTCACAGCCTGCTCCCTAATTGCAGCTGGCATAGCTGCACAATACCATGGATTCCTCAGCTCCCCGGGGAACGGGGAGGATCTCCATGGAAACAGACAGTAGCACTTGTTCTTTTGATAGTATTCTGACATGGCTGTAATAAAACTTCATTTATGACAATACATTACTGTGGTTTCACTACAGCTTTTTGCAGACAAGAGCTGCCCTTCCTGCCATCCCTCTACTGCTCTGTGCTGAACGTCACACATGCTGCTCCCATGTACCAAGGAATTTTGCCATGAAAAAGGATGCATAAGCAAAAGAGGACATTTAGCCCAGTTTTTTTAATAGAACACAGGGACATGCATTATTTGGTGAGAAACAGCCCAAAAGAATCCCAAAGCCTCAGCTGATTGCAGAGGGGGCTTTTAACACAGCTCCTCCCACCAAAGGAGACAGGGAATACACCACCCATAAGCAATTATACACCCAACTTGAGAGTTCAAGACCTATGTTATAGCAAGGCTTTTTGCTAGTTCCAGATCTACAGAAGGACACCAGAGCAGTGAGGAGAGACAAAGGCAGCAGGTTTTCCTGTGGGGTGTGCCCAGCCCAGGCTGCTGGCTCAGAACTGGCAGCAGGAGGGCACCTGCTCTGGCTGAACACCACTACAGGAGGGATGAAGGGGCAACCAAACAAATCCCAATGCAGAGGAGGACAGTACAATAGCCTGCAACAACAAGTGGAAACCATTTCCAATTTATTGGCTTTTAAAACATTCCAAATGGGACGTGAAGACACAAACTCTGATGCTCTAGAATGATGGGTTTCTCACACTGGGCACACAAGATAGTTTGTCTTGCTGCACTGGTGTGGCTGGTGGATAAATTTCACAGATAGACCAGAATTTTATCCAATTCTTGCTGTACTCTTTGTCTCCACAAAGACCAGCATTACTTACGTGCTCATAATTAATTCTCTGTCAGTTCATTTCAGCCATGCTGCCAGATAATACTGGCTGAAACCCAATTAAAGGTGCTGAGATGAGCTTGGCCAGTGCCACATGGAAGTTGTCACACAGGGACATTAAAGATGTTGAGAACATCCTAGAGACTCATCAGTACACTTCAAAGAGGAAGGCTATACTAACTGCAAGTTTAACATTCAAAGCTTTAAATACATTCACAGTTTTGACAGGTGATAAAAGAGACAATTTCCTTTTATGCTCATGGGCTTGTAGTAGTTACAGGCTCCCGTTCCCAGAACCTGAGCAGCAGTGGGATAGAAGTGCAGTGGCACAGAGCCAGGAGGTGCCCCCTGAGCCTCCTTTTCTCCATGCTGAGCCTCCCCAGCTCCCTCTGCTGCTCCTGGTGCTCCAGACTTTTCCCCAGCTCTGTTCCCATCCCTGGAAACGCTCCAACCCCTCAGTGTCTCTCTTGCCATGAGGGGCCCAGAACAGGACAAGTTTCCTCACCAGTGCCCAGTACAAAGGGACAATCATCTCCCTAAAACACAGTTGCAGAAAGTCCTTAAATTCCTTGAAGTTTCAGGCTTCTTTGTGATACTGAACACATTTAAGCACTTTTTAACATTTAAAAGAAAATAATACCAATGACAATAAACCATGACAAAATGCTTCCTTACACCCTCCCTCTCCCCAGCCTTTTTCAACAAAAAAGCAAGTGGGAGTGGGGAAAGGGGAGAAGAGAGCCATTGCAACATATTTAATTAACAGTTTATTCTAACTTATAGCCCAGGATGGAGACACTATGAAGACAACCCCCCAGGGTTATCCCAGCAGGCATGGCCACAGGAGATGCTATCACTGGGAGCACGAGCTCAAAGCACACTTTCGAGCAGCAACCTTGGCAGACCATCATATGTTTTCCTCAAATGCTGTATTTGGCATCTGCATTGGGAAGAGAGGAAGGAAATGCTACTGAAACAAAGACGTGGCAGGCTGAGCCCTTGCAATTTTTGGCAGCAGCAACAGCTAAGCAGCTGCCAACACAGCTATAGGCTCAGCTCCCTGGAGCTGAAGTGCCCAGAGGAGGTTTTGGGAAGGAAATCATTGCTCTCCTCTCCCTCCCCCATCACTTCTTTTCTATGAAACGTGGTAGGGGCCAGAGAATAGCATAAAACACAGCAGCAAAGGCGTCATCATCTTCACAACAGAAGGTGTCAGGCATGAATCAAATGCATTTATTATGTTGGAGAGAAAGCAAGCAACTGGACTAAGAATTGGGAAGCTTGCCAAGACATTTCCAGGTGAACTCCCCAGAGAACAAGCACTAACAGAGCAGATACCTGAGAATTATAATGTTGCTTTATCCTGTCATTACGCCCAGGGGAATCACAGGTCTTAGAGGTGAAATGGTGGTCAAGTGTAAGAAGCAACTGTGTCAGGTTACAGTAAGGACAGAGGCAGGTTCCTGTTCCGCAGTGTTCCTATTTTCACACAGCAGAACTGGCTGCTTAATCCCATCTCTATTTCTATTTGCCATACTTCATTTAAAGGTATTTTCCATTTTCTTTTCATTTAGCTGGACAAGACGGTTTCTTGCTGGAAAAGTACCATGGATATGCTGAGAAACTCCATCTCCCACCTCGAAATCTGATACAAGCACTACCTCCCTCCATGGCTGGAGGTTCTCTGCCACCTCTCTGACCTGAACTGGAGCAGCATGCAGCCACACATGAACTGTGTTCATCCATACTCTTCAGTGACTCAGGCCAAAATTTCAAGCACAATCTACCAGAAAGCCATGTATATACATATACATGTACATATACAGTCTTGGAAATCCTGGTCTCAAGATTTCAGTCCTTTTGATTTAGACTCTCTTTCGTGGGGGGGTTCAAACTCAATCACCAAGAACTCCTTGTCTCTACTGCCCACTTGCCATTCAGATTTTGGAGCACAAAATGTTTGTTTTGGATTTAGTAATCAACTTCTAAAGCACATGAAAGGATTATCAATAGCAGGGAGTGGAGGAATTAAAAGCATCTTTGCTAACCATCTGTGTTTGACTAACAGCAAGCTATAAGGGCCCAAACATACAGCATTACTCAGAGACCAGTAAGAGGCTGAACTGCCAACCAGATATGAGCTCAAACCCCTGACTTAAGAGACTCTACAGCAAAGCTTAGAAATAAAGCAGCTTTGGATACATGCTGTTTAACTCAGCATATATTGACATAAACAGGATATCCATATTACTGTCCAAACGTGTATTTCCCCTGCAGACAAACCAGTTGGACTTTCCAGCTGTTGTTGCAGCTGCTTAGTAGATACATGTAGATTTTACCTTTCTCCAGAGCTCAGATTAAGCACTTGTTTCACCAGACACATACAGTTATGGTTTCTATGTTTCTGTTTATTGCTTCCTAAATTTCTTCCCCAGAGATATTCCCTCTCCTCCTTTCCTCCCACCCAGACCAATCTTCCTCCTTTCTTTTTCCAGGGGGACAGTAGTGCTTTGGATTTGCACACTGTGGACTACACACAGTCACCTAATCCTTAATTGTGGCCTTCAAACACACCATTTCAGCAATAATCACATCAATTTAATGGGATTTCCAACTTCCAGTTTACTATTAACTGGAACCTCTGCTCCTACAAACATTCTTACACACAAGGTCCAAAAGTACCCACACAGTGGTGCATTGTTCTCTCTTAAACAAACTCACTGAGTTTGGGTTTGAAATGTTCACTGACTTCAGCATCACACACTGCAGTGTGTTCCAAGGCTTTTCTGAAGGAATACTGTCAAAAATCCACTAACCTTAAGCCATTGAAGAGCTGCTTAGATTTATCCAATAAATAGCAAAAGTCTGTCACCGTTTTTCTCTCTGCTTGAGGAATATCATCTTCAGCTCCCCCTGATGACATGATTTCTTCTAGGCCAAACTCAGTCCTATGAAGAAAAAAATAGCCATATTATTCAAAAATCAAGGGCTGCTGTGAACTCATCCAGACTGAGATGCATGTTCAGTTCCATGGGGATGTAACACAGAGCATGCAGTTCTCCACACGTTACTCTTCTCAAGACTCATTAAAAAAAACAGCTGAGAATCAAGGCATGGGACTAATTATTGCACAATGCACTAGTTAACACAGCAAAATTAAAAGTAACACTGGTACAATAGTCACAAAATAAAATAACTCTGAGGACTGTCTTCACAAACACAAAACTGACAATGAAAGGACTGTAGCACAAATAGCACTTGGATTTCACACTTGGACAAAGAAATCCTCTCCAAATTTGCCTTCTGCAGAGGTATTTATCCTGCAGCTGTATTTAGAGACCAGCCTCAGTTCTCCTTACATTTCATTTTCTTCTGTAACTGCTGAAAAACGTAGCTCAATAGCTTCTATTGCTAAAACAAGGCAAATTTAGCCAGAATGCTAAAAAGTACCCTACCATCCTTCCTCTCTGCATCCTCATGACTGTTTAATTCTATGGCTTGCATTGCCCAAAATCATACCTGCAGATCCATTTTTATTCTTCACGTAAGCAAAATGTTATATTGTACAATAATCACCTGAACAAAAAACTTAGATGGTAGTATTGAGTAATTAAGGGAATATGAAAGCATACAGAGGCAGAGTAGCTTTTAAAAATCTTACTCCAAACACACATAGATACCAAATTATCATTTTGAGCATACAAAGATGAGCTACAGATTTTGCAGCAGAAGCAACAACCAAACATCTCTGGAAATGGCTGCTAGGGCTTCAGCTGTGCCATGCTCAGGATTTCTGTGCAAGACAAACACACCTCTAAGTGGGCACATGCAGAGCTTTTACTTCCAGCAGCTTCTCTACCAGTTCTGGTAAGTGTTTCTGTTAAGCAACAAGTTCCATTTGTGCAGCAGCTCTGTTTGGAAGCTATTTGCACAAATAATTACCTACATGTGCCAGTCCAAGCCAGGAAATGGCAAAGCTCACTCTTTCCAGCCATCAGGAAGCACCCAGAAGCATCTTTCAGCAACTGTTACCAAAAAATCCTTCACAATCACTAAAGAGGCTTCAGAAATGCTTTCCCTGAATAAATACTTCATGCCTAACAAATGCAGGAGAAACTGGCAGCTTTCACCCAGCTTTTGGGGTAAGTTAGAGGGCCATCCTGCCAACCATGCAGTCTTATGATTTCCCAGTTTAGACAAGATGCAGCCCACATAGACTTGTTTTTACACACCCATGTAACAGCACACCAGAGCACCAGTGCAAGGCCACAGGGGCATTGCACAAACCACTTGTTGGAAGAGCTCCAGAAAAAGCTAATAAGTGTCTCTGTATTGTCAGGTAACTGTAATATGGGTGCCAGAGTCCAAAACATACCACCCAGATGTCACAAGCTTCAGCATGAGGCTGGCAAGAAGGATGTGAAAACTGAAGCACCAGCTTGTGTCTGAAACCTCCAAACATTCACATTTACACAGCACAGAACAAACAACACCAAGCACTTAGAGCACCAACACGAGATTGAAGCGAACAGTGAGACCTCAAAAACAGATGTCAGAAGTAGCCAGGAGGTGATTCAGGGATTTCAGGAAGAGGGACAATACCCCAGGTCCTGTGTGCTCCACAGCAAGGGTGACCTAAATCCTGCAGCGAGCCCGTAGGTTCTGCGCTCCGCCGTGGCACTCCAGCACTCCAGAGCAGCTTCAGATACATTTGCAGAAATTGAGGAGCTTGCTTAAGTTGCAAAGTATGTTTCATACAGTCTAGATATCAGTCTTTTAATTTAATGGCAGTGAATTTTATTTTACACTATCCTTAAGTTATACTGCTCAACAACCCCAACCACTGCCAACATAACCTGTGCTAGCCCTGGCACAGGCAAGTAACACCAACTAGGCTTTGGGTTGTTTTTAAAACCAAGTAGTTCTCACATGCAAAGACTTCACCAGACCCACTGTGAAGAGGCCATTTATGGAATCAATAAAACATACAAAAGAAAATCCATAGCCTGCCAATGTGAAAGGTATCGGAAGGCAGGAAAAATATGTGAGGCTGGCTTTTCCAGCTGACAAAGGAAAATAAATTAGTTATCTCATGCACTGGTTTTGGCTTATCATGCTCTGGAGGGGGTGGTATTTGGTGCTGTACAAAGGAAGACACACTATCAGGAGCAGCTCAGGAGAGGAGGAGGTGCTCCTGCACTAAGGACTGTGTTGTAATGCAGCAGCAGCACAGACAGGAGGGAGAATTATTATTAGAACAGCAAGTGGGCACAGTAAAGGGAGGAATACAGCTCCTGACATCGCCCTTTCCTAAGGGACTGCTCAGCTCCAAATGAACAATATAAATAAAAAGCAACCAGGAGCACATCCACAACAGGGACCTCTCCTTCCCTTTGATACTAGAAGTTATCACATGGATCCGTGCTCGGCTGCAGACAGACAGTTCTCCCAGTTTTGACAGCCCAACTATACCAGGAGTATCACCTACTTAATTTCTTGTTCTCTGTTTGATGCTTTTTGCTTTCTGTCATACAAAAGAAACTGTTGGGCTGTTTTGCATGACAGTTTTTCTTAAGTAACACATAAAAAAAATTCTCTCCAGAATCTGCAGAAGGAGACACTGAAACACTGGTTTAAAAGACTGTTAGAATAAGTCAGAAAATGGTGGCTTCCAGCAGAACTTATTATTCTCTCAAAGATTTTGCCAATTCCTCAGGCCATACAAGGCAGAAAACCCGTGCTAGCCAAGCCCCACACTTGGTGTGCCAGGTTCTTCCCTACAAGCTCTCAGAACACACAATTCCAGGTTTGCTTAATGCAATACATTACTGGATTTTACAAATTCATCCCATTGCAGGACCCAGGGTAGCAGAGCTTCACAGACACCCCAGAGGATGGCTGAAGCTGGAGCTGAAGGGCAGGGGAAGAGGGATATGGGACAGGAGCAGAGGTTTCATGGTGCTGGCCAGTATTTTTAAAGTCAGATGTCACTTACATCACACACGTCTCCACTTCCCTGTGGTTTGCTGTCTTTTGGCTAAGGTTTTCCAGGCTTAGCTGGAAGGGAAAAAGAGTGCTGAAGTTAATGGTATGCACTCCCCACTGGCCCTGCCCTGGGATTCAGGGCTGCAGAGCAAGGCGAGCTCTGGGTCAGGGAAATCAGGCTGACAATGCAAGTCCAGCATGGATATGTTCAGTAAGTGCATTACATCCTCTTACATTTGCTACGTAGCCAGGATCACTGTAAGCTGCCACTCAGCTGCCTGCTGGAAGGGGAGGGTCAGGCCTCCCCACCCAATGTGTACAAGCAAATAAAACCTCACACACTGAAGGTGCAGCTGTGGTGTGACCAGAGGGCTCAGTGGGCAGGAGGATGTCAGGGGTCTGTAAGCTCATGTATCAGTGAGGACAGGTAAAATCAGGGGCAGTTTCCTGAAGCTGCACAGCAGTTGGCTGGATGTGGCACCTCAGCCTCCTGACAGAGCACTTGTACGACCCAACTGCTTTTTTTTTAAGCCATCATTACTTCTCAGTTATGTAATCTTGACTGGTTTTCAAATGCTTCCCACTCCCCGCTTAGCGGCGGGGTAACCAAAAACCAAAAGCAAACACACTTTGTTCATCTGTCTTGTTGATACAGGATTTCCCCCAAACTAAGATGTTCCTAGAACTGCTCTCCACAGAAACCAGTGGTGGAAAACACATCCCAGTCTATCAGGATCTTAAAGCTGTCAAACCTTGAGTCAGAGACCAGCTCTCTTTCTACTTTTCATCCTGACACATCTCCCACAGCATCACTGCCAAAAGGGGATGTGACACAAAGCCAGACACCCAGCTGGGATCTATTTCTTATCTCCAAATTAACAACAGATAAAACTAAGCTCCTGATTGTTCATACACAAAGCCTGGAACCATCATACCTCAAAATTCTATCAAAAACCAGCTGATTCTACTTTCACCAAGCAGGATGCCTACCTTGGCTCCCTATTTGCCTGTCCTTTTCTTCTGCAGACTGGCACACTCATGTCTCATGTTTCCTTTCAACACTATACTGCACGTTTTGGGAAAACCATCTGTGTGTTTCCATGTGATCTGCTCAGAGTGCTAGTCCTGACAGAGCTTCAGACAACACAAAATGCATTAGAAACCAAATTCATTCCTCTTACCAGAATACCTAACTCTCCATCAAGAGCCACTGCCCTGAAGTTCCCAAGACACCATTCAGTTCTGCCCAAGAAACACTGAAATAAATAACTAGCAATTCCCCCAGACAGGCACTGAAAACCTCACAGCCTGCTGGAGTCAGGAATTCAGAGGGAATGGCAATGAGCAGTTATACATCAAACCATTTCTTTAGAAAACGAAGTGGGGGGGGGGATGATTTCTTTATTACTCCAAGGTTTTGAGTAAAATTTGGAACCAATCACAGACATTCCTCACCCCAACTACTGTTCACCTCAGGGCACGTCTGCACTGCAGTGGCTGCAGCTCTTCCAGACACATCCAGCTCCTTTTCCAGCAGCTTGCTGGATGCTGCAGGAGCCATCTGGGAGCAGGCTGAGCCCACACCTGAGCTCCTGGCAAGGCTCAGTCCCAGGGGACAGCAATGCCCAGGGCCAGCTCACAGAATAACCACAGTGTTTGTGTCTCAGCTCTGCTCAGTGCTCTGTGGACATGCACAGGGGCTGCACAAGGAAAAGGACATGGCCTGGGCTTTGGGGACACTTCTGCCTGAATGCCACAATGATAAAAAACTTTAACTTAAGAAACAGAAACAAGTAGCTGTTGCATTTAACTGATAATGCTGGTCAAATCATCTTCTCTCTGCCTGGATGTTTGCTTACTTCAAAGGGCACTAAAAAGAAATTAATTACAAGGGTGATTTCATATACAAATTACAGCATGGCTGACAAAATCACCTGCAAATGCAACTAGGTCTAGCAACTACCTCCTATTGGGAATTCTCCAAGAAACTGGTTTTCCTACTAAAGTACACATTTTTACAGCTGACTTGCAAAAATACTGCTACCTCTGAAGATTAGGCAAGAGGGAATTCACTTTAAAAAAATTATAAAAACACCCAAAGCCCAGCAAGTCTGGGTATAACACACCCACTCTCCAGGGCCAGCAGTCACTCCTGCAGGGACAGAGAGCCTGGTCCCACATCGACCTGGATTGATCCTTCCCTTCACAATCCAACAAACCCAGCTCTGCCCAGCACAGGGAAAGCTCCCACTGCCCAGGGGCTCCACATGTTCTGAGGGTCTGGCAGATGCTCCCTACAACACAACAGCTTTCTTCTGCCTGTCCTTCCCTTTAACAGATGCACTAAACACATCACGCCACTCCAACTTCTTTTGAATTTTGTGAAAATTACTCATTAGGTAATCTTCAGGACCTTTCTCCCTAGAGCAACAACAGTTACATCAGACAACGGATTTAAAAGCTGCTTGGAGTAGAAGAAAAAAGAGGAAGCCTGATGGTGCAATTGCATTCCTAAGAAAGGGAAAGGAGCGGGCAGGGGGTAAATAAGAAAACTAGGTAAACCCAGGCACACACATTCCCCAGCTGCACACTGCTGTGGCCAGTGGGAGTGGCAGGGAGCAGGCACTCACAGTTACACAAGAACTGTTATACAAGTCGCATTGATTTTATTACTGCAAACTGAAAGTTTACTACTCTCACACGAACACATAATTCCTTCCTCAGCACATCAGAAGATGAGATCTGCAAACAGCCTCACAATCAGACCTCAGAGTTAAGGGGAGCTGCCACCTCTGCATTACCTGTGACATCTTGACAGGAACAGCCTCATGACTTCCTGTAGGAAAAAAAGGAACACCACAAATGCAACTCCATTCTGAGTCAAATGAGTCAGAAAATACAACATGAGTGTCAATCCCATTATTTTAACTTCAAGTAAGCGCTTCATCTGTAGAATCAGGTATTCATATGCTTCAGACATCTTTAAAAATCCTTTTACTGCTTAGAAGCACACCTGTCTGTATCCAGAACTGCAGTTTGGCATCTTTTCTCTCAGAAAAATGCGGAGGTGCTCATTAACATCATGCCATGGAAACCGTGTAGTCCCTTCCTGCCTCCTACACTGAGATCATGGAAGCCACACCTCACCAGCAGACTCCTCTGAATTCACTCTGAACACAGAGACATGATCTCACCATGGGATGCACGTGGCCTTCAGTTGCCTTCAGAACACAAAACTTTTGCTTCTCTTCTTTATGTTTCTGCCAGTGACAATTTGTTCCACCTTTGTCTGTTCTGCGCCCTCTGTGATCCCTCTTTCACTGCAGTTCACGACCTTTTGTGCATAGGATGAACAAAGGTCACAGGCTAAAAATGTCATCACAGTTGGGCCTCTGCTCTTCTACTGACTTCACTGGTTTGCTATTAAAAATAGGCTCAAGCGCAAAGTCAAACCAAAGAAGAATTTCTGGGTCATCAGAGTCCAGGAATCTCCAGAAGATGGTGCAGAAGCAATGTAGAAGAGGACACAAGTGTTTCTTTTCATCCAAATTCAAATCATGAATCTGTCGTGGTGTCTGCATACCACCTACATGGTACTTAGCAGTCATTTGCTTTGTATGAAAGAGCAAGAGAAAAAAAACCACCAGGCTGGCCCACTCTTGGCAGGGGTGGGAGGGTAGAAGGGAGACAGAAAAACACCATCAGCTGCGGCAGTAAGCTGTGTGTATTTACATTTCACAGGATGAACTGTTTAGTGGTTTATTTACACACAATGTTTTTGGAGCAGCTAAAATGCCAGTTGTGTTTTATCTCGATTTTGGGGCAATGTGCATAAGCCACAGAAATATAGGAAGAGTCTGCAAATGAGATGAACCCCCTACATCTGCAAAAGCATGTAAGCCACTGTGAGAAAAGAGAGAGATTTTTGGAGCACAGGCACAACAAGGGCTGAAATGCATTAGTTATGACAAGACACCAAAATACAACCCAGGGACTCGAAAGCAACGACCCAGTCAGAGTGCAATAGCTCATGCTGCAGGGATTGCACATGCCAGGGTAACCCTGAGAGCCAAAAACCACGGCACAGCACGGCGGCCTCGGGTCCCTGCGGCTGCCCCTCCATGTTAGAGCGAGGAGGGAATTGCAGTCAGCTCCATTTTATGCACATTTGGTGGCAAGACGCCAACACAACTGTTGACTGAGCCAAATCTGGGCCCCCTTGAACTAAGCCATCACCTAAAGCTGGGCGGAAAAGCACATGCCTCTCGCCTTCCCAGCAGCCAAGTTCCTGAAAAGCATCCCAGTTACAAGAAAGATTTTTCTTTCTTTCCTCTGAAAACAACTGATGCTTTAACTCTCTCATGTACACTCATTAATTTGAAATGGAACAGCTAAGATGCAGCTGCATCGTACAGCAATGGGATGGAGAGGCTTCCTTCCAGCAAGCCAAATGGTTTTCTGGCTGGCCCAAATGGCAGCTGAGGCCAGTGCCCGATCTGGAGGGCAGCTCTCGTCACACTCTGCAGCCTGTTCCCATCCTCGGCCAAGGTGCCAATGGCTGCCTTCCAACTGGAACTGTATTCCGACAAAAGGGAAGGCAGGACAAGCTTGGGAAAGCTTTCCGATCCCTTCGGTTCACTCCTTCCCTCCAAACCAGTGCTTGGTGGGAGCTGCCAGCACGTTTGGGAATTGCATGGAGAGCAGCATCACTCTGGGAATTCACCTTCCTGAGCAGGTACTGCTCCTGAGCCGTGCCTCTGCCTCACAGCAGAGAAATCCCTCTGCCGACTTCTGCTTTAATTATATTTTAAAAACTCAGCTTCTAGTCTGTGCTCCATTATATTAATAGCAATAATTAAAAATACTTCAAACAACAAGTCCTCTAAACCTGCAGTTCCATCCAGGCTTTCTGGCATCACACACTTCCTTTCCTGACTGACATCCTCAGGGAGCCAGATTGATGGTTACTCTTTTCCATTCCTGCTGCAGGGCTGTGCTGTGTTCTCTCAGCACATGTAAGCTGCAAGGTAATATTTGTGTTGGCAACTTCCTTACATACTTTACAGAACCAGACCTCCATTTGACCCTCAGTGCAGCTCCCACACACAACTTGGTCCACTCCTTTGAACTGTCTCCTGCTGCAACACATGTTCCATACCATACCTCTGTCTCCAGCCTGTTTATATACATCTTGGACAGAGCTTTTGAGCTTCAACAGTGCACCTCAGATATAAAAGCCAAACCTGCAGAATGTTCTTATGCAAGAACACCAAACAAAAGTATTATAAAATCTGCATTTACAGGTCCTGGCTGTACTTCTCCCAAGATTGCTCCAATGAAAGCAATCATTTATATGAAAAAAATGAGAACTGTGTAAAGTTCTCTGTAAAAAAAGCATCAACATCCAGGGTTTTATGGTCAGAATCCAATAGTTGTACTGTAGTTTAGGGGGCTAGTGGGGGTGTTGGGGGTTTTTGTTTAATATATGTTCCATTTCAGGTTTTTAGGCAATAACACCACCTCAGAAGAGACTTTCACACCAGAGATCTTTCTTCCTTCCTTACCCAAAGCACACCAAGCAGAATAAAAGATAAGCCAACAAACGTGTCCAGATAATCCAATGAATTCCCATTATCCATCTGTACCGCAGCAGATCATCAACAACTCCATTTAACGCCAACCGAGCTAAAGCAGAATAAAAGTGCTGCAAGAAGAGGGGAGATGAGAGTGGCACACGGCAGCGAGGCAGCTGCAGTGCGAGCAGGGGACTGTGCAGAGCATCATGTGATGACAGGAGCAGCAGCCGCCGGAGAGCTGCAGCCCCCGGCTCCCACTTCCCCAAATCTGAGCCCTTCCAAGGCCACGGGCACCACCACCTGATTCCAGTGCAGAACTGACATGGGTTAGAAGCTTCTCGATGTTTTGAACCATTACACTCCGTTTTTGTTACTTCCCTCCACAAAACAAAACAGGGACACAGAAATGATTAACAATGAGCTTCGTGTTCCTGCCGCTGAAATGCACTTTCAGCATCTTTATCACTTGTAGATCGACTTTCTCAAAAGAGCACAATGAGCACAGGACACAGGATTGCTCTTGCACGTAGAGAAAAGCCCAACTAGACATCAGTTGTAATAAAATATCCCCTGGTTTGTAAGGAACATGGATTGCCAACAGAATTTTGAAATTGTATTGCAGCTACACTTCAAGACAAAACAATGATCACATTATCCTTCATAGCACAACAAAATATTCCCTCTCTCCATATAGTTCCTGTGAATGGTTTTTCTATTTCCTGCAGTAAAGGACCTGGCCATCACATTCGTGACAGCCTGTATTGCTGTGGCAGCCCAGAATGACTGGAGAATAATGCTCTCTGCTCCTAGTGAAGTGACTCACTCTTTCATTTAACATAAATCGTGGTCCAATTTATCCAAACGTCTTGAATGAGACTGTATTAATCTGATTTGAAAATGAAGCCTCTTTTCTCTACGCACACAATCCCCAGCAAGACACCAGGCTCCCGAAGTGCTTCCTCCAGGGACAGCACAACCACCACACTGTGGGTTCAGGCAGGGTGAGGAGACCCCAGGCAGGAACTGCACCTACAAATCCCACAGCAAGACCCATACCTGGATGATTTTCTACGATCTGCAAAGACTGCTACCAGCACAGCAGTCCCTGTGCCCACAGGAGCAGTGGGAAGCACACGCATGCTGGGAGAGTCACTCACATTTTAGTCTGCATATGGTCCCACAGCGCTGCTTTGCACTAGCTTGGACAAGATGCCGCGAATTACAGGTTGCATTTGGATAGCTCGTGCAAAATCTAGATTTTTTTTTTATATTAAGGGGTCCATTTTGCAGGTTGGAGACTAAAAGTGCTCGGCCCAGACATAGCTAAAGCATAGAAGCTTGGAGGCTGGTTATTAAATTACAGACGTGCAACTCAGACATTGATGAAAACAAGTCCTATTCTGTGGTGGCAGATTAGATCTAGAGCTGAAAACCTGCAGTCTTGATCCTGAATGTTTTAACAGGTTATGGATACTTTTATAGGGCAAGAAATTTGAGGGGATGACACAACATAACAACCATCCAGCTTCTATCCCCAAGGGCATCTCATGTCACATATTCTCCAAAACACCTCTCCGTACAAAAAAAAAAAAAAAAAATTGGTGACAAGGGGAACTACTGCGATAGAAGTTTAAAATCAGAACAAACCCACGATGATTCCATTAAACCGGCAGCTTGGACATCCAGCAAGGCACAGACTGCTCCCGTAAAATCCTGCCACATTCCATCCCACCGGGATCGCTGGCCGCAGCCGAACGCCGCTACCGGTCACCGGCGTGCCCAGAGCCACAGCCTCGCCCGCCGCCACCGGGAGGGGAGCGCGGGCAACGGAGAAGTTAATGAAGAGGGGCTCGTTTGGGTAATTACTGCAGCTACGCCGCCAGCCCAGGCCTAAGCGTTAGACGTGTCACATCGCGTTCCTCCTCATCGTTAGCAGCAAACACAGCGGCGAGCACGGCTCCGTGCCGCCGCCGGGCCTCGGCAGCTCCCGCCCCCGCCGCTCCTCTCCGCGGCACCGGGCACGGCCCCGCCGCGCCGCCCAGGGATGCTCCGCTCTGCTTCGCGCCGCCCCGCCCGCACCTGCCGCCTCACCTGGGCTCCTGCGCGCGGCAGGGCTCTTCCGCCGGGCCCGGAGCTCTACAGGGGCGAGACCGCGGTGAGGGCGCGCCGCCGCCGGGCCTGCCCCGAGGCGCCCGCAGCCGCCGCTGCTCCCGCCCGCCCCGCCGCCGCCGCCGCCCCGCCCGCGTCCGCCCGCGCCGCTGCTCCGCCCCTCGCACCTGGAGGCCGGGCCGGAGCGGGGCAGGCGCTGCCGGACGGCCCCGTTCACCGTCCGCACCCGCCGGTCCCGACCACGGTCCCGGTCCGGGCGCGGCCGCAGCGCCGCCGAGGTTCGGGGAGCGCGGCTGCCGCCTCGCGCCGGTCCGCGCCGGCCGGCTCCGCCCCCGTGCGCTCCTATTGGCGGAGCGCCCAGGCTAACGGTGAGAAGGCATTCTGATTGGCTGCACCGGCCGTCAATCAACAGGCTCCGCCCTTCCGCGCGCTGCCGGTGAGGCACGGCGGCTGCTTGGATACGGCGGCGGCGGCACCGCGGGGAGCGACAGCGGCACGTCTGTCTGTCCGTCCGTCTGTCTGTCCGTCCGTCCGTCCCGCGCGGCCGCCTGCGCGAACAGGTCTGCCTCTGCTCCTGCCTCGCAGTGCCGCGGCGGCCGCTCCCGCCCCGCCCGCCATCACGTCCCCATCACTGCCGGTGTAAGAGTGCCGCACCTCGGCCAGCTCGGGAACACCGGCTGCGCTCTGACCGGGCTCCAGCGGTCGAGGGCGGCAGCCGCAGCACCGAGTAGGTCCCGCGGGGCTGTAGCCCCAGAGCCCGGGGCCGGCCGTGCCTCCCGCCCTCCCTGTCAGCGCCCCGGCCGCAACCACCGTGCATCCTGTGGGGGGCGCGCGACGCTCAGGCTCCTCCCCCCGCCCAGCGCGCGTTGGTACGGTCCTACCGCGGCACCGCCCCTGTGCCTGCGCCGCTTCCGCCCTTCCGCCCCGCGCCGCGCGCCGCCCGCCATGGTGAGAGAGCCGGGCCGCGGGACGGGAATCCGCCGGCATCCCGCGGGACCGGCACCCGGCATCCGCCGGCATCCTGTGGGACCGGCACCCGCGGGACCGGCACCCGGGACCCGCCGGCATCCGGGACCGGCAACCCGGGAATCCCTCCCCGTCCCACTGGGCCCGGGAATCTCGGCAGTCCGCCCCCATCCCGCCGGGCCCTGGGCCCGTGTGTTCGCGCTGCGGGGGCTGAGGGTGGGCGCGATGCGGGCCCGGGGCTCGGGCGGGGGTACTGACGGCCTGTCCGATGCCCGCAGGCCAAGATCAAGGCCCGAGACCTGCGCGGGAAGAAGAAGGAGGAGCTGCTGAAGCAGTTGGAGGATCTGAAGGTGGAGCTGTCGCAGCTACGCGTGGCCAAAGTGACCGGCGGGGCCGCCTCCAAGCTGTCCAAGATGTGAGTGGGGCTGGGGGCGAGGGGAGCTGGGCAGGGCCCGCTGAGCCCCGGGGTGCTCCGTGTCTGAGAGCTGCTCTCGCGGGCTGTGGTTGTGTGCTGTAAAAAAAAAAAAAAAACACACCGGCGTGGCAGGGGAGCACATCTCAGCAGGCAGCTCGCCCTGCACGTTGTCCTGAGTCCCTCTCTTTCCCACCTGCAGCCGTGTGGTGCGCAAATCCATTGCCAGAGTGCTGACTGTCATCAACCAGACACAGAAGGAGAACTTGAGGAAGTTCTACAAGGTAAGGACAAATATCTTCCATAAGCGGCCTTTACACTGTTGCTGCTCACAATTACAAAGTTCATGGGAAGGATTGCTGTTTAAAAGCTTAAAACTCAATGGAAACTACAATTTATGTTCTGTTTAAAGTTCTTTGGTCATGGTTGCTTTTAAGTATTAGTGCAAAAATTCTGCAAGCTTGGTGTGAGTCTGCTTTTGCAGGAGAGTCTTCTGGCAGCATCCGTGCTGTTGGGTTGGAGTGAACTTGCTGGGAGATGTAGTTTGCAGAAATGCAGATACTCTTATTATAAAGTTAATCTCAGGTGACCAGGAAATTCTTCGTTTAATAAGGTTCTGTAATTTTTAGAATATCACTTCCTGGAGTTTTAATTAGATAATACTGGGTGAAGAAAAAAGAACTTTTGAAGAGGTGCTGGATAACTGGGGCTTGTAAGATTAGGCATTACTCAAACCTGAGTCAGAGCTGCTGCAAAAGCAACAATCCACTTGTGTTTCCCAGTGGAGAGGAGTCTCCTGAGCTTCCAGGTTGATATTCCCAAGGAAAAGAGGCTCAGACAGTGGTGCTGTGGCAGGACACAGCTGGGAACAGTGTCTGAGCTCAGCTGCTGTGTGTCTTTGCAAACAGGGCAAGAAGTACAAGCCCCTGGATCTGCGGCCCAAGAAGACTCGGGCCATGCGGCGCAGGCTCAACAAGCACGAGGAGAACCTGAAGACCAAGAAGCAGCAGCGAAAGGAGCGGCTGTACCCAGCGCGGAAATTCGCCATCAAGGCATAGCCCCCAGCAGCTGCAGCTCCAGGCCAGGGGCTGGGGATGGCTCATTAAATGGAGTTTGGTTTGGAAGTGTCACTGGTGGTTTCTTTGGCAGTGGTGGGTAAAGAGGCCATAAAGGAGTCATCAGCTTAATGGAGGGAAATGGGAGGATTCACAGTGTTTGAACTGTGACTGCTAATGAAAATACAGACCTGGCAGTTTATCTTCCTCTGGGGAACAGTGAATGGGTACAGATATGTGAGGCTGGTTCAACCAGACATGTAAGAAGTATTTAACCTGAGACTGATGTAAAATGGAAGCTTTCCACAAGTGTTGTTGGTCAGTCAATATTTACCACTATTGATCAGAGTTTAAAGTTTTGTCTTGTGCCAGTATTTAAATGTTGATAGGAATAAATTAATTAGCCGAGGGATTTCACAGGGCCTGATGGAAACTTTTCAGCACTTAAAGTTCAGATCCCTGGGCAGCTCATAGCTCCCAGGAATCCCCTGGGGAGGGGAGATCGTTTCAGAGCTAGTGTTCTCTGTGTAGGTGTGGGTGCTGCTGAGGGCACGTGAGCTCGGTGTGAGAAAGGCCTGAGCTCTAAGGGTGGCACTGCTGGACTCCAGGGCATCTGTGGCCTCAGTTCCACACTGTTTTCTACCTGCAAAGCTCAGCATGGGTTAAGTGGTTTGTCCTTGTCCCCCATGGAATTCCTGTGGCACTCAGAGATGGAGTTGTGATTCCAAAAGCCTTTTTTGGTCCTGAGTGAAGAGTTCCACAGTGCTGCTGGAGCGTGAGGGCTGCATCACTCATGGTTTGAGTTAGTGCAGCCAATGCATTTGAACATAAAAAATTCCCTATCCGTTAGGGAGTTCCTAGATTGGATCCAGATTCTGTTTAGGAAAAAGATGTTAATTCTGCTCCCTCAATTAAGGATTTTTAAGCCTCAAGCTAGTTTTATCCAGAGAGGCCTAATCACATGTGGTGCAGGACTTTCCCCTACATGGTGGCGTTGGGAGGGGTGGCTGTGCTGTGATGTCACCTGGGCTGTGCTGTGGCTTTGTTTGGAGCCCGGGGTGGATGGGACGTGTCTGGCAGCGAGAGGAGCGGGGCTGGGGCTGGCACAGCGCTGGGCCAGGCTGCCAGAGCGTGCCGTGGGACGGCGAGCTGCGTGTGGGAACCGGCTCCTTGGCTGGCCCCGCGTTCCCAGCAAGGCAGGCAGGGTTACAGAGGGCTGTGTCTGCATGGCTGTGTCCTGCTGTGCCAGCAGAGCTGCTCCAGCAGGAGCCTGAGCTGCTTGCCCTGCACAGGCAGCCCCCAGGAGCGGGAGCAGCCCTGTGAGGATCCCAGATCCACACACCCATCCCAAGAGCCTCATGCCAGGCGGAGACAGGAGAGGGGCTGTGCAGGGAATGGGGCAGGCTGGGGCAGGTGGCTGCTGCCAGATCGTGTCTGGCTGCATTTGGGCTTCTCTTTGGAGAGGTGTGCGCCCTGTGCTGCTCCAGCAGCATGGCTGAGGGGAGCCTGGCAGCCCTGCCAGTGATCCTGACAACACAGCAAAGCAAACACAGTGTGAACTCTGCGCTGCAGAGACTGGTGGCAGTGTCAGGGTGTGCTCCAGGTGTCACCTTCCACCCCAGGCTCAGGAGCAGCTGCACTGCTGAGAGAGGATCTGTTGTCTCAAGGGTCCAATTAGTACAGATCACTGGTGTGCCAATCAGTAACAAGAAGATGGGAAGCATAAAAATGGGGAAAAACTCCAATTAAGCAGGCACTGAACATCGAGGAGCCATCCCCATGCTGAAGTACTGGAGAGCAGCTCAGGCTTCAGTTTGTGCACAGCCCACAGCAGCCATTTGAGGAGGTGAACATGTTTCTGGCACTGCACTAAATCCTGGGGCTGAATTACTCCATCCCCCCATAGCTGCGTGACAAAACCAACCAGTCTGGCCCTTCCATCAGAGCTGCCCTGTGCTGTTACAGGAGACATCCTGCACACAAGCAGCCCTTTAAGTGACCAGGAACAACAGACTGATTGAGAGGAGACAGAGGCGAAGTGATGAGCTTCCTTCAGGGCACAGGTGGAGAACACTCTTGTTCCTGCTGTGAGAGCAAGGCAGAGCCTGTCCTGACAGGGTGCTCTGGTGGTCTCTGCTGATCATCCCCAGAGGGTGCCCATGCTGCCCCAGCTCCCTGGGGAGCCACTGCTGCCAGGGCTGAGTGAGCACTCTCCAGCCTTGCTGGTCCCCAGAGGGAGGGAGGCCAGTGGCAGGAACCCCCAGCTAAGGGCTGTGCACTCCCCAGAGCATCCCAGTGTCTCTGTGGGGACTGCACAGCATGTCCCCGGTGCCCCTGCAGGCTGTGTGGCCCTGTCCCCCTCTGGCTGTCCCCACAGGGTGCTGCCTGGCTGTGGGGTGGGTTGTGGGACCCCGCCGTGCTGCAGCGCTGACCCCACACAGCTGCCTGGGTTTAGCACCGGTGTTTGCAGAACCTCGGGGCCTCCAACTGTTTATTTGCTCCTTGTAACTGAAGATGTCCCTCAGCACTGGAGAGGTTCCCTGGGAAAAGACGTTCTTCAACAAATAAATAATTTCCCGAGCAGGGATGACGACAGAGGAGCAGCTGCTGGCTGCAGGGCACGGCCCAGGGCTGGTGCTGCTGCAGAGGGAGCCCTGGCCCTGCGCCCTGGGACTCATCCAACAGGACCAGATGTTTGTGCCCAGCACAGCAGGACCGGCCCGGAGCGGATGGTGTCCGTGGGAGCTGGCAGCACCCACCCCTGGACCTGATTCTGCATCTGGGACAGGGCCTGGGGGCTGGGGAGGAGGGGCTGCAGAGGGGGGACAGGGGCAGATGTGAGCAATATAATCACAGAGTCTTCTAGGATGGAAAAAACCTCGAGATTGAGTCTAACTGTAAATATTGCTGAGGAAAGCCTAGGATCCACCTCCCTTGGCTGGTGTTTTCTGTGATGGACACGGAACCCCCAGGTTTCCTAACGCTTCTGGCATTGCTCCTGGCATTGCTCCTGTCACCTTCTTCCTTCAGCACAGTCCTTGGCTGCTGCCCTGGGCACTACCACAGGGCTGCCCTGGTTTCTGCACACAGTGGGACGTGTGGGCAGCAGGACATGGAGGGACATCCCAAGTGCTTTGAGGGGCAGGGAGCTTGGGAATGCCCACCTGGGCACGTCCCAGTGCCCGGCGGCCGTGCCGTGCCCAGCACAGGCAAGCTGGAGGAGCTGGCCCTGCGTGGCTGCGTGCGAGCAGCGTCTGCTGCAGCTGGTGACCACAAACTCCACTCTGTGAGGCCTGGCAGGAAAAGGCCGTGTCCTGCTGGCCTCACGGACGGCCTCAGTCTGCCCAGGGCCCTGAATGCCCGTTTTGTTGGCCAGTCTGGGGGAGGACTTGCCCCCACAGCGCCCTGGTGCTGCTGCCCCATGAATACAGGCAGTGTGTGGATGGAGCCGCTGCCCCGGGGGCTCCGGGCAAAGGTGGCCCTGGGCTCGCAGGGCTGGGGGCTGCTGCTGCCAGGCTCCTGGCTCCCAGCCAGCCTGGCTGTGCTCTGCAGGGAGATGGAGAACGCCCCTGCATGGGGCTGAGCAGAGCCCAGCCATGGGAGCCCCTGCTCCCTGCTGTACCGTGGGTGCTGCCAGGGGACGGGCGTTTGCAGGTGCACCCTGCCAACCCCAGGGGCTGCCATGGTGAGGTCGGGGTGCTGTATAGCTGCTGGTGTAAGCCTGGGAAAGATTTCTGTTTCCACTGGTGAGTGAGTCAGCGGCGGCACCGCCAAGGCCCACGGTTCCCCTCCCTTCCCTCCGGCCACCACCCGCTGCCCAGCCCTTTCCCACAGCTGCTCAGGGTCGTCAGCCTTGGCACCTGTGTCCCCACATCACACCACGTCCCTGCAGCTCCTCGAGACTGACCAGAGGCCCTGGTGGCACCAGTGTTCTCCTACCAAGCACGTCCCTGCATGGGCAGCAAGTGGGTGGGGGCACAGCATGAGGGCTGTGGTGCTGGCACTGAGCCTTCTGCTCCCCAGGGATGACCTGGGGGCTACTGGCATGGCTGGACACCATGTCCCAAGCACAGCCCTCTGCTGTGCCCAGACAGCTGAGCTGAAAGGGATCCAGACAGAGGCAGCTCCTGGGGTGGAACAAGAACTGAAGTTTTGGTGCAGCCTCAGTGGGTGCCAACAGACTGCAACCACGGGCAGGCTCTGGCCAGGATGTCACCTGCCCTCTGTGCATCCTGCCCATCCAAAGACTGACCACCCCTGGCTCACCTCAGCCCCGAGACAGCTCAGCACTGGGGCAGCACCATGGGGAGAGCAGGACGCCAGCCTGGGCAGCAGGACCAGGAAGGAGGCAAAACCACCACAAACAAACCAGCCCGGCCAGTAACTGAGAAGGAGGCGGGGGGGATCAGGGCTCGCTGCCCAGCTGCACCGAGGACGGGAGGAGATTTTGGGAGCAAGGGCTGTGGCAGCAGAGCCACCTGCCCAGATGGCCTCAGCTGCCCTTCCCCAGGCGCCACATCGCTGTCACGGGGGCTTCCAGCACCACAGCCCCCCAACATCCCTGTCTCAAGCTTCATTTGCTGCTTGCTGCTGAACTGAGAGATTTTAATCTTTTAATCACGTTATGAGCCGAGGTGGTGCCGGCCACGCACAGGAGGAATGTCTGGAAGTCAGCAGCGCCTGTGGCAGCGGGAGCCCATCCTGCCCCCACCCACTGTCCCCGCTGTGTGCTGCCCAGGGACCCCTGTCCTCCTCAGCCCGGCTTGTCCTGCCACCAGAGCTGGGGCCAGGGGCAGAACGTGGGACCAGAGACCAGGACCGGCCATCGGGGACCTGTGCCAGAACAAGGATCAGCTCACAAAGAGCTGCTGGGACTGAAACTCCCCGCCACAGCCCAAAGGAGCCAACACAACGTCGTGCTCTGGCCATGTGGGTTTCATTCCTCCCTTCCCATGTTTTCTCACCGAGGGAAGCGGAGGGGTGTCCATAGCCCAGCCCAGCACGGAGCCACGGCAGCCCCTGCGGAAGAACAACAAAGCCCTGGAATTAGAGATGTGCTGGGAGTTTACTTTACCACAAAAAAATGTCAGAAATCCGTATTGTTTGTACAGGGATTTGCTGGGGATCGCTAGATAAAAGCCTGGCAGGGACCCAGCCGGGGGGAAAAGTCGGCCGGCTCCTTTCTGGTGGCGAGGACCCACGGGCAAGAGGGGGTGCAGTGCATGGCCAGGGGGGCTCGGGGCAGGACAGGGCAGGGACGGGGACAGGGACAGGGACAGGGGCGGCCGGTGCTGCCGTGAGTCAGAGGAGAACCTTGGAGCAGCGTGGGGCCAGGAGAAGGGATACCAAGCTGCCCCGCGGCTGGCACCGGCTTCAGGTCTCCGCAGTGGGAAGGAAACCTTTCCGCACGCAGGGACACTGTCGGTGCCGGCTCGGTGGCCGCCAGCCGGTGCGTGCGGGGCCGGCAGGACCGAGGGGACAGGAGCGGGAGGGCGCTGGGCGCGGGGGCCGCTCTCACCCGGGGCCCCCGGCAGCCCCGCGCTTGCCAAATTCTGCCGCAGCGGCAGGGCAGCTGCGCCCCGTGCCCACGCTCAGCTGCTCCGCGCTCCGGCTCCCGGCGGCTCTGGGGCTGCAGCTCAGCCTGGACACTGCCAAAGCTTTTCCCCAGGGCCTGCGCCGGGACCCTCCCGCCTCTGCAGTGCTCTGGCACCGTGCTGGTGCTGCTGGGGAACGCGGGGTGTGGCTGCCAGGTGTGCGACAGCTGTGACAGCGACCCCCGGCACTCCTGGCCGTGGAATTCGGGTCAGTGGACAAGGATGGGAGGGAAGGGACAGGGACAGTGAGGGATGGGGATGGTGAGCACCCGGCCTGCCCACTCCTCCCTACCCAGCTTCAGGACAAATGACAACACACGCAGCCCGCTCTCACATCTGTTAAGTTTTAATACTGTTCATGTCTAAAATGACCAAAACCAAGCCAAGCGCTCGCAGCCCTTGCTCTGCCTCACACGAGAGTGAGAGGCCCGAGGGCTGCCCTGTGCAGTGCTGGGTGCAGGCAGGTGTGCAGGCAGGTGTGCGGGCAGGTGTGCAGGTGAGTGTGCGGGCAGGTGTGCAGGTGAGTGTGCAGGTGAGTGTGCGGGCAGGACACCCCGGGCAGGCTCCTCCACGCCTGCTGCCGAAGGGGACTTGCACAGCTTCAGTGAACGCATTTAAATAACAAACTCATGATCAGCAAAAGCAAAGGCATCTTAACCACATTTCCTAAAATAGCGACTGGCACCTGTTCCTGGTGCCTGGCAGTGAGGGGGCCCGCCCGCCCCACGGGGCCAGGCCATGGGGCTGTCCTGGCACTGGCACTGCTGGCAGCTGGCACTGCTGGCACACACAGTCCTGGGGAGCGTGGCTGGGCTGGGGGCAGTGCAGGAGGTACTCAGTGCGCTGCTGCAGGGTGGGCACTGCCAGCAGTGGCAGAGGGACACAGGGCTGAGCTCCCCTCTTTGTCCCTGGGAAGGCCATGCTGGCCCAGCTGCCATGGCCCCAGGGCCACCTTGTCACAGGGGTGTCTGCTGGGGGCTGCTCTTATGTGCTCCCCCTGCCCTGCAGCACAGTAGGCACGGTGCGGGTGGTGGCCATAGCAGATGGGGAAGGTTTTAGGGTGGAAGCCAGGCTCTTGGCACAGCCCTGGCTGGAGCTGGGGCCAGGGCCAGGCTGTGTCAGGGTGCCCCAGCCAGGCACGGTGCAGGGAGGGTGCAGGAGTGCAGTGGGACCCGCCCGGGCACTCAGACCACGAAGCGGAGCCCGTACGTCATCTGATGGCCGTTGTCCCAGGCATAGAGCACCTTCTCCTTGGGGTTGTAGTCGACCTGCGTGGTGAAGGAGTAGTGGTTGAGGAATGGCAGCCGGAGCTCTGCCTCTGTGTCTGTGTGCGTGTCAAAGGCATAGGAGATCTGCCCTTCCTTCTGGCTGTAGGTGTCCACAGCATAGAGGATGCCACAGATGATGAAGCAGTTCCCGTACGTGTTGCGCTTCAGCCCCGTCTTCCAGGTGGTTTCCTTGCGCACCGAGAGGTCCACGGGGTCGAGTCGGCTGAGCACAATCACCTCCTGCTGTGAGTAGTCATAGTCCACCGGAGGGGTAGATGACCCAGAGCCCGCTCTCATCCACAGCAAAGTCAATGTCCGAGTGGCCCCTCCACTTCCAGGGCGTCGTGTCCTCATACACCACGTCGTGGAGCTGTGCCCAGCCTGCCACATACCGCTCCTTCAGGTCATACTTGATGATGTTCTTGGTGAAGGCACGGTTGTAGTAGAAGGCCCCTCTGTACACCACGTGCCCGGTGCCAATCCAGTTGTAGGGCAGCTTATAGAGGTTGCTCCAGCGGCCTGTGAGTGGGTGGGAGAGGTGTTGGGACCCTGCACAGCACTGGGGTCCCATGCACGATGGCAGCAGCACAGGACTTGTGTCCCCATTGGTGCCCTCTGGGTGCTGCCCACCACCCCAGGGCCCAGCCCAGCTGATGTCACACAGCACTGGACACCCACCTAGGCGCAGCCAGGGCCCCTGTGCCCACTCACCCTGCTTGAAGCTGTCGAGGCTCCTGAACTCCACCAGGCTGTTCCCATAGTAGTAGTTGGTGACGTAGATGCGATCATCCTTGGCTGCCGGGTCCTTCATCCAGGCCCCCTCGTTGCGCCCGTAGCTGTGGTGCTCCATGGGGGGCTCCACTGACTCGATGGTGCCTTCGCACTCTGCCTCCTTTACTGGGTACCCAGGGGGAGGAAGAGGAAGGCTCATCCCTGACCCAGGCAGCTGAGTCCTCGTCCTCCCCCGTGGCACATTACTGCTGGCTTAGCTTGGCCAGGGGCACTGGGAGCACAGGGCAGGGTGCCCCCTCCCAGCTCACCCACCTCTGTTTGGGGTTTCGGGGTCCCCGGTGCTGTCAGCGCCCTGCCCGAGCACGGGGCCGGGGGGGCTGCGGGCGGTGCTGCGGGGGCTCGGGGCGCTGCTGGGCGCAGCCGTGGTGCTGGGCACGGCGCTCTCTGTCTGCACCACAGCTTGGGCTGGGGTGCCCTCAGCTGAGGGGGGCGCGGGACCCCTGTCCTCCTGCTGCTCCAACACAACTGCCCCTCTCACGGAGCCCTCTGTGGGGGGACAAGCTGGGGGTCAGTGTGTTTGCAGGGGCAGGCCCTGGCCCTCCACCCCAGTGGAGGTGTCCTCCCAGCCCCCCATCCCTGCCCTGTCCCCGACTCACCGCGGCTGCTGGCCGGACCCTCGGCCGCTCCCGCCTGCCCAACCTTGTAGTACGTGATGCCCCGGACCACAGTCTGCTGGTGTGCCAGGGGCTTGGGCTTGGCCGTGGGCTGGGACCCCACCCTGGCCTTGCTGTTCTCCTTTTTGGGCTTTTCAGGCTTCAGCGGCTTCTCCTTGGGCGCTCGGGGGCCGGCCCTGTCCCCCAGAGCCTTGCGGGTGCTGGGGTGCCGCCCTGCCTCCTTCTCTCGGCCGCCTGTCGTGTCCTGGGGGGCACAGCCTGGTCAGACCCCCTTCCCTCCCTCCTCTTCCCTGCCACCACCGTGCCAGGCAGTGGGCACAGGCTCCAGCCCAGGGGTTACCCCAATGCACCCATCACAAGCCTGGGGAGCTTGGCAGCCCCCACTGTGCCTGCATGGGGCTGGGCCCTGGGGTACCTGTGCCTTGGGGTACCTGTGCCTTGCTCTCAGGGATGGCAGCCGCATCCTTCTGCAGCAGCTGGTAGCCCAGGTTGGAGATCTCCTTCTTGATGCTGATCATGATGTCAGAGTAGTTCTCATAGCGTTTCATCTGGTCAGTGAGGTGCTGGACACTCTCCTTCATGAAGTCATTCTCCCTGCTCAGGTTGGTCTTGATGGTCTGCAGGAGAGGAGAGGCTGGAGCCCCATTCAGGGAGCTCATGGATGGTCCTGAGCTGAGCAGTGGGGAGCACCCTGGGGATGGTGCTGGTGGAGCTCACTCACCTCCTCCAGCGTGTTCATCTGTGCCACCACCTTGTTGATGTAGGAGTGCACCTTCATCAGGTCCATGCTGTACAGTGTTCCCTCGAGCAGGTCCACCATGGACTGCAGCTGCAGAGGGTGGCAGGGATGGGGCCTGGGGTGAGGGATAGGGCACAGGGCACAGGGCACAGGGCACGGCTGTGCAGCTTGGGGAGGGAGTCTGGCCCCATTCCCACCACAGATACCTTGAAGAGCTCAGGGGCCTGTTTCTTCAGCTTCTCCATCTTCCACTCGTTCTCACAGGGGTTGAGCGAGGAGGGGGGCGCGGTGCAGGAGCACTTGCAGTCGGCCCCCGAGCTCACCGTCTCCACGGTGTAGAAATCCTCCACGCGCGCGCTGCCGCTCCTGACGCGGCTGCAGGCGTCCTTGCTGAGCGGCCGCAGGATGCACTTGCAGCGGCAGTCGGAGCCCTCCGAGGTCATCCGGACCTGGTCCACATCACCCAGAGCCTGCAGAACAGGTGATGAGCCTGGTGTGCCACCGGGGTGTCCCTCAGGGCCAGCCCCAGCACACCATCACAGCCAACAGAGAGCTCCCACCGCCCCTGGGGCTCGTGGTGGTGCCCCAAAGAGTGTGAGGCACTGTCTAGTCCAGAGCACCCTGTCCCACCACACTGCACCCAGGCTGACAGCGATGAAGCCCAGGGAGCTGCTCATCCCTTCAGCCACCAGTGGTTTGTGGCCCAGGTACTTCTGTCCCATTTCCCAGCCTCCAGCAAGACCCCCGTGAGCAGGGATGGTGGCAAGAAGACCCAGCAGTGCCTCTGTGCCCCACTGCACAGCTCCAAGCCCACACAGGGCTCGTTGTTCATGGTGACATGCAGCCACCTCGGGGTGAGCTCGGCCCCTCAGTCTGCAGCGATGGCCCCAGGCACTCGCTCAAGGACTCCCTTGTTTCCACACATGGCCCTGATTCACGCTACAAAGCCCAGGGTGCTTTTCGGCTGGTTTAGCTCATTTGTCCCGTTGTGCTCAGGGGAACTGAGTCCCTCTCACCCCGTGACACCGGCTAGGCACCCGTGGGGACCCCTGGCACAGCCAGGCCACTCTGGGTGTCCCATGTGAGGGATGAGCCTGCTCCAAGCACCCTGGAGAGTGGGAGAGCAGGGAGAGGCAGTGCGGTGACCCCGGAGGGAAAGGGCTCTGCCCATAGGGACTCTGACTCATTCTGGGAAACAGAACGGTGGCAGAGCTGGGAAATAAGTTGAGCTCTGGCTCCCGGTTCTCCCCGGAACACAGCAGAGCACAGAGCGGCGTGGGAAAGGGCAGAGGCCCCGGGGTCCATGTCCTGCTGCAGCCAGCACCCATGGCCATGCAGGGACCCTCCTTCCTTCCAGCAGGGCTGCTGGCACCGGGGCAGGGGCTCTCCCTGAGCTGGGCACTGACCCCCAGCTCCTCACAGCCCACATGGGCCAGGGGCTTCCTCCCCTTTCTGAAGGGCTGCAAAACTTCACACATTTTGCATTTCAAAAAAACCTCTTTCGTTCAAAGGGAAACCAGGTCCTGCTGGCTGAAGGGAAACACCAGGAAGCCAAAGGGCTGTAAATTGAGCAGAATCTAATCAAGCTCTCAGCAGGGAGCAGGGCAGGGACCCCTTCCCCAAACACCACCTCGCCAGGCTCGCACATCCCCGGGCCCCTGACCTCCCCCATGGCCAAGCCAGCACTTGTGCAAACAGGCAGGATTCACAGCCCGGCCCCTCTCCAGAGCCAGCAGCACCTGGAGCTGCTGCCCTGGCCACGAGCAGTGTCCATCCATCTGCACAGTGCTGCTGCAGCTCCTGGCGTGCACACAGCCCAGGGAGAATCCCATGCAAGATCCTGCTGTGCCCCACTGGAGGCCCACTTCAGTTCCAAGCTGGGTTCCCCCATTCCTGCCTGCACCCTGAGCACCAGGCACCGCTGAAAGTGCCACTGCTGCAGCACAGCCTGACCACCACCACCCCACCTGCTCCCAGCACCTTCTGCAGGGCAGGGCTCGTTCCTGCAGGAGCAGGTGACCATGGCTGTGCATCCCCTGCCAGCCCTGGCACGCTGCAGTGGGAGGCACATGCTGAGGCTGGGCTGAGCAGGCGGGGGCCCAGAGCAGTGAACCCACCAGAGCAGCCACAGCAGCGGTGACACTGCACAGTGTGGAGGTGTCCTGAGCACAGAACCTCTCCCACAGCATGAAGGGCCAGCCCCTCCCCAGACACCCGCCCGGGCAAAGGTGCTGTGAGTCTCTGCACTGTGCATCTCTCCACCTCCAGTGGGGCCGTAACACTAAACCTCGCTCTGCCATTCACCAGCTTCCCTACACAGGAACTACATGTTCTATTTATACAGAAAAGCCCGTAAGCAAGGAAGTATTAAAAACCAGGCTCCCACATGGGGACACTCTGTGAGGGTCACTCAGGGTGGTACATCGGCTGGGTGTCCTCTGTCAGCCCGTGCTGGCTGTACCCAACTCTGCAGGGCACGCACAGACCCTTTCCCCAACAGCACAGCTGGTTGGGACCTGGGTGCAGAAGGCAGCCCCTGCTGCTCTGCTTTCTCCAGATGGGAACCTGTGAGCCACCCAAGAATCCTGCATGGGGAGCTGATTCTTTCCCTGGATCCCCCACTCACTGCAGACCCCAGGGTGGTGGCAGGCAGCTGCTGCCTCTCCTCCCCAGCAGGCCCCAGTTCCATGGGGCTGCACACCCATGGCTGGTGTGGGAGAGTGTCCCTGCACTTTGCTGAGGGTTTCCTCACTGCAAGTTTTATGAGCTGGGTAATTTTCCCAGTTTCCGGGACCTCTTGCAAGAGCATCCATGTAAGCACAGAGTTTGTGACATTATTTGGAGAAAGCGGGACCTTTGACAATGACCCTTGGCCAGCTTTTAAGCTGTCCTGTGGCTGCTGCCAGAGGACTCGTCTCGGAGGAAAACACGCTGTGTTGATAAGTTGCCGCACCACACGCCTCTGGCACAGCTGCTGGGAGGCATGTCCCCGTCACGGGAGGGAAGCCATGTCACCCTCCTCTTCCTCCTCCTCCCAGGCTTGGCACAAGGTGTCGAACACGTCCTGCAGCTGAAGCAGAACGGTGCTGGCAGGGCTGGGCCGTGGCTGACGGCGGCCAGGCCCCGGGCGCTGGCGCTGCTCGGGCGTCCCGTGCTGGTCACAGGGACACAGCCATGCCAAGCGCTTGTGTGGCACATGCATGCCCACCGACGGGATCTCATCCAATGGCAAGAAGGGAGAAAATACCTCTGAGCACAGCAGGCAGTACCTGCGGGGAGGGAGGGATGGAGGCAACGGCACCGCGTGGATCACTGAGTGCTGCCAGCATCACCCCTGGCACCCCGCCGGGAACCCAAGCAGCAGGGCATTCCAGACTTTGGATATCTGTTCCAAGCTAAGAGCTGCCGACAACAGCTGTGTTAGAGTCGTTTTCCACCAAATGTCTTGGAAGATCCCGTCTTTTTAACATTTGGTGATCCTAGCAGTAACTGCTCCCACCACCATTCCTCTGGGCTGGGTCCCGGTGTCCCTGCTCCGGCCCCGCTCCGGCCACTGACCCCGTGGGAGACGTCTTCCAGCTGGAACCGAGCGCTCCTGGACGCACGGGGGAGGCTGGCTCCCCCCGCTGCCCGGTCCCGCTCCCGCTCCTCATCCCCGCGGGGGAAGGCTTGTCTGGGCTGTTCTCTCTGGCACGGAGTCGCTCACTGCAGCGCCCATCGCCTTGGGCACCTTCCAGCCGCTCGAACGCGCCCCGAGCCCACCGCCCGGGCCATTCCTAGCGCCGAACCCCGCCGCGATGGGAGCACCGGCACCGAGTCCCAGCCCCGCCCGGGACCCCGCGTCCCCGCCGCTCCGGCCGAGCACAGAGAGCAGCGACCGCCGGGGGACACCGCACGGACGGGGCTGTTCCTCCCGCCGCCGACCCCCGCCGTGCTCGCTCCCGATCGCGATCCCGGTCCCGACCCCAGTCGGTGCCGGTGCCGGTCCGGCCCGTCCTTACCGTGGCGGCGCCGCGCACCGCGGCCAGAGCCGGGAGCAGGAGCGCGGGGAGCAGCAACGCCCGCATGGCGAGAGCGGCGGTGACCGCCCGCACCGAGCGCCCGCTCCGCCCGGCCCGGCCCGTCCCGTCCCGGCGGCGGGGAGGAGCCGCCGGTCCCGTCCGTCCCGTCCCGCCCCGCCCCGTCCCGCCGGCGGCACCGGCCCCACGGAGCGCGGGGGCGGCGCGTTCCCCGGGTGGAGCCGGCCGTGCCCGCCCCAGGGCTCCCGCCGCACCGGCGCTGCCCCGTGCCCCGTGCCCCGTCATCGGCTGCCCGTCCTCCGGGTCGGTTCCCCCTCTGAGGGGCGGTGTCCCCCAGGCGAGCCCGGCCGGACCCTGGCGGGGCTGCGCGGTTTTCCCGGGCTGTGTGTGCCCCGTGCCCTGTGCCGGTTCCCCCTCTCGCCCGGTGCCCGGTGCCCGGCTCCCCTCTGGCGGTGCGCGGTGCCGCGGGCAGCGCTCGGGGCTCGGCCGGCGGATGCCCCTGCTGCCGCGCCGCTCCCGGTGCACCGGCCCGGGGGAGCCGGGGCGGGCCGGGGCGCGGAGGGAGCCCGCGGGGAGGGGCGGGGCGGGCCGGGGCGCGGCCGTCGGGGCCGGGCCCGGCTCCCCGCGGGCGGCGCTCGGACTACGGCTCCCGTGGTGCCCCGGGGGGCGGGGCGCGGCCGGCCCGGCCGAGCGCGGCGCGGCCCTGGCTGTCAGCAGCGCTCGAGCGGCCATGGGGCAGCGCGGCCGCCGGGGCCGCTGAGACCGCCGAGCCCCGGCCCGGCGCGGCCCCGGCGCCGCCATGGAGCTGGAGCCGCCCGCGGAGCTGCCGGAGCCCCGCGCCGCCAGCAAGGGGCCGCCCCACAGCGGTGAGTGCAGCGCGGCGGGGCCGGGCGGGCCGGGGGCGCGGGGCCGGCGGTACCGGCGGCTCCGCCTGCCCGGTGCGGGCCCGCAACTTTCCGCGGCCGCGGGGCACAACAAAGGCCGCTGCCCCGGGCCGGGGCTCGGTGGTACCCGCGGCGGGTCCCCGCGGGCAGCGCGGCGTTCCCTGCGCGTTTCACTTGTTTCGGCAGAAATCGCCTTCTCCCCGTCCAGGCGCGGGGCTCGGTGCGAGCGCTCTGGGCGGGGTCCCGGTACCGCCCGCCGGGTCCCCGCCGTGCCCCGCGCTGCTCCCGGTGCCCCGCGGGTGTCTTGGCTCGGTCCCTGTGAGCCGGTCCCTGCCCGGGGTTTATGGGCACCATTTGGGACCCTTTTACACTTCCCGTATGCAGATGCCGCATCTGCACTTGAATGTCCCTGCCAATTTTTATGGTTTACAATTGCATTTTACCATCTTGAGGTACTCGGGTTCTCTACAAAGGGTTTGCTCAGACAAAAGAGGCTTTTTATCAGGCAGCATCCTCGGTTTTCGAGATACAGGCGGTACCGAAAGATAGGCAGTGTGAGAACTGCAGAAATGGGCATTTCTGTAACGCCCTGGTGTGTAATGTGGAGTTGTCCCTGGAAGCACTTTATTCCTCCTCACTTAATTAGATGTCCAGTTGGATGAAAGACACTTAATACTCTTAGATACTTTAATAACCCTCTTAATACTTTAATACAGCCTTAATACTTTTTGAACTTTCTGATTTAATTTGTGAAGTGTCTGTTGCTTTAGTGTCCCTAAGAGTACAACAATATTAATGCTTTGTCTGCATTTGTTATTTTTCCCACAGATGTGGGATTTTGGGGGAAATCTCTTTTGATTAATCAGATTAGCTTTAAGAGTTTCTTGTGTAGCTGCTTCTTGTGACAGACGTAGCTGTGGTTAGGCTTTTGAATGGGTGATGTAACAACCTTTTACTACTTTGCCTTCAAAAATGTGAAATACTGGTATGGTGTTGAGACATTGCTTGACCTTCAGTCTTTCTAAGGCTTCTGGGGGAGGAGTAGGAAAGATTGGATCGTTAATTCATGGTTTTATAAATTACCTGCAAATTATAATGGCAAATGAAGAGTCTGAATATTTCATTTTCTTAAGAAAGATTCGTGGTACTTTTGATACCTTGAGGAGCAGCATCTTAACTCTTAAAAAAACCAGCGAAAATTGTATGAGGGCAGAGGTATAAAAGTCAGATTGTGTTCTTGGTGTTAAAATGTTAATGTTAAAATCATTAATGAACTTAAGCTCTGCACGTGGCTTCTGTGTTAACCCAGAGTAAACTGCTGCAAGTTTATTGGCGCCTTCAGTGAGAGAAGCCTCAGGATAACTTTGAAATGCAGGGGCGTAGTTTTATTTCAGCAGTTACAGGCAATTGCAGCCTCATTATTTGAGGGGACACTTGACGTTCTTAGAACATAAGATGATGGTTTTCCCTTGCCAATTTGAACACTTCCTCTTCCATGTAAGAAGCATATTTTGTCATTGAGCAAATCAATGGCAAAGTGTAAAATCAGGGTATTTTTAAAAGCAGTTTCATTAAGGCATTAATTTTTCCTGCAGTAGTAGCAATTACTTCTCAACAGGGTCCCACTTAAAATCAGTTTTGCTATAGCTTCAGTTGGCATCTTTTTCCTCTGGGAGTGAGACGTGATAGCTTTTACATAGTTTTAATTATTTTGTGTTTTAGCTAAAATAGGGACACAACAGATTATCTTGAATTAAGGTAACTTTGATGTGTGCTGTGGTCTTGGAAGACAGATTTATCAGGAAACTGCTTGAATTTTGTGTTCCCGTAAAACTATCAGAGTTTCAGATGGGCAGATTACTGATCTGGATAAACTTCATACCAGAGAAAAGAGGAGAGTTGTCAGAGCACAAAGAATGTAAGGTTTTCAAAGAAAAATCCCTTTGCCTGCATCCCTTCCTCTTTCCACAGCATTCCCAAACTTTACTGGCACACACTGACATTTTTAGTGGTTCTTTATGCTTGGTTGCTTTGCATCTGATGAGATAAGCCTTTGCTTAACAAAGACTATTTCATTGATATAGTTGGGTCTTAGTTTACTTGCTATAAACATTTCTTTGAAGATTTAGGAAGAAAAACAAATGGAGTTGTTGAGAATGGCAACGTGCTGAAGTCAAATGTCTCTGAATAAACAAGAAGCTGCAGTGTTACTTCAGCTCAGTGTTGGCTTGTTGGATGTGGATGTCTCTTGCTTTTGTAAATAATAAAAGAAAATAATGCATAGGATTCTGAACTCATTTCTGTAACTTGTAATTTAGGAACAACTTAACTCCTTTGTTTGATTTGATGGTAAAGATGGAAAAACACCTCTTGGTATAAAGTTGGAATTTGGTATTGATGGCTTCTGTAGATCATTAATCAGGAAAATGGGTTTATGCATGCCTTTTTGTGCTGAGCCCAGGACTAGTGCTGTATGTTGAGCAGATGCAGTGTGTGATGTGACACTGCAACAGCAGGATTTTTTCCCTGCTTTTCTATAAAATAGTATAAAGATATTGTATTATAGAAAATGAGGGAACTTTCCCATCTGGGAGACTAATTCTTGATTGTTGGGAAGCCATAGCTATCTTTCTGTCCTGCCTCTGGCAAGTCCTTTGTGGTATTTCTTTTTTTGGTAGGGAAAATATGCCAGTGGTTTATTGCATTACTGTTCAGCTCCTACGTGGTAGAGCTTTGAGCAGATGCATTTACACCAGCATTCTGTGAGAATGGGAGCACAGTTTATCCTGTTGATAAACTGCCTATTTAAATAAAGCCTTCAGCAGTGTAATCTGGTAATTCTAATTAAGTCATTTACATAGGGAATTGGCCCAGGGTTTCATCAGAT
Organism: Muscicapa striata striata; assembly: GCA_030060385.1. Lineage (NCBI taxonomy): Eukaryota > Metazoa > Chordata > Aves > Passeriformes > Muscicapidae > Muscicapa > Muscicapa striata. The sequence goes on along the minus strand of JAREIS010000026.1, from coordinate 3,297,008 downwards.
GGCTGCTGGGGAGCTGAAATGCATTCTTTCCCTCCAGCTGTATTAAACCAGCCTTTTGATCCTGTCCTTTTTTTAGCCTTTAAGCCAAAGTGGTTATCACTGTGCAGAGTTAATTGAGAAAGGGAAGTTGGGGGACAAGGGGACCCTTCGAGCTTTAGCTTTGGTCTTAATTATCACAGTTCTAATTACATAATTAGAAGAATTCCAGATTTTATGTGTTGATAAAAATGATTCTGTACAGGTTTTGTTAGAAAGAGGAAATACTCCATGGAGAGGCTGGCTTCAGTGAAGTTCTTTATTGGTAAATGATTGCCAGTGACTTATCTGGAAAGCAGTATATGCCTGGAGTATCTGAGTTCTCCCCCAGCACTTTGATAAGGAGGTTTCATTTACCCAGGGTGGACCCCCCGTCCTTCAGAGAGCACAAGTAACATGTCTAACTTCCATTGCCTAATCATCCCAGCTGTAGGCTTGTAGAGGTGGTGAAATTTAAACTTGGAGAAATGTCTGGTCAGTGTGAAAGATTAATTTTTAAATTCCTTTTTTCCTTTGTTAAAAAAAAATAAAATCTATCACAGCTGTAATGCCAGGCTGATTGCAAACTGCTGTGATGTCTTGTCTGGAAATAGCTCCCAGCTGAAACTTGAGGGGAAACCTTCAATAGTTTTTATGGGAACATAATCTGGGACTGTGACATCCCTCACACTAAATCCCCAAATTCTTTTGTTGGGAAGAGCCTCCCCAGCTGTTCCTGCAGGGAATGTGGGTTCAGTGGTGGCACAGAGGGTGTGGTGGGCTCCCTGCACTGCTCAAAACGTGCCTGTGCTGCAGCCCTGAGCTGGGAATGAGCAGGGGCTCCCATCAGTGTTAGGGTTTATTCTGATTATTGCTGCTGGGAATCCCAGGGTTTACCTGCAGGAATTGCTGCAGAGCCTCAGATCCCAAAGCCAGGTGATTAAATGATGACTGTCGTAGTTGTAGTAAAAATTTGTAAAAGAACTCTGAGTCTCTGAAAGTTCTGCCAAACACCAGCTTGTCCTCCAAAAATCTCTTCATTCAGTCTCACAGCTGTAGCTTTATGTTATTTGGCAATACTTACAAGGAATTATTCCTAAGTATGTTGTTTCAGATGTCTTGGGAGTGCTTTTGCCAGGAGACTCTCTATCCTCTGCCTGTTTTATCAACAGTCTAAGGAAATGCCCTTCCTGTGGGTCAGGCAGGGGTTATTCTTACCTGCAAATTTAGTGTACTGGTGTTGTTCAGAATTGAAGGGAACTGAGGAGATGTGCCAGTGTTGGTACCAGTTTGCTGCTGTCCCAAGATCAGGGTGTGGCTGCTTTGCTGCTGCTTTGGGAAGCTTTTCTTTGCCCAGCTCTGTTTTCCTGCTTACCTGGTCCTGCCAGTTGGGTCCATCACTTAACTCTTGAGCTGACCTTTAGTATTTCACTTGGATTTACATAAGGGCTCTGCTTAGTGAGCTGTCCCTATCACAGGATGATATCCATAAAAATGACACTTCCTAGTCTTGAAAAAAAATCCCCAGGCCCATTGGAGACATGTGAAAAGGACACCCAGCAGGAAGAGAGGCCCATGGCCTGAAATATTCATCAATCATTTTCCTGGCACCAGGAAACCAATCAACTCTTCTAAGGGGGAGAGTGCAATCAATCACACAATGTGGGAAATGGGGATGGCCAGCCCTGCCAGAAATGTTCCGGCATGTGGACAGGAGGATAGGGTTGTGCTGGCCCTTACTCACAAGTGGTAACTTACACCCTTGTGCAAGGCTTTTGTAAAAGGCACTCTGTGCACACCACAGGCTGTGCTGCATCGCCAGCCCCAGCCCACACTCAAGGTTTTGTTTTCAGTAATGCTGAGTTGTTTTGTTCTTAGATTTTTTTAATTTTTTTTTTTAAATTTACCTCTTTTCCGTAGCTGGTAGGTGAAGAGTTTGTTTCTTCTTCCCAAACCTCCATGTTCTGAAGTGGCAGGTCCAGCAGTAGCATGTTTTTATCTAGAGGATCAGAATTTAAAAATTTTGCTCTTTTTTCATGAAAAAAAAGTAAATTTGAAACAGCTTCTATTGCAAACTGGTACTGGGGAGGAAATGCACCTCTGGGTGTTTGACCTCTTTTTCTGTCTTTGGGTTATGCTGAAAGATTGCCCAATAATAAGTGAACTGCTTGTTGTCAACATCTGTAGGATATTTTATTGTAGGATAGGGATTATTTGAATTCAAGTAGGAGTTCAAATAATAATTTGAAATTCAAATAAGAAATACTACAGAATATTCCTAGTAAGATGCTATAAATTGGAACAAGACACTTGTTTATAGCTCTTGTTTTTTCTAGGAAAACCTCTGCAATAGTTGCTAGATAAGAAATGCCATCATCATGGCAAAATAAATGGCAGTGCCACAGCCTTTCTCATCTCCTTTAGCCCAGTGGATCATGCTGGGATGTTTTTTCCTGAGGAAAGTGAGATGTTTCAGGCATGGCCATGGTCTGGGTGGGGTGCAGGGGATCCAGCCTTACCCACCACTGCCCAAGCAGAACACGACCATCTGTGGAGCACCAGTGCTGGGCAGCTTCAAAAGGGAGAATACAAATAGATCTCCTGTAGCAATGTATGTAACAGTTATTTTAAAATTGTAAAACTTGTAATCATATATCTTCCAACATAGATATTTAAAAAGGCAGAATTGTGCACTTTTTATGAAAATCAGAAAAGCATGAACTGCTGTATTATTTAATTTAGATTAAAAGTCAATTAAGATTCAGATTGTTCTTCAGAGCAGCAGTGTATACTAAATTCAATCCAAAATTAATTTCTCATTGAAGATATTAGGAGCCTTCTCTTTAAAAATGTAGATATTTTTCTGCATTTAAGGTAATTTTCTAGTACAAGTGGAGACAAATATCCACCAATATCAGGAAGGATGTTTATATTCTGAACAGCATTTTTCTGTCAGACAGTTTCTAATGTGCTTTTTAAGATGCTTAGATGTGTTACCACAATTAAAAGCTACTAAGAGATGTGGCATCCTGCAAAATGAGATTATAGCAATAGGCAGATGTGGCTGGAATGAGCCCCAAAGAGAAAGAGAAGTGTTTCTGGAATTGCAAGCAGCAGGAGCTAATACGGTTTGCAAACATGGGAGACAGTAGGCAGAGAGGTAGGTGGGGAGAAAGAATCAAATTTCCCTTGATTCCTGCCCATTTGTAATCCCTATCCCTGGGAGGCCAAATGCTTAATGTGAGCCTTTCACTCCAACAAAACCTGGGCTGCTGGTATTGCTGGGCTGGGAGGGAAGTGCTCCAGGGGGCATTGAGCACTGGATTTCATCAGCAAGATGCTCCAATCAATAATGGAAGGAAAACCTGAAGCCTCAAGCCCTGGTCAGTTATTGCAGCCACAGGCATGTCCAGGTGGTCTGTGGGAAGTGGAGACCTCCCAAAGATGAGGGAGCCACAGCCTCTGTTCCCACACTGGCAGGTGCCAGTCACAGGGGTGTTTCCAGCCTGGTGCACTGCTTGGGGTCTAGAACAACTTGCCCCTGGCTAATTTGCAACATGATTTCTGCCATATTCTGTATATCACAATGTGCTGTTATTTATCAGGAGATCACTATTAATCTGTGTTGATGTTAACTCTTCAAAACTAGCATCTGTTGTATAATATCAGTCAATTCTAATTTTTTTAATGTAAGTAATTCTAGTGGACTCTAGATGGATTTTGCTAAAGTGATATGCCTTGTGTTGGCCAACAGTTTATCAGTGATCAAAAAGTCAATAAAGAATTTCCCCAGATTTACAGACTGATTATGCAATTGATCTTTCAATATTGGAGGAGGCTAGGCTGCCTGGTAGGCAATATCCTAATAAACCAAAACGTCCTCCAGGTAGAGAAGATGCAGAGATCTCATGCCCAGGGACAAAGGCAGTGTGTGCTTGTGGGCTGGGGTGCTGTGTGCTGAGAGGCACTGGATGTGAAACAGAGACATGATCACCTTTAGGACAGGCTTTTTTCTTCATCATCATAATTTTTCTAAAGCGCTTTACTGTGTTTTCCCTTTTGGTAGCCTAAAAGTCTGAAATAAGATGCCAAATGTGTGTAAGTCCCCTTTAGAGGAATGAGCTGGCTGGGAGCTGCCCTGAGCCTTGCTGTTACCACGAGCTGGCTGAGGGCACTTCCTCCACACCACCCCATTTTTCAGGAGCAGAGCCTGCTGAGCCTCTCAAGGAAGCTTTCCAGAACTCCCAGAAATCACAGAGGGTTTCTGGAAACCCAGCCCATAGGGGATGTGGTAATGCTGATACCACAGCAACATGCATCTCCTTTCTGCTTTGATTTTTGTGCCTCAGGAGGCATGTCAGGAATCCTGTGACTTTTGATGGCATCAATAAATCAGATACCATGCTGACAGAATTTTACTGGAATGTAAACAGGTATTTAAAATAACAATGTCTGTAGAGAGTGTATTGAGGAATATAGTGCAGGTGCAGGGAAGATTCATCTCTGTGTAGGTTTCCTTTAAGTTTTGTTGGTAACCAGGAACTGGGATTGTTTTCCATGTAAATGAAAATAAGTAAAACTATTTCTCATGAGATGACCTTATTTCCCACTCCTCTCTGCAAACAGTGTGTGTTTTCAGTGCTGAGGTGAGACAAGCTCTCCCCAATGTAGGGGAAAGGGGAGGAATGTCTCTGTATAGTAAAATTTAGCTGATAAGGGATAATGAATCACCTTTAACTCAGCTCTGCTGAAGAGTAGCTGCTCTGGGGAGCTGCAGGCTGGTCACCCTTGTCTCATTCCCTCAGTGGGAAGGGTATGGAGCAAATCCTCCCAACAGGCATTTCCGTGGATGAGGTGGGAGTAATTTTGTCATTAACCTTAGCATTAGGCAAGGCTTCTGATGCAGGCTCCCCTGTCATCCTTGCAGGCAGTTTGATGGAAACCTGGGCTCTTTGGTTAAAGGGTGGCAGTCGAGTTCAAGCACTCACTGATGGCCATTGTGCTGTGATTGTCCTTGGGAATCAGTGTTGGGGCAAATGCTATTGAGCAATTTCATCAACTGTGGGATGGACAAACTCCTCATCCTTGCAGATGACACCAGGCTGATACCCTGCTGTTCAGAAGGACCTCAATAACCTGAAGGAAAAGGTTGATTGCAACTTCAGAGTTAAACAGGCACAAAGATGAAGCTGTGCACGTGGATAACCCGATGGAATGGTGCAGGCTGGGGAGCAGCTCAGCTCCTGGAGAACTCACAGCTGAGTCAGGCTGGGCTTGTGACAGCTCATGGCCACGAGCTTGCAGAAGCACTTGGGGCCTTCTGTGGACATGGCAGAGCCACCTGTGGAACAGGCTGTGCCTGCTGAGCCTGTGCACAGCATCTCCTGCCTGCAGCCCCACGAGCTGTGCCCCACAGATCCCTGTGGACAGTGCTGGGAGGGGGTGCCACAGCTCATCCTCAAAGTCCAGTGCTGTGTCACAGTTCAGGCTAAGTTCATTTCTAGGAGTAGCCCATATACCCCTTCAATTAGCATAAACAGGGACAAGGGCAGGCAAAGGTCAAGAGAAGTTCAAAATAGTATAATCTCTTTTTGCTGGAGTTCCCAAATGTTCCTGATCATGCAAAGCTCTCCACACTGGCCTTGCCAGTGTTTACCAGACCATTGTAAAAGTCAAAGAACAAGGCTTGGCTTGATACAAGGGAAGTTAGAGATCGAGGGGTTGAGAATAGGTAGCATTGTTGCTTAAAACAGGAGAAATAATTGATTTATGTTATGGTGGCCAATTAGGCTGTAAAGTGAAAAAACTCTTAAAGAAACCCTGTGGCTTCAAGGGAGCTTTTTGCTCTGATTCCTGCTCAGCAAATAGGGGTACCCTAATAAAGGTCATCAGCTCTGTGAGCTGAATTATTAATTCCTTTCATGCTACTCAGGGCTTGTAAACAGTATATAATACAGGAAAACAATTGGCACCGTTCACTGAGTGGGCAGAGAGGTCAGGAGGTAAATACTTGTGTTGGCAGCAGCCACTCTTTACAGCTGAGCAGACTTCTGTCCTTTTCATCTTATAGAGCAAACCACTTTCCAAAATTTTAGTCTGGTTGTTAGTCTGTATCTCCTCTGCCTTAGATGAATTGTTTTAGGAATTTAATGGATTACATATAACTATGAAGATAAAAAGGGCTGGAGGGAAGGGTGTTTATGGATAAGAGACCAAACCAGCATTGCTGTGTTTCATAAACAGCTGCTTTTTGAATATTGAGAGGAATTTTTAAATCCACCTATTCAAGGTGTAGAATAAGCAGTTTTGCTTTTATGTACTTATAAAAAAAATGAGTGTGATTTTGAGATTAATATGTTATAAATACCATCTGCCAGCAGTAGCTCAAGACCAGAAATGTTGATGTGTTGCTGCTCTTGCATGCCACAGCTGTGCCATGTTCCTGCAGCACAGGGCAGGACATAGAGGGAATTCTAACCTCAAACTTGAGCAGCTGGGTGCTGGTGAGCATGGTGTCTGCATTGGTGAACATATTACAAATAGTCATTAAAACACATAATTTCAAGTATGAACTGAAATTTCCAAGTATGACTGGGAAATACAGTAGTTACACTTTATTGTTTGCAGCCTGTTATGTGGCATTACAGTGAACAATCTAAAACTTCAGGACTTAAGAGAATTTTTGCTGCCTCTCTCTAAATACTTCCCACTCAGAAACCTCTCTTCAGAAGGCACATGCATTATTTAGTTGCTCTTTGAATGATACTTGATAAACTATTCCAGATGTTGGCAGGTGTAGCTTACTGCCCAAAGTGATTGTTGCTCTCACAGCAGCTTCTCAAGTGCCTGCCCTGTGCCATCTGGCCAGTGCTGGGCAGTGACCTCTGTGTGCCAGAGCAGCAGGTAACCTCAGAGTGACCATCTGCTGGCTTGGTCCCTCAGCCTCCCCTAAAGCCACATTGTGCTCAGTGCTGGCACTGCACCCCTCTCAAAAACAGTCAGAGTAACTTTAACCTGCACTCGTTTTTTGGCTTAATTTGGATGTATGTCAAAGCATTTGTTTCAATAGGCAAAAGTACAAAACTCTTTCCAGGAACCTGAAATGGCTGCACTACATATGAAGAATCTTTTATTTATTTACAAAACATGCATAGTATATGGCTTGCTAGATCCTAAATCAGGAAGGCTATAATACCAAGGTGGAAAATAGGAAGATGCCAAATAATTTTTCTTTGAGCGCATCAGACCTGTGCAGTGTAATTTAGAGCCTGTTGGGAGCCCTGCAGTCAGCATGGCACATGCAGCTTCCTGAGCACTGCTGCAAGAGCCAAGCAAGATGATAAATTAATGTGTAGATGTTCTAGGCAGTAAATGCCTTGGTAATTCAGTGGAGAATAGGACAGAAGCCAGGGCATTGCTGAATAAATCTGTAATTGTGTTTGTTGCTGGTCTCAGCTCTTTGAGTAGCTACACGGAGGAGGCTCAGAGTGGTACCAGAGTGTGGCAGGAGGATTTAGTCAGTGGTGCAGTGTCTGCTTTCACATTCTGTAAAGATGGGCTGCTGAAGTGTTTACTTTTGTTTGTGGTTTGCCTAATTAGAGCAGAACTTTGCACTTTCAGTGTAAACAGTGGTCCTCGGGAACTGCTTGTTGCCTGAGAAATGGGAATTGCAAGAATGTGAAATGCAGGATTTGGGCAGGCAGCAAAGCCTGGCTGTGGGCTGGAGCTGTGCCTCTGGGGCTGTGTTCTGTGGTTAGGAATGTAAACTTGGAGTGTGCGTTTATTGGGTGTTAGAGCTAAACAAGAGCTACAGAATATATAATTATGTGGGACCTACCAGCACCAAATCATGGGGATGGAGACTGATGGTGACTTGAGGTGGGTGTTGCTGGTGATGTGCTGAGAGGGGCTGTAGTCTTTTGAGAGAGTTGGGTTAAAACTGACTCTGTTAGTGCAAGATGGTTTTCTCCTGATTTGGGTCCTGGAAAGGTGGGTCCTTTCCAAAACACAGAGGGCAGTCTGGCATTTGTTTTTGATCATATTCTGACTTTGAGGGTTTTCACTGGCAGACACAGGCAGGAAGTTCTGTTTCTTCTTTCAGCTGTTAGAAAATAAAGCTTTGGAGTGGCTTGTGTTTTAAGTGGATTTAAGCAGTGGAGTTTCTGATGCTGCTCCAGATCAAATTCCAGCAGCTTGCCAGCCTTTGGAAGAGGATCTCTCTTCTGATCAGGAATCTTTTGAAGGTTCACTGGACACAGATGGGAGATCATCATGTCCTTATACAGTTTAAACCTGATGTAATTTAGACTTCCTTTGTGCTGGAAGCTGCTCTGAACTGATGTTCTCAAACCATCACAAGTTACAAATTACTAATGTGACTGCTGAGAAAAGTAGATCTACAGATAATGTGTATGATAGAAATACCTTGTAAAAGGGAAGCTGATGCTGGTCAAATTACCTGCTTCTCAAAGCAGCTTCCTCAGGTGATTGCACACATGTGTATTCAATTTCTGTATAAATTAAAGTTTTCAAAATAAAACCTTCTCAGTAACCTGCACATCACATCTTTCTCATTTTCACTTTCCCATTAGCTACAGATGTGGAGCAGATGAGTTCCTCCTCTCCTGTCCTCCCTGTGAACTCCATGGGCAGTAAGTACCGCTTTTCTTGCCATGTGTGACCAGGTAGAATTTCTCATTCTAAGGTAATCCAGAGATGTGAATTTATACTCCATGGTAGAGACTTGGAGAAGTTTTACAGCTGATGCTTATTCATGGAGGTGGGGATCCCCATGGCTGAGAGCTGATGAGGTATTTCTCACAAATGCAGCACAGTCCAGGTCTGCACATTACTATTTATGTCAGCAGAATGCAGGTTGTGTCAGTTCTGTTGCCACCAGAGATATCTCAGTGAAGGAGATGCCTGCATGAGTGATAGAAACCCCTGAGGTGATGTAAATTATGTTGACATGGGAGTATTTTTCTGTAGTGTTTCATTATTACACTTGAAAATCTATAGCCTGGAATTTCTCATGAAACTGAGAGCAGTTGGTGAAATCCTCCCCAATTTCAGGGTAATTCTGGGCCTGTAACTTTTTGAGACTTTGAAAACCTGAGCTGCTGGACACCTAAAATAGCAGGAATTCAGAATTCCTTCGTAACACTCCATCTAGTGGCATTTGCTGTGCGGAGGGACCAATCGATGGGAATCCACTAGATGGCAACAGGCCCTTGGCAGACTGGTGGGACTGGGAAACCGTGTCCTTAACAGGGCTGAGAACCCCTCACCCAGAGCAACTTTTCATCTCATTGTTTGGGAACTGTGGATTTCTCAAATGTGCAGACTTTTAACTGACAGCTCATCTCAAAAATAATGCTCAGATGTTCACAGCACTAAAAGCCTCTCAGGACATGATCCTTTCCATGTGCCTTTGTCCTGGTGGACTTGCACTTACTTTTACTGGAGAATTGTGGTTCCTGTACGATGGGAGTGGAAATCTGGTTCCTTCCTTTATGATGAGAAGAGCCCTGTGGGTTGCATGCATGGTAGGCCCTGAGTTGTGAACATATGTCCAGTTATTTGCCGGTTGATTAATAAAACACATTTTGTAGGCATCTAGCTAGGTTTTCATGTAGTTTATCACTTTTATATGGAAACAGGTAATTTCATGTGCATATGTAGAATAATTTAGAGACATGTATAGTTCATGACAATATATTGGCTAATATTCTGTTGAACCTTTGTGGATTGACATAGCTCATATTTACTGTTGTGCATTGACAGATATTAAAACATAACTAAATTTTCCATAGTATTCCCCCAGCAGAATGTATCTGCAAAAAAAGAGCAGGGCTGTCCACCATGAGCTGACTGACCCTCTTTCCCCCTTAAATAACTGTATGTTATTGCCAGTGTGCACTTGTCTAGCTACAGCTCTCATGTCTGTTATCTTTTGCTAAACTGAAAAATGCTTGTTTGTTCCCTATGAAGATATTTATATAAACTTTTGATAAACTAAATAAACCGAGCTCCTCGAGTTCTTTTGATGTCTTGCTGTCTCTCCATCACCTGGTCAGTGCTGGTGGCCACTCTGGTCAATCACAATGACCCAGCCCTCGCTGGCCTCTGGTGTGGCTGGATGGGCCCTGGCAATTCCTGCTGGGCAGGTCCCCAACTGCTGCAGCCCCAGCTGTCCCAGGGCTGTAGTGGCAGCACTGGACGTGCTGGTGCTCAGTGTCACCCTGATGTGCCCTGGGGCAGGGGGTGGTGGCTCTGGTAGCAGCAAACAGTTGCTGACACAAACATCTAAAGCTTCCCGAGCATGGATTTGAAAACATTCTGAACATGCCTGCTAAACTGTCTTTCCTTAGTTTTTTTTCCCTTGCTGTCTCTTTACCAAAATTAAAGCAAAAAAGAAAAAACTAAAAAAAACCCCAAAACCTCTGGAGGACTTTTTACAGCCAAGTAGGAACCCAGATTTTAAGCTTATCTGTGCATCCAGAGCATTTGGGAGGTGTGGAATGTCTGCTCAAGCCTTTGGCTTGTTATGCATTGGCAAACTGGGGTAATGGCCCCTTTACTGTAATTTTCCCTGTTTGTCTGAAATGTCTTATTCAGAGTAATTGCAGTGAATTATTTTCACATGTCCTTGCAGTAAAGATGAACACCTCTGTCAGGACTTCTGTATTTTCTTTCTACTTTCATGAGGTATATGTGAGGAAAACCAGTTGGCCAAAATGTCTGTTTAAAATAACACAAAAGTGCTTTCTTGTACATCATGTAAGATGTCTCTGGAAAAAATCCAAATTGTGCACTCTCACTTCCGAATGAGTCTGCCAAGCATGCTGAAAAATTTGAGATTTCAAAGGCAGAATGTCAAACTGCATCAAAAATGAGTCATTTGTCTTGTTTTCATAACGTTAAAGCAATTTGGCAGGCATGCTCTTGGGCTGTTCACTGTTACATGCTGTGGTAAATCCCTGTACCACCACACTTACCCGGCTGTCGGTGGAAGTGCTCCCTGTGGGTGACTGAAAAGGGCTCTTTGCTATCAGGCTCAGGGAGAAGGGAGATTTTTCCTAAAATTCCACTTTTGCAAAGTTCAGTCTGTTCAGTGTGTAGGTGTTGAACTTGGTGGAGCTGTTCCTGTGTAAAACTGAACAAGTTAAAGTTTTGTAACACAGCAAGCAGCTATGTTTTGAATATTCACCAAACTTGGTGAGTTGTTCTGACTTGAGCTGTACAGAGGGGCTCGGTTCCTGTGGGATAGCAGCACAGCACGTCTGAACAGGCTTCTTCAGGATAATCCTGTGAGCAACTGCAGCAGCAAACAAGGTGTAAGAGAAGTGCTTGGACCCTCTGCTGCCCAGGGAGTTGGCTGACAGCACTGCTGAGCAGTGATAACCACCATCCCTGCTCTGAGTGGCGTGGGGGCACCATGGGAGCCTCCCTCCTTTACTCATGGCACTGTCCAGAGGCAGGGGCATTTCTGGGAACAGGTATGGCATGCCAGTCGTGTGGAAATACTTGGAGGGCACCTCTCCTGTCTCAGGGCAGTGTCAGGTGTGTCTGTCATGCAGAGATGTGTCTGCTCCTCCCTGCCTGCCCCAGGCACTCAGCTCCTCACCTTTCCAGTATAATTGAAGCTGGCCCTGCCCATCACAGTCCTGAAGAATGTTCTCTGCAGCAGTACCTTAAATCACTATTTTCTGCTTTGCTTCCTCCCCTTCTCATCCCTGTCAATCTAAAGCCTCACAGTTCAGTCCCTTTTCATCTCTCACTGGTCACTTTGTAGGACCAGTGCTGTTCCATAGCTTGGCTTGGTCAGGAGGAAGTTAAACTTCCTGTGAGCTGTAGGTTTACGCTTGACTGATTGATTAACCAACTGGTATCACTTTTATTAAAACTGAACTAGTTCCTCAACTGTTCTGCTCCTTTAAAAATCCCTGTGCATTTAATGAGCACTCAGATTTGCTCTGAAGGAGCTGGATGACGTGTCCTGAACGTCACTGGTGGGACAATGGCACAGCCATAGACCCGCCTTACAGAGTTTTGGGAGGCAGAACTTGGATACAGCATTTTTTTGGCAAAAGCGTCGCTTTTCTTGCTGGACAGGCCACCCTGGCCATGTGAGTGGGTGGTCCTGGGCTGTCTGAGCAGGTGGTCCTTGGCTGGCTGGTCCGCAGTTTGCATTCATTGATCAGTGAGTTGATAGAAATGAAAACCCACCGACAGCAATGAATGTTGATTGCAGCCATTAGATGCTGAAGATGCTCCACCACAGTAATGCTGCTGTCACCCTAGAGCAGCCCAAGACAAAATTCCCTGGCATTGGGTCTTTCCTTATTTTATGGATTCTGCAGTTCCTTTATGGACATAACAAATGCCTGCACCCTGGTGAAGGCACCTGCTGCCAGAGCCTGCAGTCCTGGTCACCAGCTGGGCTGGAAAAGGTTCCCTGTGGGTACCACCGAGGTGGCCAAGCCCCTGGCTTTCTGTGCCTTTGGGAGGAAGGCATTTCCCAGCTTGCCTGGCTGCAGGGAGCAGCCTGAGCTGCGGGAGCAGCTGGACCTGGCCGGGAGGGAGCCGCTCCTTCCCCGGCCCTCCCGGTGAGCAGCTGCTGGAACCAGTGCAGGTTCTGGGAGCTAATGAACTGACATTCCAAAGCTTTTTCCAGCAAAGCTCAAGTTGCCAGCCCAAATGGAAAGGCTTCCCTCCTGATCTGGCTGTATTCTGCTATTTTGAACATATACCATGCTCAGATTTGCTTCCAAGTGTCCCATATGGTGTGGATACGTTCCTGCTTTTGTGCTGCCCATATAAAACCTTCCATTGATCTCTTATACTCTGTTCTGCAGAAATTCTGTGCTAGTATAAAGCTTTAATTCTTTCTTTTTTTTTTTTTTAAGAGAAAAGCATTTCTTATACACCAATTCACTTTCAGAGAACGTAGAACTGGAAAAACTCAACCTCTGTAGCTCTTAATATAATCTGTAAATCATGACCTGCTAATGGCAACCACATGTGAAATCTCTGAAGGTTCAGGCTTTCCATTTAACAGAAGGTTTGTGATAAACCTCAAGGTACAGTCAACGGTCGATGGTTTTTTCTAGTTCTCAAACTCACCGACAGCGTTGAATGTTCACTGAAGCTATCCAAAGATGGCTGTATACATGCACTGTACAGATTTTCCATGCATATGTTTTCCATAGACTGCCAGTGGAAACACTGCTGAGGACTGCACATTCTTTATTGTAAAGCCTTAAACTGCAAAGTATTTTAATTACGGAATGGAACCTCGAGGACTAATGAATTGCAGAAGTGTAACACTCTGGTCATGGATGCTGAGTTCACTTAGTATTTCTTCAACCAGCTTTGAATATATTGGAGATGCAGTTGTGGAAAAAGCCTTTCCTCTTGTGGATATGCATGTTCTCAATAGCACTAAGGATGTTTATAATAATTCAGATTTCTTTATAAAGTCTACTTGAAAAAAAACTGGGAGTGGAGGCTCACCCATAGTGCTAAACCAACAGAAGTGAGAGAAGGGGATCTACTTAGTGGAGTACATAATGTCTGTATTTCCACAGCTCCTGTCCCCACTCTTCCTTCCCCTAAAAACAGGAAAAGGAGGTTTAATCTCTTTACATCTCTATATTGCATCTAATTATCTTCATCTTTTCCACCTGGCTTGCATGGTTCCAGAGAGATTACTTATTTGCAGTTTGTTTGTTAAAAAGTAAATCTGCTGCTGTGTCTGCAGTAATTTTCCTGTGAGTGCAGTGGAGCCTACAGAGTCAGTGGGAATAATTTACTGCTTAAATGCTGGAAACTTGCTTTAAATGCAGTGTTTTCTCTTATTGTAGGGATCTAACAGTTTCTCTCTGAATATCTTGAGCTGATACATGTAATTTAACAGTAAGTGTATTGTCTAATAATGTACTTGAAGCAATCTTGCTACAGGAATACAGTTTGTAGCCTGCACTTAAACTGATTGATTTTAATGGTATCATTAAACATCCGCTGATACTGAAAATCAAAAGAATTCTCCAAAAATTAGTCTCACCTTTTCCTTGCCATCATTTGGAGTAGGAGCTGGTGGAAAGAACAAAGACAATTTGAATTAATCACAAGCAGTGCTCAGCCTGGAGTGTTAAGCCTCAGGAGTGTCCCAGTGTGAAGGGTGACTACATGTGGTAGGTATAACATAAATCAAGGAAACTCATTTCAAGCCAAGCATGAAATTTTTGTTTTAGCAAACCAAAACAGTGTGTTTGTATTTAAATGACATTATGAGAGAGGCTTTTTTTCTCAATTCACTACTTCTTCCTCCTTTATCCCTCCAATGACCTTCGAGGTAGGAACTTTCATCTTCTTGTTTCATGATTTCAGAGCCTGAATTTCTTCTGCAAGTTAAACCGTACATATTATTTCTATATCCTGGCTGCACACTCCTTTCCCTTTGCAAAGTTCAAAGCTCTCCATAAGATTTTTTGGACAGACTCCGAAAAGATACAATAGTTCTCTGGAAACTGTAAGTGGGCAATATGTGCAAGGCACACTCCAGAAGTTAAGGTCTGCACTGAACCTTTGACATACCTTCCTTTCTCTCAGACTTCTTTCACCTAGGAAGCACTGAAACTAGAGCTGGCAGCTGCCACCTCTATTGTTATTCCTTAATTATTATTTTTTCTTGAGTATAAAGCATTATGTAGATCCTCCCCAGATGCTGACAAGGGAGAAAAAAATGAAAAGCCCAACTCTGTTCTCTGCACAGAACACCTTGTAAACTGGGATCCCTATAAGGCCACCACTCAGGAGGCAGTGACTGCTGAACAAGACCTTTTCTATGAATGAAAGTATTGAACATTCTGAGCACATGGGGTTTTCTTTCAAATTACAGTGGAGAGAATGGATTTCTGTATGAAGAAAATGGTTTCCTCCAAATTTGTATACAACCCTGAAACACAGTGGTTAACCTGTTTGTAAGAGGTAACTGGATTGAGTTAATTTGGTGGATGTTTCTTGTGCTCTTTGCATTTATGGTGCCTGAACAATTCTTACACCCTAATCCAATCATTCTGCTAGCTCCTCACAATAAGGCTTTTATTTAGCAGGGCAGGAATCCCAACAACACTGCTCTAAAGTATCACTAAATAAATTTTACATATGCATCTGGTAGTCAAACAGCTTCCCTTTTCTTCCCACCCCCTGTGCTGTAGCTGTGACTCTCAGGAGGGAGGTGTGTGACCCCAGTGAAGGAAATTGGGGCCAGGATTGTTCTTAGCACATGACAGTGTCTCACTGCCTGCCTGGAGCATCCACAGAAATGCCATGTGCAAGCACATTTGCTTTGTCCTGAAACAGGCTTTAATTGTACTATAAAAATGTGTTTTCCTTGTTGAGGTAAATGGCTTCAGCAGGGTAAGCATCCAAATACACCTTGGGGAGACAAGAGCATGGAATTGCTGGCAGTAATTTTAATTATTGCTGTTTCACTGAAATTTGGGTGAGTGTTTAACTAGCAATGCCATGGCCAAACACTTCAGATTCAGCAGTCTTCTGCAGTGAGCACTGGAGATTATTTTTAACTGTCCAAAAATTCCTTGGGACTACTACTTGAAAGTCCAGGGGCTACATAAAATTGGGGACAAAGTTACCAGTCTGTTCAATTTGCCCATTTTGAACACAGTGCTGTGATGGTGATCCTAGAGCAAACAGATGCAGAGCTCTTCTGGGACCTGGGAGAAATGCTGTTAGTACCAGTTTCCAGCAATTCAGGGAGGACTTACCAACTTCTTTTGGTCTCATTCTAAATTGACAAGCTTGCTTGTGGATGCAGCATACCCTAGAAATTTATAAGGTGTTTGACTTAATACCAAATGACAATTAAAACTGGTATGATACAAATTTGCTGTGGCAAATGTTAAAAGGATTAACAAATGACAAACGGGGAGGTCTAAATGCAATTCCAAGTGGGAACTTGATCCAACTGGTGCAGCCTTAGAATGACTTGGCCACGTCCAAAAGCATCACAGTTTCTGGCCTGGGAGAAACATGGGATCCCATATTTAGCAGGTTTGGGGTTTTTAGATAGAAGAGTGACACAGATTTGGATCTCTAGGTAAATCAAGTGGAAGTGAATGCTTTGGTACAGCTGAATGCAAAGTTTGGGAACAAGGAATACAGACCATGTGTGAGGATAAAGGGCTCGGCCCATGGAGAAGGACTTGTCACAGAGGTAATTAACTGCATGTGTGTGCACAATCTGACTCCTACTACTGTGCAAACAATGAAATATTCTACAGCAGCACAGCCTGCTGCATCTGCATTTAGTTCTCCTGAAACTGCTGAAAGGATGCTTTAGCCAGTTCTGGCGCAGGCTGTCCTGAAGACATCACTGAGCTGAGCAGATTTCTGAAAGTTTGAGTGTGTTTCAAGAGCATGTGAAAGAGTGGAAAGCTTTTCTTACCTATTGGGATGTGATTTTGCAAGAAAGTTACATTAGACACTCCTGCTTGAAAAATGCTAAGCTAAGACTCAGCAAGTGATTTCAGCTGAGTAAAGGTAAAATTATTTTGGTTATGATTTTTTTTGCCAAATATTTTAAAATAAGGCATTTATGAATTAGCTATTCTGAATGTTCTTGGAGTCTGACATCCCAGATTGAATAATGAGATGCCCTGTATTTTTTTAGGTGCTTCACCAAACTCTTCCTGAGCTATCAAAACAGTGAAATAGATGTATTTTTAAAGTGAAACTCATTTTATATTTCTAGAACAAACACACAAGCTCTCAGAATCAAACTCTCTATCTCATGTGACCTTCTAAAGGAAATTATTGTTAAATTTGCTTGGGGGGGGCTGGAAGACACAACCATGGGCAGGGGCTTCCTTGCTGACCTACTTAGGCAGGAGTGATGGCCTGGATTAGAGCCCAGCTCGCTGTCCAGTCTCCAGAGTTTGCTGTGCAAGGTGAAGGGATCAGCAGGCAATGTCTCAAGCCCTGCCTGCCCCCACACCACATCTCCCCCAGGACTGAGCCCAGTCTCACCCAGGCAGGCTGGGGAGGGGATCAGGAGCTTCTCCAGCACTGTAAGAGCTTCCCAGCAGCCCAAGGGAGCTGTAAGGGATGCTGCTCTGAGCACACGAGCAGGGATGGCTTTGGAGGGAGCTCCATTTATGAACTGTTTGTACCTGGACTGGAACAAAATGACCTCAGCCCAGGATGTCTCAGGAACGGTGACGTCATCTCATTTCAGAGAACTTCAGAAATCGTCTTTGTTGGGAAAAAACTACTTTGGATGTTTGGAACCACTACTGAATTGCAGCTGTTGGCTGCAATCAATAAAGCAGTTCTGACTCTTAAAATAAAATCAAACCAGTGGCTAATGGATGTTTGGAGAAGGATACAAGGAGGAGAAGCTTGCATATTTCCTGCTGATCATCTCCTGTCTTCCAGACATTTTTCAACATACATAGACTTCTGGAGACAGACTTCTGTGCGTTCAGTCACCAGGAATGCATTTTTCTTTTCATGAATTTGCACAGCTTCCCTGTGAACTTTTATCCCCTGTCTTTTAAGATAACATTTGTTGCCATGAAGATGACTGGCTGTGTTAGATCCATCACTTTTAATGCAGAGGAATCTCAGGTGTCCTCCTGATGGATTCCTGCAGTTGCACTGTGCCCGGGCACATCTAACGCTGGGTAAGCAGCTTTGTGGGATATAAATAACGTTGTCTTTTCTGCTGTATTAAACGTGCTCACAGGTCTTCATCACTGAGGACTGCGCTGCTCCAGACCCAGGATGTGTTACATTTATTGTGGTGGGGAATTTAGGATAAGTGCTTCTTCAGAAGGTCCCCCTGTGCTGACTGCTCTTCTTGGCTGGCAGCTTTGTGTCTGTGAAGATCAAAAGCTTTCCCATTAGCTGTGAATTCAGGCATAGTTCCTGTGCCTGTTTTGGGAAGGAGAGAGATGATCCTAACTGCAGATGATTCTGTTACTGAGATTGTTTTCTTCCTTTTAGCTTTTTAGAAATGGGCAGAGTCATCAGTCTGACAGTTTTTACAAAAATTAGTTCCTGTGCAGCAGAGAATTGCCTTGTTGCACTGAGGTTGAAGGAGCTGGACTTGCTGGTCTTTGCCAGGGCAGGGAGGGCAGGAAGCACCACTGGTTCTCCTGCTGGTCCCCAGAGTCCAGCTGAGGTTCCCTTGTGGGAACTGTTTGTGGATAATGTCAGAAAATCCTGGGGTTGGAGTTAAGGTCTCCTTGGCTTTGCTAGGGCAGTGCATTGGGTGGGCTCAGCCCAGCACCATGCCTGCCCCTGGATGTGTTCCACAGGAATTGTTTCAGTTTTCCCATGTGAGATACTGAAGACATGTCCAGAGCCTGCACTTGGAATGGACAAACATGGGGAAAATATGTTGCAAAGTAATTGGGAGAGAAATCTGAGGTCTGTTTTGTTAGATGGCTTCCTGTGACCCCCATGGAACTGCTGCCACGTGTCCCTGTTCACACACTGATCGTACACAACACTATAAAAATACAGATTTTTTAAAAAATATGCTAATTGGGACTTTTATATTTGATTCCCTGTTTGGAATCTTAGCAATTCCATATGGATAAAGCTTAGGTTATCTGCTTGGGAAGCAGTATGGATGGAGAGGGATCAAATGGAGGATTTGCTTTTCATAATCATAATGTCTCCTCCTGATTTGTTGATAACTGTCCCTTTGAAGATAATTAGTTCCTGGTTTTCATCTTTATAATCCAGCAATTCTCATCTGATAGACTTCAAGATTTGAAGTTCTTCTCAAAAGAAATACCTGTAAAATCTCACTTTCTGGCTCAGTTTTGGCCGTGTGGCACCTCCGGGTCAGTTTTATGCTGCCACCTTGTAAGTCTCTATTTCCCAATACACTCACTGCAATAAAGATTTTACTTCCAGTAACTGTATATATCTGAAGCAAAGAAAATGACATTACAATGCCATTGTAATCAGCAGGGAAATGAATCCTCACGTGGCTTTCTCCCCATCCTCCTCCCAAAGGTTATGAGATTTCTTATCCCTTGCCAACATCTGGCTTAGCTGGAAGCGTGTTATTCTTTCCATGAGGAGCGTCTTCCTTGTGAGCTGGGCGGGTGCCACACAGAGCAAGTGCCCTGATCTCACTGAACCTCCACGGGATCCTGGCTCCCCTCTTCTGCCCCTGGGCACTCCAGAGGTACCACAATGCATGGATGTGCTCTGGGCTGACAGGGAAACATCACATCCACACCATGGATGGATTCCCACTGTGTTTCCTTGCTCTTTTTTTCCCATTTTCACACCAAAATCATCCGGCCTTCTTCACACATGGTCTGAGTGTGCAGTGATCACACAGTGTTGGCTTCAGAGCTTCAGCTGTGTTTCTGTGAGACTTTCCTCCCACTGTGTGTGGCTCAGCCAGAGCAGCACATCTTGAACTGTTCCTTCAGGTGTTAAAATTTAAAATAGAAGTGTCTTCAAAGACTTGTAGAACAACTAACTGTGATTTGGGGGTGAAAAAAGAGGCGGTCTCTTCTATCTGGTTACCAGGCAAATATTCTGTTGGAAGAAAGACTTCCTCCCCCACCTCTTATATATTTAATTTCTTTGCTTTTGCATGCTTTTAAATATTGGATGGATGTGGATATGACCCTCAGGTGAGCAGGACTCAGCCATTCTTCTCTGAATTATACATTTAGCCTATTTAAATGCAGCCATCATGTGAAACAAAAAAGGAGAAAATGTACTTATGTTCATTTAGAAGAATGATCTTTGGATAACGTCACCAAATATTGCAGGGTTTTATCTCGCCTATAAAATAAATTGGTCCCAGTGTGCTGTGAGATGCACATAAAAGTTTGAATATGAAAGTAGTATAAAATTCAGATGAGTTGGTAGAACTGGCTTTAGATAATTTTGAAAAAATGGGAACAGATTTCCTAAGATCGATGTATGAGGAAGGGAGTGATTTCCATTTGTGAATCTCACCTGTTGGCATATTTTCTTTTTTTTGATGCCCTTTCTCCTGATGTTTGATCGTGTGACTGACCTTTTGTCCTGGGGTGTGATGAGAGCACAAGAATTCCAGATGTGCTTTGTACCCCAGCACGATAAAGCCACAGAGACTGATGACAACAGTAATGCTCAAATTTGGCTGGTGGTCTTTGGATTGCGAGTTCTGCAATCACTTCACTATTTTCACAGATTTTCTTTTACACTGGACTCACTGGTGTTTAGAAACTAGTTTCTAATATTTTAAGATACACCTTCCTGCCTTCCCTCTCGCCAGCACTTATACCACCAACGGCGGGGTTTGCATGGTCTCTGTTCTAGTAATTGCTTTCTACCGGAACAATTAAGAGCTGTGAGAGGAGAGGAAATTTGGCTAAAATGTTCCAAATGGAAATCTGCTTTTATGTGGTTTCAGAATGACAACCCAGCAAGCATAGGTGGATGTACTGTAAAGTGAGAGGATTCAGACAGCACCATCCTTATCCTCAGTAAACAGGCGGGGTTGGGAGGGACAATCCACACCAACTCTCCTCCCAGGGCAACACAAAGCTCACACAGGTACAAACAAAACAGCCTCACTCAAAGATTTCAGTACGTCCTTCTTTTCCAAAGTAGACTGCAGAAATACTGCATCTGCACACTGGTTACTGAAGGCAAAAAATGAATTAAATAGGGCAAACAAAGCTGGAGCTAAGCTATTATGTATTTCAGATTGCTTAGTATTTGGCATGTGGACCAAATGCTTTAGATTATAAGGCATAAGCCTTTCAGAACCTTAAGTTATTTTAAAATTAAATGGATGACAGGCACAGGTCTGCTGCATGGATTTGATTTTCTTTGTGTCTTAGTAGAAGTAGTAAGCAATGTCTCTAAGCATCTAATAAAGCTATTTTCTGCTATTACAGAAAGGTTTGCTATGAGAAACAGAACTGAGAAAGGACCACATTTTCAATAAAACAAATTGAACAGATTCTCAGAAATCTAGGTCACAGTAACAGATGACCTATACATGGTCCTAGTTTTTGATGCAACTGTCTAATCTGCTCTGAGAGTACTAGCCAGACATCATTCCTAATTGACCTTGATATTCAGTGAACAGAAAGAAAGCTAAAGCCACATGATATTTAAATCTTTAGCAGAAAATAATATATGGCAAACTTGAATGCATTCTGTTTTGTAACTAGGATCTTTTTAATCTGAACCTTGTCTGCAAACGTGTTGATCATCTTAATAGTCTGAATTTGAGGCTCTACCTAAAGAGATAAATCTGAGCAGGGAGAGCCATTCATCACACCCAGTTGCAGGGGAGGGTTCTGTGTCCGTGGCATTGCCACCCTCTGTAAGGTGGCTGCCCTGGGGGGCTCCCCCATGGAGGAGCAGTGTTCCAGGGAGCTGAGAGCTCCCTCCTGGCCTGCACTGGGGGGCTCAGCCCCAGCATCAGCCCCCGGGGTACCCAGCCCTGGTTATGTAAATGGAGCTGCTGCCACTCCAGGGCACTGGCATGCGTGCAGCTGGAAATGTAAATATGGGAGACTGGGAATTGCAGTGCGTGGTGAAACCCTGACCACTTCTGCTCACAGACCAGATGAATCCTTTTTGTTCATGACATCAGCCTCAAGATGTAGCACTGTTTACAGAGGCACTGTGGACTCATACATGAGAACAGAGGGACGTGTGCTCTAATGCTCGAGTAATGTGTGCTCAAAGCCTGGAAAAAGCAAAGTAGGAAAGCCCTGAATACTCATATCAAGGTATTTTCCAAGAGAAGGATAAACTGACTTGGTTACCAAACTGAGAATCAGTAAATGTATTGACAGAATTTGGGGGATTGACACCTTGCTGGACTCCTTGTGTTCCAGTGTGCCTGCAGTGGATAAGCAGTGCCTGGGCTCACCCTGCCTGGGCTGGAGCCACCCCAGAGCCCACAGCCCCTGTCCCCCATGTGTCAGGAGCAGCTCTGAGCCTCGGGCAGTGCTGAGGGGACACCTTCATGCTCCACGTGCTGCCTGTGCCCACCCAGTCCTTACAGCCAGGCATCTGATGCCACACTGCCTGGCCTTTCCCAGGGAAACATGGCTTAACCACAGGGCTGAGCAATGGGGTGTTGCAAACCCAAACTGTGTGGGACCCCAGAGCTGGTAAGGTGGAAAGGGACCTGCTGCAGAGCAGCACAATTCCCACTCCCAGGCTTCCTGCAATATTCATTCCCACACAATTAACTGCTAATGCAGGAGGGTTTGAGATGCAGCACTCAGAAATGTGCTATTTTACCCAGGTCACTGCTGGCACTGGGGTTCATTTCTTTGTGTTATGGTGCAGGGCAGCTGCAGATGGTTTGAGCTACTCTCAGGCAGAGCAGGAATGACTGAAGTCTTTTTGAAAAGGTGATGTCATCAGGCTCTATGTCCCTGGTGCTTCTTAGGGAAACACATGCTTCCATGTTATCCTTATATCAAAATACCCAATTGTTATCTTTTGAGTTCTTAACATTTTAAACTGTTGAGCACTATTAATCAACACTGTGCATTTGAAACGATTACAACATCTGCTGGCTATTATTAAGATAAAATGAAATTCTTAGGATTCCACATTTTTTGTTAAATTGCCAAGTGTATTTGTGAGATCTCAGCATACCTGACGCATTTTTATTGGCAACCAACCCTGTAATGCAATACCATCTATTACTGGTTGAATTATACACGCACTGGTCTTCTGCATCTGCTGCAGCTTCCAAGGCTGTCAGTGGTTGTGACAGTGGTTCAGCTTTATAAGCTTTCCCTTGGAATAGCTGTAACTGGAGTTGTGAAAACTGCCTTTGGAATTATCTGTTACTTCTATGTGCAGTTTAAATAAACCCTGGCCACATGAGAGGAGCCACCAGCATCCTTTTCTTATGTGCCTGATGGGATTATTCCCATGTCCAGGCTGAGCCTGTGGATGTTGTTGGGGGCGGGTTATGCCCAGACATTCCTCTTACGGCTGTTTTGGTTAAGCAGAAGTGCTTTTTGCCTACCTATAATGGTCTGGTTTCCATTCAGAACTATGTGCTTAACAGGTACTCAAAATCTTATGACCCAATTGCAAGGACAGAATTTAACTTTTCAGCACATTTTTCTTTAGACAGCATTTTCAAGGGATAGGTTTTAACATTAGCATCTGGATGAATATTAAGTATTAGCAGTCTTACTGGTTACAGAAAAGGTTGCTGCATTTTTAGAATAGCATGGAATTTCATCTAAAAGTGTTTAGTAGATAGAGCCATCAATATCCTTAACCTTTATTAAAAATAATAATGTTTTTGTTCAAAGGCCTATTTTAGGTAGGTCCTTCTGGGCTTGTCAGTACCAGAAAGGGAAAAAAAAAAATCAAAATAGGTGATAAAAATTGGGCTAGATTACAATCAAGCTAAGTTTTACTGAGAAGTAATACACCCAAGCCATTGTACTCCATGAGGAAGAGAATTCAAGGAAGTTATATAATTACTCAGACAAAACTGACTCCTTTGAAAACTATTTACATTCACATTTATATTTTTAATGTTCTGAAACTGAAGCTGAAAATTCTACGAGCTGGCCCCTCACATGTTCGTACAAGAAGCACCTTTTTACAAGTGTGTTCTTTTAGTCGTCCAGCCTTTTATTCACCCTTCATTGCTCAAAGGACCAGTGGAAGCAAGTCCATCATCTGCCTCGTGGGCTGGTGCAGAGCATTAGCACTGCTCTTCCCAGGTGCTTCCCTGGAAGATGGACAAACCTTCCTTGCTTTAAAACTCTTCCCCTTTTCCTGAGCTCACAAGGATCGTGATGATAAAAACATGCTTAATGGCAGCAAACAGCCCAACGTTTGTTTCTGTATTTTATGATGTTTTGTATGGCTGCAGCTCATAACAAACACACACACTTCCCAACTGCAACATACAACTCTCACTTCCATTGTTTTTCCTGGGTGAAGAAGAGCCAAGTCATCCCACGAGGCTCACACCTCCAGACACGCTCACACCGTGCGCCCCGCAGAATTTTAACAGTCAAAAACCCTGCTGGACTGGGTATTTCATCTGGTGCTAAGGTGGTAGGGGGGGTAAGATTTATGGAAAAATACAAAAAGAGAGAAGGAGCAGCCCCAAGCCTCCCGCTCTTGGGGCGAGCGGGGCCCGCGCGCGGCCGCGGCGCCGCACACAGCGAGGGGCTGGCTTCTCAGCTAATAAAACCCGCTGGTTGGTTTTCTAATCTCGATAATTTCTGCTCATTGGCTCCAATCAGCAGATTAAAGCCCAGTCTCCGAGCAGTTCTCAATTTAACTCCAGACTGGGGGGAAAGTAGGGGAAATGGGAGGTACCAGACACTGAGCGGTTTGGTTTTTCTTATTTATTTTCATGTTTGCCAAGTTGACACAACTGAACAATGTTCTTCTCCACAGCTGGTACTGGAGCTGCGTGGAGTAAATTTACTGGACCTTTTAGGATGAAATAAGGTGCCTAGCCGTGTCCCCTTACAGCCACCACTAAACCAAGTCCATTAGAACACCATCCTGTCTCAGGCTGGACATCAGCTGCCTCGTTAACAAATCTCTGCTTTTATAAACACTTTGAGGTTTTTTGTCCTCACATTCTAATTCCCCCCACATCACTCCCCCAAATTAAAATCTCCAGCCAGATCATGCTTCTGCCTTCCAGACCCAGGGCAGCTGAAAAGTAACCATATGGACTTCATGATTTTATGTACTGCGACAATAAAGCTTTTATGACATTCTAGGTGGTTAAAAATGGCAGTCAGGAGCTCTTAAACATGGCACAGGCATGTTGCTGTTCTGAACCGACAAACCTGCCAACAGTGCATCAAAAGCTGTAATTTCCTGTGCAGTGAAGCCCCTATCTCTGCTGCCTCCAGCTTTGTGTCCCAGGGCTTGTGCCTGTGTGCTAACAAATCTCTATTGTCCAGCGGGGCGAATAGTGGCTGGGACCAAAGAATTGCTGTCTGGTTTCTATTCAAATCCAGGTAGTCAGAGATATGAATGGAGTTTCTCGAACAGCCATGTGAATAACCTCTGCTCTGCGTGGAGCTGCAGGCGCTGCGCCGGCTGCTCTGCGCCGCGGCTGCGGGGAGCACGCCACTTGGAAATACACTTTTAATGCTCCTCGTGGCTTTTAATACTTATTAACTTTTAAAATATGCTATCTCGCATTCCTGGACAAAACAAGGAGGGTAAATCATCCCCTTCTCAACTTGCTAAACTTGTGGAAGAATTCTACTTAGAGCTTTCATAATGGGTTGTTTTTGCTGAGGAAACGATAGGAAAAGTTTATGAAAATTATTTTCTTAGAAAATACCAGATTTTTTAAGTGTACACTGAACATCTTTAATCATGTACAGAGCCCAAGCACCACTGCAGAGGATTTTGGGGGAAAATAAGTTAAATTTCTTTTAGATATCGTATACACAACTTATTGCAATCGTCAAAGTAAATCACTGCAGATGGTTTGGGGGAGCAAATACATTAAATTTCTTTTAGATATTGTATTGAGTCAATTGCAAGCGGCACAGCTAATCACTGTCGACAGTCTGGGAGCAAATATGTTAAATTTCTTTAAGAGCAAGTTATAAAAATTCCATGATGGAGCAGGAACTGGGGGAATACTGCACATCGGGGCTCATTTTATTGCAGGGTTTTTTTTGGGGTTTTTTTGTATTTTTAATGATTTTGTTAATTAACATGAGGCTTTTGGAATCGAGCCCCGCACGGCCACAAGAACCAAACCGCTGAGCCCGGGGCTGTCTCACCCCTCTCCGACCACAACAACTGTCGCTAATCCGTCGCCGGTCGCGATACGGTCCGCGGGCGGGGCGGCCGAGCGCTCGCCCCCGCAGGTGCCACCGAAGCCAGACAAAAGGGGGGACCGGGGGCATCCTCTCCCTCCTCGCCGTCCCCGCCCGGGTCTCGGCGGTGCCGGGCGCTGCCGCCGCGGGGCGGGGACGGCGTGTCTGGGGCTGCCCCCCTCCTTTGTGTCCCCGTCTGGCTCAGTTCCTCCCCGCCAGCCCTCGGGCGACACGCGTGTCTGGTTACCGACCCGGACCCGCGAGCAACTTCCAGCGCTGCGGAATCGCTCGAGTTTCTCCTTCTTCTTCGGGGGAGGAGGGAATAACGCGGGGAGGGATGGATGGGGGGGTAAGGGGGAGCTGCTGCCTGTTCCCCCCCTCCCCCGGTACCGGCGGGGAGCGGCTGCTCCAGCTGCGTTACATTAACGGATATATATATACATATATGAAAAAAAAAAAAAAGAGCGCTTCTGTTGGAGAACAAAGGAGCACGTGCATAAATGAGACTGGAAAAATAAAATATAAATATAAAAAATAAAAACAACCGGCGGCAGGTCGGGGCGCAGCGCGACCCCCGCCCCCGGCGGCTCCCCCGGCCCGCCGGGACTCGGATTAACGCCTTACCTGGCGGGGCGCTCCCGGCTTGGGCTCCGCGCTGGGCTCGCTCTCCCAAAGTTGGCGGCGGGCGCGCACGGTCCCGCAGCTCCCGCCGCTGTCCGGCGGCCCCGGCACGGCGCGGGCGGGGCGCAGATGTCGGCCGAACCCGCCGAGCCCCCGCGGCCGCCGCCGCCCGCGCCCCCGCCCGGCTATATAGCGCCCGCTGACGGGCGGCCGCGCGCGCGGTCACGTGCGCGCCTCCGATGCGCTGATTGGCTGCGGCGGCGCGGGGCCGGCCGGCGATTGGGCCGCGCCCGCGGCCCGGAGGGTCCGTCCCGCCCCGCCGGCGGGCGCAGGCCGGGGTTGTTTGGGTGCCGGGCGGGCCCGGCCCGCACCTGCCCCGTGCCCGCCGCCCCTCAGCGCCCGCGGCCGCACCGCGGGGCCGGGCCCGAGCCCCGCCCGCCGCCGCGGGGCTGTCAGCCGAGCCGGCCGGGCCTGGGCCGCCGGCCCCGAGCCCCCGCCCGGGTTATCCCCGGGCGTTCTGGGCCACTGGGAAACTGGGTCACGGCGCGGCCGCGCCGCCAGCACGGGCTGAGCCGGGCAACAGCGCGAGGCCGCTGGGTGTTCGCACTTAAAGGCACCTAAAAGGTGTCAGAGAGCGGCTCCAGCCCTTTAAGGAGCGCTGTGGGCTCCTGGAAAACCTCGGGATTGTCCTCTCTGGAGCGGCAGGACAGCCCCTCCAGATCACATCGGGATTTTCCGCTTGCGTTTGTTTCCTTTCCTTTCCATTCCTTAGCACGGCAACAGCAACCGTGGCCGTTCGTATGGCAGGACAGAATAAAACACTTCAAAGCACGTTCTCAGTGAGACCACCTGATGATGAATGAACGGCACTACCTTGCTAGTTTCAGTGTTTTGAAACTGACAAATCCCAAAGCTGCTCCCACAACCCGTCTGCGTCCTTTCTCTGTGCTAGAGCAGTGAAACAAGGCACTGGGGTGTCTCTGAAATTGCACTAACACGCATTAACTTTGTTTCTGTCAAGAGTTTTCAGAGGGAACCCAGGGCTGAGCAGTGGGGAGAAGTCAATGTCCGTGGTGCATTTTCTCTTCTCATTCTCTTCCAGATTTCTTAGTCTTTTTTTCTCCACTCTTTGCAGTTACTGACCTTTTATTCTTCTCTGAGTACACTTTGAGAGGGGGAGACCAGAGTCCTGGGCACTCTCCTTGGGGGGGAGTTTGGGCTGGGTGACTTCTGAGTCCCTTCTGACCCTTGATCCTGTACCACAGGCCAGGTCCTCATTCTCAAACACTGCATGGCTGTTCTCTCTCTGTGTTCTGCTGCTGTTAAAATGCTTTCAGTAACGCTTTTTGGTAACCAGTGATGCTTTTCACTGCTGGCTCTGGGTTCCTGTGCTTTAGCCCCAGCACCCTGGGACAGGTGATGGATGAAAGGAAGGAGCCACAGTGGCAATGCAGTTCCTGCCCTTCGCTGGTCAAGTTTGAGTTTCTCAGCTGTGCCATGATGTCGTTAGCAGGGACACGGAGGGGTGGGTCAGAGGGCCCTCGTGGGCATTCTTGACACGGATTTCTGTAGAATTTCCCTTCAAGGGCTGCATGAATGCATAAATGGAAAATGAAAACGAAATGAGGAAACAAATGACAGTTACATGGAACTCATCCAAAAGGAAGCAATTGGAAAGAAAAAGAAAAAAAAAAAAAAAGCTTGACATGCTGCTTTAATGGTGACCCAGGCTCGTATCACTGTCAGGCAGCTGCTATTGATGTGGATGAAGAGGTTCCCACCTCCATGTCACGAGTGTGAAGGAGATAACTTGTATCTGCTGTCCATTCTGCTCACAATCACCTTTGTAGTAGCTTCTCCAGTTCCCAGACAGCTTCCCATCTGCCTCCTCTTTTGAGGATTGTCTTTCATTTCTTGAGTCGTTTAGTTATACTCCTGAAACATAGTTGATGCAGTTGTTAAAATACATATTCTGGTGCTTGCTGGGGTAAGAGTGGGCTTCTGACTGAAAAACACATGGTATATTTGATCCTATCTATGAAAAATAAAAATTAATCCGTAAGAGTGTTTTTGAGGGTAATATGGGCTTTACAAGGTATCTGAGCAGCTATGGAACCCATTTTAAGATTAGCAGAAATACTGTATATGAAATGTTAGGGTCTGGAAAAGGGAACAGGGTTTTGGCACAGTGTATAGGCACAGCCACATGCCAATCTCCAGGTGCCTCCTTCTGTCCCCACATCAGAGGTGATCTTCAAATGTTTGAGTCGCATGAATATTTTGAGGCTCGTCCTAATTATTTTGCTCTCATTCTCAAAACACTGGGTCCTGCTCAGTAGGATGAACGTTGCTCTTACTAAATTAGAACCGTGTTTCACTAAATCTATGGAAAACATCATTTCCCATTGGGAAGTGAACTGCTGGAGCAGCAGTTGGAGAACAAGTTCCCCAGGCAAGGGCACTGCAGCCGAGGCCGTTGTCTGTGGCTGCTCCTCCGAGCCGGAGCTGGGCCCTGCAGGACCCTGTCACTGCTGATGGGGCTGGGGGCAGGAGGTGGGGGTTGACCCACTTTTCAGCCTTTCAGCCATTTTACTGTACTGTCATCAACTTTGTGTTGCATTTTGCCGCTTTGAATTTACCCAAGTCAAAATGAAAAGGTGATGGAGATCCATTGAGGCATCTAAAGGAGATGCAGTGCCAGTAACCCCTTGTGCTTCCCCCAGTTGTCCTCAAGTCTTTCTGGCAGTTCCCATCCTGGAGAAAGCCTGTGACAAGACAGGGGAAGGAGGAAGGAAGAATTCCCATGAGTTTGGTCAGATCCAATGTGCTGATCCAGAGAGGTGAGATACGGGGCAGATGGGTCTCATTTATCTTCATACCACAAAGACCAGCAGGTGAAGAAGTGGGGGCTTAGAGGATACATGTCTTTTTTTCCCTCCTGTGTCATCTTTATTGAGAAATAAAGAGAAATCCAGAGTGTTAATCTGAACCTCCCCTCTTCCACCAGCCTGATGTGCAGCACTGTGCTGGTCAGACCAGCTAAGTTATCTTCTTATTGCTGTTCTCTTCCTTTCCTTGGGAGACTGAGATGTGCCTATTGTCAAGTTCATTCGGGCAAGACTGTAAAGAAATTATTTAAGAAAATAGTTTGGGAAAAGTTAATTTGGGTCAAGGAGGGATTAAGTGAGGAAATTGTTTCTTTACATCCTTCTGCTAAGAAGTAAGCAAGGGAAGAGATTGAAAATAAACCTTGTTGAGCCCATTTTTGGAGTCATTTTGTATGTGCCCTGTCCTTTTGGTAGCTGTCATTGCTTAAATCCATCTAACTTGATGAGGAAGGAAAGAGATTCAGCTTGAGAGCAAATTCAAAGTGAAAAGATTTGGCCAGTGACATGATGAAAGGGATAAGTGTAGGTAGAATGGGATTAAACAGAAGTATTCTTGGTATTGAACACATGGCTCAGAGGCCTTTGCTCTTGGCAGCCTTATTTGAAGCCAAATTTGTATCCCTTTTGCATAAAAAAGGAAGGATAAAATTAATTTTAAAAATCAATGTGAAACTGAGTGAGATAGAAATTGTTTGATAGAATTGATAGGCACTTATGAAGCCTCACTGCAAAACATCAGGAGCAGCACCAGGGAGCAGCTGTGGCAGGAGGGACACTTGGATTTGGAGGAACTGGTCCTTGTGTCTGCAGCTCTGCTCCCAGAGACCTGGCTGCACATCCCCTGATCCCCGTGCAGGGAGAGGCCCTGACAAACATCACTGGGTTGCATTCCTGCTCCTCTGTGTGTATCGTTTCCTGTAAAAGTGCAATTCCCTGGGCCTTCCAAAGTATTCCATGTACTGCTGTGAGTGTGTGTTGTGTGTGCACCACAGGACAGTGGCTGGTGCTGCAGTGTGGCACAGCCACACTCTCTTGTGCAAAGCCAGTTATCCTCACCACACTGAGAGTGAGGGAGCTGCTCGAATTCTCTCACTTGGGGAGTAAACACAAGAGAGAAATCAAGGCACGAGACCAAAACTGAGTAAGAAGTCAGTAGAAGAGCCAGAAACAAGGTCTGCTAACTCTGTGCATTATTTGTTTTTTAGGCCATGCTGCCAGTGTTAATAACACCAGGATTGGCTCAGTTTCCACGCTCAGGCTATGAAATATGCATGCCAGTGCTGCTGCAATCAGGGAGCTGCTCCGAGGAGGAGCGCTGCAGGTTAGCACTCTGACAGGGTCCCCGTGGCTGCCTGCTGCTTCGGTGCCTGTCACCTTCTGTAGTCATCAAGTGGATAAAGAATTTTTGTCATGCTGCTTCATGAATGAAGCCTGTGCTCCTAAAGAGCATAAGAATTAGCTCTGAAGTGTGCATTAGCACAAAGCCGAGGATGTTGAAAATCATAAAAACTAAAATACACATGCACTCCATTTTCCCTTTCCCTTATCCTGACTCTGTCTGAGTGGAGACGGAGTCTGGGTTTAGTTTGTCATGGTTTTTTTTTTCACCCTGGCTGCCGCTAAAATGCTTGGGACTCTGGAGAGCTACCAGCCCTTTGCTTTTAGCATCATTCAAAAATCTTCCATTTAGAGACCATTCTGATATCTTGGTGGTTTTTTTCTTCGTCGTCTTTTTTTAACTACTAAGGAAATTTGCATGAAAATGGAATCATTGTTTCTGAAGAGTTCCATCTGCTCCTGCTGCTTATTCTGGAGCTGAAGTCATAATCCTCTGTTTGTGAAATTTCCCATTGAAGAGATTTTTTGGCTTGTTATAGTTTCAGCACAAAATTTCAGAACAGAGGAAATATAGATGCTTCACGTAGGGGAAAAAAATTTAAAAATAAAAACCTTGGAGATGACATCAGAACTGCCAGTATATCTGCAGTCAATACAGTGTAATTCCATAGGGACTCAGGGAGTAGGAAATAGGACAGTACATGAGGTGTGCGGGGCTTGGGGTGGGAAAATGCATTTCCTCACAGCATCTGAGCTTTGGCTGGGGGTAATGAAGGAATTGTAGTCTTCTGGGTGGCTCAATAAATAGGATTCCTTTTGGTGGAAGTGAAAGGGCAGGAATGGTTCCGGGCAGGAATGCTCAGAGCAGCCAGAAACGAGCAAAAAGAGCTTTGGCCAGGATGGAGCTGCCAGGCTTCTCCCAGTGGGGATCCATGGGATGGGTATTCATGTAGCCACGCTCACAGCCCTGTATCTACTTCTGAGGAATATCCTGAGAACAAGAACAGGGTTTTTGTTGTTCTAATTCCATCTCTTCCTGTGTTTAGTTACATTTATGTGCAATGCTGTGCCTGTGTGTAAAAGCTGGGCACATCCAGTGGAAGCAGCAGGGAACAGAGAGTCCCGTGGGCTGGGAGGTGCCACTGGTCCTGCTCGGACCTCTGTGACTAGGCAGAAACAGGGTCGGGATGGGATGGGATGGAATGGGATGGGATGGGATGGGATGGGATGGGATGGGATGGTGGGATGGGATGGGATGGACAGGGATAGCGTGCAGGGCTCCCTCTGCCTGCTCCCAAAGATATTCCAGGAGAATCAGTGACCTCCTTTTGCATCCTCTTTGACGGGATTGTTTCCCGCACCACGTGAAGAGCATTGCATATGTATGAACCGGGCTGTGCTTAAAGTAGGTAATACAGGGTTCTGCTCAGGAAAGGCAGCTCTTCTGCAGCGTTTGGCATTTTCTCCGTTAATTAGACGGTGCTGTGCACGTGTGGCCCTGCGTGCAGCGCCTGTGCTCGGGAGCTGCCCCGTTAACCCTTCCCGGTGCTGGCGGTTCCAGAGGAGCTCTCCTCCATCCCTCCTGCATTTTCTCCTTGCCCATGTGATGTCCATCACGGTGCGTTCCTCCTTCTCCCGAGCAGTGCCACGTGCACACAGCTCTGGAGCTCCAGCAGGGTTTGGGTCAGGGAATCGTGGAACAGCTTGGGTTGGAGCCTCAGTGATCACCTCAGTGATCAGCTCAGTGATCATCTGGCTCCAGCCCCATTGCTGGGGGCAGGGCTGCCACTCACCAGGCACGACAGGTCCCATCCCACCGAGCCTGGTCCCCCAGCCAGACCCTCACTGGGCTGCCCCTGCACGTCCCTCCCTGCCTTGTCTTCACTTCTCCTTGTCTGTTGGCTGCTGAACTCTCCCCCTTTGTAAAATCTCTCAAATGTACTATACCTTCATAGGAATTGACTCCTGGACATGTCAGTCCACAGCTCTGTTTGCAGCTCAAGCATAACCATTAGCAGCTATTGAACTTTGTATACAAATCAGAGGTATCATTTACCTCTTTAGGGACAAAGGGTGGCTGATACCAACACACCAGCTTCGAGTGCAGCCCTGCTCTGTGAGCTCCACAGGAAATACACTTAGCTAAACACCGTTGTAATTACCTGCAGATTCCAACCTCTGTTTTCTTGCTATTCTGTGCCACAATAGTGCTCAAGTACCAGGGATTTAGGAAAGCTTGGCCACCTAGACCTCATCCCAATCAGTACTGCTCCCTTATTGCCAGCTGCTTTATCTCCTCCATCTTCTCTCTTATCTGTCCCTGGCCTTCAGAGCCTTTTAAAGAGATAATTTTGGTCTGCTGGTCAGGTCAAATCTGGTCTCTTCTGTGGGTGAGGCACTGCTCAGCTGCTTCAGGGGTCCAGGTTTGGCTGGGAGAGCCGCTCCTGCTCTGTCTGAAGGTCAGATTTTCATCCAGGGATTCCCATGGAATCCACTGCTCTTACCATCCAACTCCTCTGTGCTGTGGTGCCTTCCAGAGGCTTGTCTGGAGCTGGGGATGAGACACTGAGGAAGGCACCAAGCTCCTGGCTCAAGGCAGAGATCTTGCACTGACAGGCACAGACCATGACATCCCAAAAATTCATTAGTTGGACACAGATTGTGATAGTAGATATTGGCAGAGGATAATGGACTGTATTCTGTTGGATATTGAATGCTTTCAGAGGAGAAGCTAGTGCTGGGCTTCAAGAATAAAGAAATACTGGAAAATTTATATCTACACACTGTTCTGAAAAATGTAACCTCACTACTTCAAGGGGAAAAGCCTGTGCTAAAGTTTGTTATCACTTTAAGTACCTTTGATTTTGAGGAAGGGTGCTTTTCATTTATCTGACAACAGCAGGAAAGCATTTTTCAGATCTGTCAGGTCAGTTTGTTTGTTTTGTGCTGCAGGTGAGGCTGTGTCTCAGGCTGGTCTGGGGCTTTGCTGTCTGGCCTCCAGAGCTGCCCACAGAACTGTGTGTGAGCTGCAGTACCATGTACACATCCTTCCAGACATAGCTCTGTGTGTGTTACTGCAGCATACAACTCCTTTGTTTTTTTTTTTCTTTTTAAAATAATCCCATGCTTTATTTCTGTGTGCAGAAACAGAGACTCACATGTATGACCCGAGCACAAATTCTGCACAGCTACAGCAAAGTTCCAAATGAGACTAGAAATTACATGTAGCTCTGTGATTTAATTTTCTCTGACATATTGAGTCTATGTTTTAGCCTACAGAACTCCACAGCTGTGCCCTAATTCTCTTTTCCTTGTGATCTCAACATCACTGCCTTTTAAGGCATTGCTATTCTTGGATCTCAGCAGGACACCATGTTAGACTGTCACCCCGCTCGCTGCACTGCCAGTGCAGAAAGCAGCTTCTCCCTGGACCTGCAGAGAATGTGGGCAAGCAAACTTTGGAGCAATTTAGTGGGTGGATGAGACTAGATCAGAGTGCTTTATATCCTATCCTAGCATGTATTGAGCTGAGGATGTACAGTTCTCCTGTGATTGCTGTCTCAGGCCATGAGGAAAATGTTTATGTTTTGTTACAAATAACAAGCAATAATGCAATTAGTCTTTGGCAAGACTCATGCAGGAAAAGCTGGATGTCTTTTGCTTTAAAGTAGAGGGTCGCTGCCCTGTGGGTATTTGTGTTCTGTTTTGTGAAGTGACATTCATATTTCTAGAACTCATAAGTCTAAGTCCTGATTTCATCAAATACTGAGTGTGTATAACCCCAGTGTGGCCCTTATCTAACATCTTACATTTGCTCCTGTAGACATAGTGCAAGTTTAGCAGTTTGCTAAATTTGGTGTAGGAACTCTCTCAGATTTGGGCTGTTCTGACACACGATGTGGCACCTCACAGTGAGATTGTGGATCTGAGCATCCAGGGTGTATCCTGTGAGTAGCAGAGGCTGTTTTCAGGAGTACGTGTGCTGCAGAGTCATCACAACACAGCACAAAGAGCCCCATAGTTTTGCTGATAAGATGCCTGGTGGTGAGCACTGGGAGTTTTCTATTTGCCTTGTTTTCAAGATGCATGATAAAAGCCCTAATGCAGATTTTAATTTTTAACTTCTAAAAAACCGCGTGGGATTATCTTGGGTGAGCAACACGAACATATCATGCCACTGGAATGTCAAACATTTAATGCAGAAATCCAGGCGCTGTGGTTGGGGCAGATAATTTTAATTTCAAATCTGAATCTTACATGTTTCCTCTCAAACCCTCTCACATTTCTTGCGGCATCTCACGTTGTGGAGGATCCCTCTGGCTAAACCTGCTGTGCTGGGGAGGATTTATGGCCAGCGAGGCTGCAGGGAGCAGGGCAGCTCTGTCTGTCTGTCTGTCTGTCTGTCCTGCACACCCAGCCATGCTGTGAGTGGGGCCTCGGCTGCACCCGCTGGCTTTGGTTTGGCTGCTTTGCCATTTTCCCCTTCCCAAAGCCAGGAGCAGCAGGGCAGCCGTGGGGGTTCCTGCAGTTTGGTTTCTCTGGAGCTGCTCTGGGAGCTGTGGTTCCCGCAGGGAGCAGCTCAGGACAGCCTTAATGAGGGGAAATCAACCCCCCTAATTCGGGGCAGTCACGGGGAGAGGTGGATTCCTCAGGCAGGCAATTTAGAGGCGTCTGTTGAGGACTGATCACAGTCCTCACTCGGGGCTGCTCTGAGCACGAGGTTCCTGCACAAGGAATTCAGGCCCTGGCTTCCACCAGAGCTGGCTGGGAAGAGATGCTGCTCTGTGCAGAGGAGCTTGGAGCCTCTTCACTCACATGAAATTTGGCAATCTCTATGGCCTTGGTTCCAGGTCTGGTGTCTGTTGCTTTTGGTCCCCTAAATCCTCACTGTTTCAGCAATGACTCGCTCCTGCTGTTGGATGTCCTGTGAAAAACCTTCACTGAAAAACCTCTCCCATCACTGTGCTCCAGCACAGCATCATCTCACACTCCTGCTTTTCCAGCACACTGCTCTGGTTGTGCAGCTCTGGGTCCCTTCTCTGTTCTCATGCCTTAATGAGCCCAAGGTTTGTGGTCAGGGCTGCTGACAGGAAAGAGAAAGGGGAAAATAAAAATGAGTATAGGGAAGTGTTGTGGGAAGAGCTTTCCACAGCATTCATGGGATTTAATGTCCTGAGGACACAGTCAGAGGAATTCAAAGGAATAAAATCTCTATGACAAATCGTAGAATTGTTGCATTGCATTTAATGTATTTTAATTGACTCTGGTTTTGTCCCCCGTTGGTTTTATAGTGCTGTCATCTGGAAGACAAAGTGTAGAGCTGTGCTTTCCCAGCAGAGCTGTGCCTGTGTCTGCACTGGTTGGATCCAGAAGGCCAGACTTGGTGTGAGCTGGATAATTATCCTGTAAATTCACCAGGGCAAGTGTAGGTTTGAGGGATCTCTTGAAATGTGAGTAAAATATTGACTAGATACCAATTAAGTGAGCATGAGGCTAGATCAGGTGGAAAATAGCATGTAAAGATGTAGTTAGACTGTATTGTGAGACATACATACATCAGGATCAACTTGATTTCCAAAAAATTAGTTCCACCATGTGGAAAAGTTCTTGACTCCACAGCAAACACTTGGCACAGAGCAGATCCTCTGCTGCTTCAGCTGGGAAGTAGCTGGTAATTAGAGGCTCATCTTCTGTGAATCACCACAAAAGAAAATGAGGGCACAGTTTCTGAATGGGCTTGATGAAAACAGAGGGATATTGGGATTAGAGACTCATGGTTTCTCCTCTGGGTTTGAAGAAGAGTGTGATTTGTCATGGGTTGCATTGTTGGTGCACCCTGCCTGATCCTCTTCCTGTCTGCTCAGTTTGTCTGGAGGCTGTTTGGGTTCTCTTGTGCAGGGTGACCACTTTTCTGTTCCTCCTGCTTTCCTCCCCACTTGTGAAATCAAGGGAGATTCCTTTGTACACAGAAGACCCCGTTTATCTTTGAGCAGCTTCCTTATGTAGAATGGTTTTATGACTATAGAAATTTCATCCTGAAAATGTGCTGCAGTCCTGGGGGCTCATGTTATGAGCAGCCAGTTGTAGCTGTTACCACTGTGCAGTAGCTTTCCTCAAGTACATTATCGTATTACCATAGATTTAAATATTTGATTTACAAAATGTTGCTGCCTGGTGCTGCAGCAGTATCATATAAGACACATCACAATAGATACAGAGTGTAAAGATTGTTTTAAATGGCTTTAATACAGACAGAGGTCAGAAAAGGCAAGATAACAGCAGAAGAGGCTATGTCAAAAAGTAATTAGAGCAGGACAAATGGATTGTGCAGGCATGTCGAAGGCTGTTATTTCTGTAGGCAGTGAGTAGGAAAGGTGTTAATGTAATGTGACAGATCTGGAGCAAAAATGAGGGTGCAGGGAAAACAAATAGGAGCTGACCAATGGAATGGTTTAAATTATGAGGTTTGCTTTAACATAATTTGATTACACATGAAAGAAATGTTTAGTGTAGTTTCTTTGAAAACCTAATTGTCTTAAATACTGCATGTTCGATTCAGTCTTTGCACCCAAAGCAGCAGCCCCTGTGCTGGGGCAGCCTCACTCCCTGTCAGGAATAGGCATGGGAATACTTTGCCCTGTGTGGCTTCAGGAATGGGAGGAGGATGGAAGATTTTTTTTTTTTCCCCCTAGTGTTTGTCTAATAAAATTGGCTCTTTGCAGTCATGTACATCTTAATTTGGAACCTCGTGCTAACTGGGGTGGGTGGTATCTAGGCCTGGGAGCTGCTGGTTCAGGTGATGTATAAATCATCCAGTTTATCAGAAGGAAAGGATGAGGATCAGGGCAACAGGAGGAAGACAGGGAGGTCACCTATGTTTTTTCAGGATTCAGCTGTTGCCCCCCATTCAGAATTGGAACCAATATTAGTAGGAGGGGGAGCAGTGCAGAAATGCCCAGATTTCCAGGCTGCTGCAGAGGACTGAGCAGGGTACAAAGAACTTCCCCAGCACCATTCTGCTCTGCAGTGTTGTGCTGAAACCACACGACCTGCTGTACACACAAAGATTTGCCCTTGCAGCTAGGACAACCTGAGTAGCTCATGGGGACATTTTCCTCACATTTGCAACAGCAGAAACTTAAAATGATGGAAGCATTTTTCTAGAGGAGCCCCCTCTGCAGCTTTGAACTGGGCAATTCAAGTTACAGCTGGACAGTGGAAGGAGATACAGAACTCATGACAAATTTTGGGCCCTTCTCTCCCTAAAACCGGGCAGGTGTGTCACTGTGCCACTCTCCCATGCTGGTTGCCTTCCCTTGCTGCTTTGAAGCCCTCTAGAAAGGAAGTTTAATTTACACAAGGATTTTTTGAGTATGGTGATTTCTCCTGTGTTGTTGTCCTCAATTGTCCTTGCCTTTCTATTTTCCATAGATTTTAACATTTCACAATTTAATTTAAGCATGAATTTACCTTAAGAAGTAAATGTTGTTTGTAGATGGCTGTAGATTGTAAATCACTCAGTCTCCAAGCTGAGCTGTTGGTAGGAGGTTCTTACAGAGGCTGGGAGTTCAGGCAATTTTTTTTTTCAGTGGAATAGGCTGTTTTCTGCATGGATGTATTCTTGGTTGGTTACATGGGTACAAAGGGGAAGTCTGAGGGTTTGTCAGGGTATACCAGATAGTTCCTCCATCATTTTATTCCCGTTTTCATAAATTTTGGAAGGACATTTCAGTCAGCTTTTCCTTTTCTTGCGAAAAGGGAATATAGGATTACAAACTTCAACAAGTTACATTGAATACTTAGAGATGATTGGGGACGGAAAGGACATTTTAAACAGCTGCTCCTACTGACAGAACAGCTAATTGCAGGAAGATTAAACCCGAAATGCCATCTAGCCCGTGAGCGGGACCTTTTAGTGCCCAGCCCCACTCTCGGTGTTTTCAGCCTCTCTCCCTGTATTCCCAGCCCCTCTCCCAGTGTATCCAGCCCCATTCCCAGTGTGTCCAGCCCCTCTCCCGCTATTCCCAGCCCCTCTCCCTGTATTCCCAGCCCCTCTCCCGCTATTCTCAGCCCCTCTCCCTGTATTCCCAGCCCCTCTCCCGCTATTCCAGCCCCTCTCCCGGTATTCCCAGCCCCTCTCCCTGTATTCCCAGCCCCTCTCCTGCTATTCCCAGCCCCTCTCCCGCTATTCCGGCCCCTCTCCCTGTATTCCCAGCCCCTCTCCCGCTATTCCCAGCCCCTCTCCCGCTATTCCAGCCCCTCTCCCTGTATTCCCAGCCCCTCTCCCGCTATTCCCAGCCCGTCCCCGGTCGGGTGCTGCCCTCTCCCGTCCGGCGCACGGACCCGCCCGTGTCCCGCAGGAGCCCCGCAGCTCAGCACGTGTTAAACCGGCTCTAAAGCCCACGGTTGCGGGTCCATCGATGTTTTCTCCCTTCCGACACAATCCAAGCGTTTCTCTGTGCCCGGGGATGCTCGGCTGTGCTCAGGATCCCGCTCAGCTCTCAGTGCCACCTCCTGTCCCCCTGCCGGGTCTCACCGGGCTGTGAGAGGCACCGAGAGCCAGGGCATTCCCAAACAGGACTTTCCCAGCACCTAATGATCCAAGGAAACCCAAAAGCCGCTGCAGTCCCAGCAACGTGTTGGCTGCAGTTGTAATTCTGAAAGTTTTTCGTTCTCGTTTTGCCATCTGAACTGAAATTTGAGGAAATGTCCTCGCTGTTTGTTTGGCTTTCCCTGGGTGTACGAAAAATTGCTGCTCACCACCAAGCTGGAATTTGTAAACACTGTTCAGAACTATAATAACTACAGTTATAATAACAAACTTGGTCTGTTGTTGCTATTAAAAACACCAGCAACTGCAGCAGGTTGGTGTAGCTGTGTGATGGCAGTTTGTGTAAGTCTGGCATAAAGTCATCTTTTGGCTTTTCAATTTATCACTTTAATGCACAGAATTTTCCCACCTCTTCAAATCTGGGAGATACTCTCTGCCTCCTGGCCTACAGGCCTCTCCTCTGCTCCTGTATCCTGCTAAACATCATCTTCTGCCCAGGTTTGGATGAAGAGATTTGGGCTCCTTTGTGTCCCTGCTGGTTCTGTAGGAGGACAGAGCCCCACTGCTGCATCTGCTGTGGGCTCTGTGCCTGAATGTCGAGCCCTGGGACAAACAGCTGCCCCCAGGAGGAGGTGCAAGGGCCAGACCTTGCCCTGGGCCTGCTCTTGCTCCAGCCATGCAGTGCTCAGGGCTCTGTGAGGCTCTTGCTGGTGACAGGGACCCAGCCCAAGGATTTCCTGTGTTTTCCAGTATGATCCAATGCTGTGTGACCTCAT
Organism: Muscicapa striata striata; assembly: GCA_030060385.1. Classification (NCBI taxonomy): domain Eukaryota; kingdom Metazoa; phylum Chordata; class Aves; order Passeriformes; family Muscicapidae; genus Muscicapa; species Muscicapa striata. The sequence continues at coordinate 3,256,963 of JAREIS010000026.1, read as the reverse complement.
TTGGTTACTGGGAGTTACAGGAGATGCACTCTTAGAATGGATGGAGCCATCCCATAGGAAGGGGATGGAGCTCGATTGCCTCCTCATAGAAATGTAAAGCTTCTCCCTTTGCAATTCCCCTTTCTTGTACTTTCCCACTAAGGCAGTAAAACCATATACTTCCCATGCCTACAGTCCCATTTGTTTCCCTTTTTTCCTCTGAAGGCGACCTCTCTGAGGAGCCCTTAACCTCCCCCCTGCCTTTTCCTCTGTTACACAGAGCTGCTCTCTGCTGTTTGTCACCCACCAAGGGAGGTGCAATGAAACCCTTCTTGAACCTCTCACTTGGCTGGGATGGCAAATTCGGTAGCCAGGCGAACAGAAATATAAATAAACAGATAAAACCGGAAATTGATAGAAAGATTCAATTTACACAACGACCTAACAAACTAGTAAGAAGGAGAAAATTGCTTAATTTTATGTGCACCAAGTGACCACCTTCACCAGAATTATTAACACCACGCTCCTGGTATGTTTAACACCAGGGAGGAGAGGAATTACCCGATCTGTTGTTAAACCATTATCACAGAACAGCTCAGACATCAGGTGGATGTTTATTATCATTATTTGCAGTTCCTTCCATAGCTCCTCTAAGCAATTTGATATCAATTTTTAAATTTTTTCTCTGAAATAGCTGTATACATAGTGAGTGGAATAGATATTTTGGGGAAAAACATGTTGTGTTTAACCAGTTCTCTCACTGCAGTGGCTGAAAGGAGTAATGTCCACCAAGGGTACCGAGGGTGTTGAGATGTGTTAATCTGAATTTTTTTCATTTATTCAGTTGCATTTGCAGACCAGGCTGGTTCTGGTCTCGTTCCCCAGGTTCCTGGCTGGTCCCACGGGCTCAGCACAGCGGAGCTGCTGCCAGCAGCACCATTGTTGGTAAAATTAAAACTAAGCCAAGAGTCGGGTGTTTCCTTAGGATCTGTTTGTTGCTTGAAATCAAATCCCCTCCAGTGTCGCAGTTTGGCCCGTGACCAGCTCGGTGGTGTGGGGGCAGCCCCGGGTTTGTCGCAGAGATGTGCTGGGTTTTGTTATCCGCAGCCCAGACTTTGTTCCTGCCACAAAGGGGCTGATGGCTCAAACTGCGGGGACACAACAGAGCCCCGATTGTCATGAAAATGGGCAAAGCCTCGCTGCAGCACGGGGAATTATGGAGCTGTGGCCGTGGGTGGGAGAGCAAGAGCTCAAGGAAGGGCTGTCCTGGGGCCACGCAGCTCTGCCAGCCCCGCTCTGCCCAAATTTGGGGTTTTCAGCACAGTTTTTGGGATTTTGTGGCGAGTGATGGTGTCGGCAGAGAGTGTCCTGGGAGAGCTGTGCTGGCCTGGCCTGGCACTGCTCAATCCCTGCTGGTACTGGCTCATGGTGCCACTTTGTCTCCATATTTCTGAAAAAGTCCCATCTTTTGAGAGTTCCTTCTCTTTGGATCGGTGATCTCGTGGCACATGACCAGGGAGCACCCGGGGAGAGGGGCAGTCCCTCCTCTTGCTTCCTGTGCCTGTCCCTTATGGCTTTAACATCAGGACAATAAATCCCTTGCAGGCAGGCAGGCAGCAGTGCCACTTGCCCACTTTTTGGCAATGCTTTTGGCTTTTACTGTTATGAGCTGGTGTCATTATAAAATCTTATATGTTGGTTACAGTAGCATCAGGTTCTTCTGTCTGCAGTGGGAATTGGCTGATGTGGGCTAAAATAAGAACCAGCTACTTTATTTTCCTTTTGCCCGGACTTGCTGCGTGGCTATTTGAGGTCAGACAACAGAACTCATTTTTCCTGTCTCTTTGCCTGCCCTCTGCCCATTCCCAGTTGGCCTGTGATTTTACAGAATAGTTTTGGATCTCTACAATTATTTTCTGCCCTTAAGGATTTATTATAAACTGACAAGTGTATTTAATGTGCATTTTGAATAATTTGGAAGATTTGGGTTGTTTGGGCAAATATCATTTTCCCCAGCCAGGTTTTGTCTATAATTGCAGTTTCAGAATTAGGAGGGGGGTTTGTTTTGGGGTTTTTTGGTGTGTCTGTGTTCTGGGTCTGAACAGCAGTTGTGGGAGCAACTTTGAGTTATCTTGAGATTAGATTGCTTCATTTCAGCCTGCTGTGTCCACAGCACACTGCGGCTTTACAAAATAAGCACTCTGCATTCTGGTCACACTTCTCCGAGGGGTGCCGGGAGCCAGCGAAGGGCTCGCATGGGATGAAGAATGTGGAGCTCTGGGAGCAGCACAATTGCAAACAGCTGTGTCAATAGTGCAGCCAGGCCTGCCTTACCTTGGCCATGCGCTGCGAGGGCACCGGCTCCTCACCCCGCCTGGGTCTGCTGGAGAAGGGGAGGTCAGACCCACGAGGGTCTGCTGGGCTGACAGGGAGCTGCACACATTTATTTACAGCGAGAGTTTGCTCCTGCAAGTGCACCTGCTGTGCAGAAATGCTGGGTTGAAAACAGGGTTGTGAGCAGAGAGAATCATGGAAGGCTTGGAGTTGGGGTTGGTGGCCAGATCCCCTCCCAGGCAGGGTCAGCTGGAGCAGGGGGCCCAGGCTGCCAGGAGGACACCACAGAGCTCTGCCCTGCATGCTCACGAGGTTACTTGCATTGCTGGATGTCACCAGAAAGCAATAAAATTTCAGGCTTGGGATGGAGTGAAATATGACCTCTTTTGTTGCCTCTGTGCCTTGTTTATTCTAAGAGAGCCATTTCTCAGAGCTCAGTTGGGTGCTGCACTGCTCGGGATGAGGAACAGAAGCAAACTGTGGCTTTTGAGCAGAGCCAGTTTTGAGACATCTGGAGGACAGGTTGGATTGGGCATCAGCAGAAATGCTCTTGAGCCTTCCCTTAAATGCTGTGGTGTGGTGAGGATTGTTTTGGGCTGATCAAACACAGCTGAGCACCAGGACAGTTTGTTGGGCACTAAGGACACATGAGCTGCACTGTAGCCCAGGCTGGGTTCATCCCAGAGGGAGAGCGAAAGGGAAGAAAAGCTTAATGAAAATATTTCCTGGTGCAGACACACACAGCTGTGTCTGACGAAGAGCTCACCATGATCAGTGCTGGCAGTGGTGCCTGTTTTGTGGTGGGCAGCTAAATCAGTCATGGATTTATTGTGTTCCATTTTAACTCCAGCATCTCACTTGTGCAGACCCCTGCCAGGAGGGCTCCAGTCCCCTGCCCCATAGGGACCACCACCAAAACAGCACCTGAATTCTCACCTAGGGGAGCTGGGAGTCCCAGCCCATGTTCACAGTGCTCTGCCAGGTGTGGGCATGGGAAGGGCACTGGCCTGAGCATTGTGAGCTGTGCCTGTTGGCTGCTGCTGCCTGTGTCTGTACTGCTTTTCACTGGTGATTAAAACTGAGCATAATAACTTGGCCAATACTAGTTTAAAGAAATAATTTCCACAGAGTCATAAAATCTCAGAATTATTTGGGTTGGAAATGACCTTAAAGCTCATCTTGTTCCACACCCTGCCATGGGCAGTGACACCTTCCACTGGACCAGGAGGCTCCAGGCCTTGTTCAACCTCACCTTGAACATGTCCAGGATGGGGCAGCCACAGCCTTTTATTTTCATACTGGGGATCCCTGGATTTTGTTGATGTGTGTGTTGGTGGTTCCTGTTTCACACCACAGTGAGCAGCTCTCTCAAATTCCCAAATTCAGTGAGAAGCTGTGCAAAGGACTGTGCAAAGTGGTGGCCAGTGGTGATGGCTGGTGGCCAATGGCCAGTGGTTGGTGGTGATGGCTCGTGGCAGCTGCCCAGGCCATGGCTCACGGCAGGGGCAGCGATCAGGCAGTCTGTCAGTCCGTCAGTTGGTCTGTCAGTCGTTCGCTTGGTCGGTCAGTCTGTCTGTTGGTCAGTCAGTCGGTCGGTCGGTCTCAGCTGGTGGCTCGGGCTGTCGGTCAGTCTGTCGGTCTGTCGGTCAGTGTGTCAGTTGGTCTCAGGCAGTTGCTCGGGCTGTCGGTCAGTCTGTCGGTCAGTTTCAGCCGGTGGCTCAGGCTCTCTGTCAGTCTGTCTGTCGGTCTGTCCATCGGTCTCAGTCGGTCTGTCAGTCTCAGCCGGTTGCTCAGGCTGTCTGTCAGTCTGTCGCTCTGTCGGTCGCTCTGTCGCTCTCTCTGTCTGTCGGTGACTCAGTCAGTCTGTGGGTCGGTCTCAGCCGGTCATTCAGGCTCTCTGTCGCTCGCTCGGTGCCGTGCCGTGCCGTGCCGTGCCGTGCCGGGCAGGCGGGCCCGGCCCCCCGCGGGCCGGTGCGGCGGGGGCGGCGCTGACATCACAGTGTCGTTAGCATAGGGCGGCCCGCGGCGGCGGCGATGGCCGAGCCGGGCTGCCCGCCCGCCGCCGCCATGAGGCGGCCCTAGGGAGCCGGCCGGGGATGAAGCGGGACTCGACCTGCATGGAAGGTGAGCGGGGCCGGGCCTTTGTCCGGGCGGTGCCGCTGCTCCCGGGGCCGCCGCTCCCGCCGCCGGTACCGGGCCGGGGCCGCCCGTGCCGGCGTGCGGGGCTCGGACCGCGGGCTGCGGCTCCTTCAGCCCTGCGGGCTTTTCCCCTTCTCCTGCCTTTTCTCGGCTCCCGGGGCGCGGGGCCGGGCAGCGTAGCTGCTGCTGCGAGCAGGATTATGCAATTAAAGGGAAAAAAAAAAAAAAAAAAAAAAAAAGGGCATTAGTTTGTTTTGTGGCTTAATTTGTTTATATTTTAAACTTCCTAATCCCTCCGACCATCTGGAGGAGCTTTTTTTAGTATCGTTAATTATGGATAGTATCGGGGTCACGGAGGCGCTCGGTAGCGCCCGCCCGCCCTCCCGGGACCGGCGCTGTCCCCCCGGTACTTGCAGCCTTTTTTCCCCTGTGTGGCTGAGGACAGCAGTGAAGCTCACCTTCAAAGTGAGCATGAAATATTTCAGGAGAGAGCATTTCGTGTTTGGGGAAGTCACTGTTTCAGTTGTGCCCAGGCCCTGCTCCCGCAGCCCGGACCGCTGGGCGTGGGGTTAGTTTGAGATTTTCTTAATTCAGCATCGTTCTCAGCGGTTGCACATCTAGACAGCTTCAATAGGGCCGAGAGAATCGGTTTTAGGGCAGGTAAGTCAGGTCTTCATCTTACCGCTTTGTAATGCATCAATTAAAAAACCCAAACCAGTCTAACCCAGTGCGGCCGCGCTGGAGCCAGGGCAGGGAGCGCGCACGGGGCTTTATTCTGCTAAAATTGGATCAGCGAAAGTTGATCCCTTGAGAGAGCGACTAAACTCGGTCTGCGGGCGAGGGCAGCGCGGCCGAGCCCCTCGTGCCTGTCCCCAGCTGCGGTCCGGCCATCGGGCACATTTTGGTGTGCGGGCTTTTGTTCCAAACTCTTTGTGCAACAACTGGCCGGAGCGAGGGATCCGTCCTGTCCCCGTCCCGCACAATGGAGCGGGGCGAGGGTCCCGCAGCGCCCCGTGTCCCCGGGCAGCCCCGCCGGCACCGGGGGTCCGCGGGGCCGGGGTCGGGGTGAGGCAGCGCCGGGGCCGGGGCTCCCCTGCCCGGGAGAAGTTGCATTTCACAGATGAGTTTTTGATATGCAAATGGAGATGTGTCCCAGGCAGGGGAGGGGTGATGGGTTTCATCAGCTGCACGCTCTTGATTTATACCGAGCCGAAAAGGAGCAGCTGATGATTTCTGCGGGGTTTTTTTTAATGGAGGTTTTCTTTCTCTGCTTGGGCAGAAACAGGATCAGGGTGGAGTAAAACCGTGAGTTTGGGGTTTCATTACTGGAAAGGGAGAGCAGAGTGAGATGCACTGGCCATTCCTCTAGTGCAGCATTTCTCCTCTTTTCTTTCCAGTACTCACGTGCTGCTTTTTAAAATGAGACTCTATGAGTATAACATCTTTGTACAGTACAGAGAATAAGGTTGCAGGCTTCCTCTTTCTTTCCCCTCCTCTATGTTTTTTTATATTTTTTTTTTAACAAGAGGCTTGTCCATTTAAATTAACCTTTCTCCCAGCTGGGCACACAAATGTTTTTGTTTTAGTTCACAGAGGGTTAATTCTATTGAGCTCTGCCCATGGCCGGCCTGATCCGGGGCAGCACAATCTGCTCTTTGAGCCGGGCTGGCCAGGCAGGGCGCGGGGCTGGACCCATCTGCGGGCTCGGTGCGAGCAGGACGGGACCCCGGCCCTTTGTGCGCCGGCCACGGGCTCTGCCGTCCCGAGCAGGGGCCAGCGCACAGAAAATTTAATCCCTGTGTTCATCGATTATAAGTTTAAAAAAAAAAAAAAAAAAAAAAAGGCCCCTGAAGCAAAGGCGCCTGATTTGGGGGTGGGCTTGTTTGGACAATGCAGCGCTCCACAGTGAGGGCGGAGTTCTTCCAGTGCTGGGGCTTGAATTTCGCAGGATGGTTTTCTCGAAACTAAACATTGACAACGAAAAGCATCGTAAGGAAAAATAAAGGGGAAAAGAATCCCCAACGCGTTTGTTTGTGTTCGAGGCATCACCAGAGGCGAGAGGAGAGCGAGATGCGGTTGGGATTTAAGTAACACATGTGTGAGATCTCCCCCTCTGCCCCCCTCCCCAAACAGCTGGTATTTAGCAGCTTGGGATTTAAACCCAGCTAAAGGGTGCTGCAGGGCGCTGCCATAGGGTCAGTTAATCAAGAAGCAAATAACTGGCACACAGCTGAAAAGATGTTAAATATATTAATGAATTGCTGTAATTTTTTTCAGCTGTAAAAGATTTCCGTAGTTGTAAATTCCCGTTCTATTGTATAAATGGGAAGTTTTGCCGGCAGTTTTTTTTTTTTTTTTTTTTGCCTTCTCCCTCTCACTTTCCAGCCAGGCCAAATCCCAGCACCGCCTGCCCCGGGGTTTGGGTGAGGGGTTGTGCCTTCACTTTTGGCCTTTCTTTTGGAAATAAAGTCTTTGTTTCTGTTCCATCGTAAAGCCAATATGGAAAATCCCACAAGCTGGCTGCACCAACACACCACCGGGTTTCCAAGGTAAATCCCACCGGGTAAATCTCACAGGCAGCTGTAGTTGCTGCAGAGTTTTCAGTCGGGTCTGCAGGGGTGGGTGTGAGCCCCTGCAGCCTGGGGACCTGCAGATGCAGCCAGCACCTGGTCCCTTCCCGAAATGTGGCAGTGCCACTCCCCCACAGGACTGGCACAAGTGGGAGCAGTGGCAGGGATGTGCTGGGTGTGTGTCCCCATGCTTTCATTTATTTGCTGTCTATTTTAGAATCTCATTCACATGCCACAGTGCTCTCTGTTTGGGTCTTTGCTATGTGTTTCAGCAGGATTGTAAGGTACTTCCTCTTGGAAAGTCATAAGAATTTTCTTAAAAAAATTATCAAGACTGCTCATTTTGCTGAGGGAAAAAGCCAGTTTCTTGAAAAATTAAATGTATTGCTTTTACTGTTTGTCCTATGAAACATAGATGAGGAGATTTTTTTTTTCTCTTTTTTACTTCATACGTTCTGTGATTCTTGTCTCATCATATTCTTGGAGAATTTACATTGTATGTGGTATGAAACCTACCATGACCTCTGAAAACAATACATCCTTTAATGTGGCTTCGGGGAGGGGCTAGCGAGGGAGTAGCCATAAAAATCTTCAGGGTTCAAGATGAGGTTGAGATTTTTGTGAGTGCTTTTGTCGTAGCAGCAACTGTTTGATTTAGTGGCCCCTGCTACAATGGGTTGGGAGAACAAAGCCAGAATATCCTGTGTATGAGTTTGTTAAATGTAAGACCCATGGGGAAAATTGGGGAGGGAGGCAGGGGGAAGCTTCCTCAGCTCTCTCTGAAATAAAGCAGGTATTTGAAAAAATTTCTTATCAATTGCTTTGTGTCCTAATCTGTATTGTCTTGTGTAGCATTTGAAACCAGTGGAATCAGTGAGATGAGAGGTGACAGAGACAAGGAGGGCTTATTCACTTAAAAATTTCTATTCTTATTGTGTGTTTTGGTATTCTAGTGAAATCTCAAGGCTAAGGGAGTTCAGAGCACCCTCAGTGCAAAACTTCTTTAGATTTGTTTGTGCTTTACCATTCCTGTGAAGTTCCCTGTGGTTCTGCCCCATCTCTCCCACCCTTCACCCACACCCTTATGTGGGGTGAAAACTGGCAAAGGTCAGGAGCAGCAAACCCGTGGGCACAGGGCAGCAAGGTGGGCCTGGCCGTGCTCTCTGCAGGGCTTTTTAAAAGATTTAAACCTCTAAGACTTTCTGTGGGCCATCATTTTTGATCTCCCAGTTTTGTTTGTGCCAGGTTTGTGGGGAGCATGGACACCTCTGTGGTCCCTGGGGTCTGTGTCTTTGTTCACAGTGTTTGCTGCTGCTCAACAGCCAATTTTAATCTGGAAACCCAAGGAACAGTTTCTGCTGAAGTGTGTGCAGTTCCTGTGGCCAGGGGGCTGTCCACATCATCTCCCCCTTCGACTGGGGAGATGGGGATGGCCAGGGAAGGGTTCTGATTCCTGCTGGGGAGATGGGGATGGCCAGGGAAGGGTTCTGATTCCTCCTCACTTTAATCATCTGGGCTTCCCACATTGGCTGGGTGACTGCTCTGTTCTTCCCACAACACAAAAAGCTGTTCCTGGAAATGAGCCCCCATGGTCAGCCAGGGCTGTGGGTGAGGAGGAGCCTGGGGCTGTGCCATCCTGCTGGGCACCCTGGGTGTCCTGTCCTGCCTTTGGCCATATGTGGGACCCTGTGGTGATTCCTGCCTGGCCCAGCCATTGCTGCTGTCCCCGGGATCCCCCACACCCAGGGATTTATGGCACTGCTGTGTGAGCAGGGGGAGGGCCAGGAGTGAAGCTGAGCCTGAGCTAAACCCTGCAGATAGAGGACTCCTCTGTCCTGGCTAATCCCCAGCCCCCTCCCCATGTTTATCAGATTGCTGAAGGTGGAGATTATGCACTTGGTGACTACAAAGTCATGTTTAGCTGCCTCCCTTCAGAGATGCTCAGCTAGCCCCACTCCTGATCTGTACCCACATTCCTTTGGGTTCAGCATATATCTGAGCTGGTGTGACATGTAAAACTGGGAACATTTTGGTGCAAATCAGGAGTGTTTCTTCATTTAAAGTTTGTGTTTCCTTTGTTCATCCCATTATTTTAATGTTCTGTAACAGTGAAATTTGCAGAACAGTGCAAATGTTCATGCTGTGCATAGCAAACCTTTTCGAGATTAACACAGATTGGTTCTGGTTTCTACTGGGTTTAAGCTCTAGAGAAAGCTGCTTGTGAGCAGGAGCAGCTGGTTTAGATTTTTACTTGGCTTGTGTAACTGAAAACTGGTTTAATTTCAGGTCCCAGTACATTTGGCTCATTCATTTCTCTTGCACTCACATGTGCTGCTGTAGTAAGAAGCTACACTCTGGTTTGTCAGCTTGCTTGGGCTTTATTGAGGCTGGAGAATTTTTCACTGTGACTCTTACCTCCTGCTGCTCCAAAAATCCATCCTGTAGATAAACACCTTTGTCTCAGAAAACACCCAGGTCAAATCTAAATGAGGACAGTCAGGCTTTCAGTGCTGACGTGAGTTTGACTCAGCTCATCTTCACAAGCCAGTGCTGTCCAAAGGCTGGGGGGGTTTTTCAAGGTCTGTACCCAGGGTGAGGTAGTCATCTAAAATGTTTGACATTTGGTAAAGCAACCCCATGGAGAGTGCTGCCATATTGCAGGTTTGTGTGTGCCTGAATGTATTTGAATAACTCCCACCTTTGCAGGGCACATCTGTTTGCAACTGTTGTGATTTTAATGGGTTAAAACACGAGGTGGGGGCTGGAGCTTGGCCTGGTGTGCAGGGGGTTAAACTGCTGAGCTGTGAAACATCTGCTGCAGGAAGAGCTGCTGGTGCAACTTGCTGGCATTATTTTAGGCATAGCTGAGTTGGCTGAAGTGAAGTTTAGGCCTCCTGTGCAGTTTGAGGTGGTGAGATTCTGGGTTAACTGCCTGGGTCTCTTCACCATCATTTACTTTTTCCTTTCTGTTTGACATCCCTGTCTGGAGATCTCAGCAAGCCGAGCATCATCTCTGACAGCTCCTGTTGTGGAGAGCCCTGCAATTTACATTTGTAGTCATCCAAAGGCCTTCCAAAGACTTGGAAAAGGATCAGTAAAATCACATCACTGTGGCTTTACTGTACCATGGTTTCTGTAATGATGTTCTCTTGGTGGCTCGTGCAGTGAGGCTTTGAAGCCCAGAGGTGCCCCTGGAGTCTGGGAGATGTGACAGGATTTCAGTGTCACTGGTGCCTGCCAGGTTTCTGGGTTTGCACACCGTGGTCTGTGCAGTTGAGGTGGGACATTTGAGAACCCTTTTATTCCCCATTGGAAAAATTGGAGTTTTTTCCAAGAGTTTGTTCCTCTCTGCTAAGAACAGCAGGAACGTCGGTGGAGGCTGCTGGGGAGAGCCCCAAGGGTCCTGCCTGGCAGTGGGGAAGGGAAGGATGGAGCTGCAGAGCATGGGATGGATCCTCATGGGCTGGCAGTGTGTGGGAAGGATGGAGCTGCCCTGCAGTGTGTGGGATGGATCCTCACGGGCAGTGACCACCCCTCAGTCCCCCCGGCCCCACAGAACCCCCAGCCCTGCTCACAGCCTCTCCCCTTGCCTTGCAGATGAGCGGGTGGATCAGCGCACCTGCCTGATCTGCGGGGACAGAGCCACGGGGCTGCACTATGGCATCATCTCCTGCGAGGGCTGCAAGGGCTTCTTCAAGAGGAGCATCTGCAACAAGCGCGTGTACCGCTGCAGCCGCGACAAGAACTGCGTCATGTCCCGCAAGCAGCGCAACCGCTGCCAGTACTGCCGGCTGCTCAAGTGCCTGCAGATGGGCATGAACCGCAAAGGTAACGCCCCGGGGGCGGCACCGCGGGGACACTGCTGCCTGGGGCTGCCCCTCCCTCACCTGGCAGCCCCTGCTGCAGTTCTGCCCCTGGAAACTCCTGGCAAAGCAAAGCCAAGTCGTGCATGGGTTGAAAGTTAGGCACAGATAGTTAATTCCCGTGTGGAGGAACAATCTGTATGAGTTGAAAGCATATTTTGAGGATATTTGTATTTACACTGAGGAAAGGGGTCATTGTTTTCATGCTTCAATCTACTAACGAGGCAAAAATTAAAGAGTTGGAACAGGCTTTTAGAATCACAAGGAAATTCCAAAATTTGCTGTTCTGGGTGCTTAGACGAGCAGCTGCTGCCCACAGGTGTAAGGGTTTTCACTGACCACCTCTTCCTCCTGCTGTGGTTGATAAGTTGTGCTCTGGGTAAGGGACAGCCACCCCTTATCCCCACGAGTGCAGAGGTGATGGAAGGCTGTGGTACCATCTTCAGGATGGACAGTGTGAAGTAAGTCAGAAATTAGTGATGAAGAATGGGCTGTGGTTGATTTCAGGATCACATCTCCACTCCTCACTCCAGTCTTTTGTGTGTTTAACCTCTGGAATTGCTGCTACCCGTTAAGAGCAGGGATTCCTTGGTTTGATGGCACAAGTGGGATCTGGCTGTGCTCCCCTGGCCCAGCTGGAGGCAGTTTGCCAAACCCCAGTGTCACCACGTGGTTCTAGCTGTGGCTGTTGGTGGCCTCTGGGCCATCACTCATGTGAAAGCCGCCTGTCAGAGGCACTGAAACTTCCATAAATTCACTGCAAATCCACTGGGATCTTCCTTGGAAAGCACATCAGGGCTGAGATGGGAGAGCTGGGATCAGCCCTACGGGGGGCAGGGGGGTGCTGGGGGTCTGGGGGCCTCTCAGGGCTCTTCACCTGTTGGGTCTGGGGGTGTTCGGGTGCCTCACCTGGGGTCAGGTGTGTTTTGGGTCTGGGGGTGCTCGGGTCCCCACCTGGGGTCAGGTGTGTTTTGGGTCTGGGGGTGCTCGGGTCCCCACCTGGGAGTGGCTCTCACCTGTGGGGGCACAGCGCCACCTGGCGGCCGCTCACTCACCTTCCCTGCTCCTATTTCTTTCCCTTTCCCTGCTCCTTTTGCTTTTCCTTTCCCTCCTTTCCTTTTCCCCTTTTCCTCTTTCTCTCCATTTTCTCCTTCCCTTTTTCTTCCTTCTCCAAACACCCATATGAATTTCACTCACTGCTGGTGTCCCTGCCAAGGCCAGGCCCTGAAGCTCCTTGGTGTTGGGTTCTGGAACTTACTCTTCCTGCCCAAATTATGGCATTGCTGGGTTGGAAAATCCCTTCAATATTAAGTCTAAATACAATAATTTAAAATTCAGATAAGATGCAGAGCTTAGCATTGGTAGGAAAAACAGCACTGAGGAGCTTGGCTGTCATGCAGCCCAGTGCCAGGATGATATTCCAGAGATTCCATCTGTATTTGGGAACCATTTGGGTCTCTTGGGGCCTTTTTGATGGACTACCAGCAAAAACATTCCTACATTCTGTTGCAGGTGTAAGCTATTGTCTGCTAAAATTATGCTCAAAAGACCAAGACAATTTATGCCCAGGGCTCATAATGGAATGAGCTGAAGGGAAGCTTCTAAAGCACAGTTAGTGGTAAAATATCTTGGAAAATGAGAAAAATTCCCCCAGAATTCCTGTAGTTCTAGCAAGTTAAAGAAACCTAAAGGCAGTGACAGCTAAATATGACAGCTTTTTTTTTTTTTTTTTTTTTTTTTTTTACATTTAAAGAAAGAAAGAAAAAATATTTACATGAGAAACAGATATTTTTTATAAAGAGCTTCCATAGGAAATAAGCAGCCAGTGCTGTGCTTGCCCAGGTCAGTGTTTGGGGTTTGGGAAGCCACATTCAGGTCCTGTGGCCTCTCCTCTGCCTCTCCCTGAGCTGCAGGAGAATTTGAGCTGAGGATATCTCAGACCAAGCAGCAGCAGCTTTTCTGGGACAGAACTTTTTTTTGCTTGAATTTTGTGTCGCTGTGTGCTGCAGGAGGGCCTGGAGCAGCCCCAGGGTGAGGCTGTGCAGCAGCAAGGTCACTGTGCAGCTGGGGAGAGGCTCCTGCCAAGTGTGGCCAGGTCGTGCTGGGAAAGAGATGGGCCCTGATAAACGTGGGGAGCAGCCTGGGGGGGAGGCACAGGGAGAGCAGGGCTGCCACTGGCTCCTGCAGAGACAGCCAGAGGGGAGAGAAGGCAGAGAAGCTGCTCCAGGTTAATCCCCTTAGCTGGGCTTCATTGGAACTCCCTGGAAATTGTTTAAAGAGCCTTAAAAATGCAGCTGAGGGATGAGGCTGCCACTGAAATGCAGCTGTGCAGCTTGGTTTGGTAACTTGGGTTTTAAACAAGCAACCAGCAGGGTCAAACATCTCCCCTCCATTTTCAGTGGGAGATGTCAAGTGACACTGTGTCACTGTGAAGTGACAGCAGGGTCTGCAGTCACCAGTGCAGAGCTTTGTGTCTGTGTTGGAGGCAGCACTGGGGGTGTCTCTCGTGGTGCTTCACGGGGCTGTGGCAGTGCTGGCCTCCACATCTCATTTTCCAGCAGTTCTAGGCATTCACTGGGTTATTTCCAGGGGTCAGATAGGGTTTCTTACTGTGTGCCACTTCTCAAATTATGCTGGAATTAATTGTGATAAAGGATTGCTATTTCTTCATTACCTGTCACTCAAGGAGCATGTGAAGAAACCAAAATCCTTGAGTAGTGCTTGTATCCCCATGATGTGTCTGTGCCTTTTGGGGTGGGAACCATGGTGTGTGCTGCTTGAGCACTGGAAGTTTCTCTGTAGACTTCTTTAATGAAAAAAACTAATCTTTTAAGGTATGAAAACTTCTTTCAACATAGATAGGTATCTAGTTATGTACTGTGAGATGATGTTCCTCACTGAGGTTTGGTTGTGTCTTGCAGCAATCAGGGAGGATGGCATGCCAGGAGGCAGAAACAAAAGCATTGGACCTGTCCAGGTGAGCACGTGTGGCTGTCCCTCATGTTCCCTTCTGGCTCCTGGCTGGGCTGGGCTGGGCTCAGACCACAGCAGCAGCTCAGCCTGGGCTGGGGCTGCCTTGCTTGAGCCTCCATCATCCCTGGCTGTGCCTCCTGCTGCGTGGCAGGGCTCTGGCTCTGTCAGAAACACGTCCTGAGCTGAGGGTTGGTGCTGCTGCCCCAGGGTGCTGCATGGACACACAGCCAGCAGCACCCTGTCCTTTGTGAGCCACACAAGGACGTCTGTCCCTCCATGGCTCCCAGTAAATCTCCATCTGCCTGCTGCAATCCCTTCAGCTGTGGCAAGCAGGGCACCAGTAAATGTCTGTCTGATTGATGGCACAGCTTGTGCAGAGATGCCTTGTAAAGCACGAGGTAATTCAGCACAGCAGCTTGTGCCACACGCCTGAGGAATGATGGCCATTTCCAGCTTGCTTCTGGAAAAGGGGTCTTTTCAAAGTTTACTGTTTATTTTAGCAAAATAGAAATAACACTGAAAGCAGTTTCTGTGAGTCTGAGTGCCTGGGAAGGAGCACTCAGCCCAGCCCAAAGCATGAGGAGCCAGGCAAGCACCACACAAACCTGCCTGGACCCACACAAACCTGTTTCCTGCTGTTTGCATTAAGGGACATACACAGAATTTGGAAAAAAAGTAAAAATAAAAGGCAGCTTCTAAATTTTTGTTGCATTTTCCCCATTAATGGTGAAACATTTCTCTGGGACCATGCCCAGCACTTTCTTGAAACTTTATATTACAGTGAACTCAATTTTAAAATTTTTTTTTAGTTCATTTTAGCTTTGTAGATTTTACTCTCTAGAACTTAAGTATTAGATGCTCAATTGCTACTTCAGGTGCCACCTGATTCATATCAGTAGGAAAATAGGGAGCTCTGTCTCCCTGTAAATGTTTTTCTGACTGATTTTATATGTGTCACCTTGCCTCTCTTGATTGCTTTATCAAACCAGAGCCTGCCCCATCTCCTGTTTGCCTTTCCCTCTCAGTCCTGAGTGATGTTCCCAATGCACTGGCCTCAATTACTCCCAGGTTTTTCATGGTGTGACAGTGCCTGATTTACAGCTCGTTGCCATGTCCATCTGACATCATCTCTTCATGTGTCAGTTCCTGTCTGCTGTGCTGCCCTCCCTTGAATGGTACTGCTGGGGCTGGAGGTCACCACCATTACCTGTAAATAGAATTTTTCATGTGTGCTGTTAAATGCAGAGGGAGGATGTGGTACCTGCAGGGGGGCAGGAGGGTCAGCCCTGTTGGATGTGACTGAACAAGGTGTTTGCAAACAAAGGCTCTGCTTTTCTGTTCCCAGCCCATGTAACCATTGTGTCCTGTATTTGACAGATATCAGAGGAAGAGATTGAGAGAATTATGTCTGGGCAAGAATTTGAGGGAGAGGCAAACATGTCATGGAGCAACAACGGAGACAGTGACCACAGTTCCCCTGGAAATGGAGTTTCTGAGAGCAACCAGCCTTCACCTGTTTCTACTCCATCTTCAAGGTGGGAATGACCCCTGGAAGAATTTGATGTTACAGGAATCTTGGATTTCTTTCCTTGAGTGATACTTGGGGTCAGTGTAGGGAAAACATGTGAGTGCATCTTTGTGTAAACTGGTCATGCAGCAGGTTCTTACCTCTCTGATTGTGTTCTAAGGCAAACAGGCACCAGATTGAAAAGAATTGAACTGGGAAGTGAGATGTTCATGAGCAGAGGAAGACAATCTTAAGTCAAAATTATATTTAAAATATATGTCAGTTTATATTGATTGTGTGTTCTGCAGATGTTGAGAACTTGACCACCTTTTCTCTGCTCATTCTGCATAAGCTTTCTCTGCACTGTGCTCAGATTTTGGAAACAAAACCATTTATGTTAGTAACTGGTGGTTTATACTAATTTGTGAGTGCAAACCTCCTGATGCAGCCTTGGATTGCAAACACAGCAAGAATCTCAGTTCTGATCCCATCTGCTTTCAGTTGCAGCTTAAGCTTGGCCTTGTTTGTGTTCACTGGCTGTGTGAGTACTTAATGTGCAATCATAAAGTGTGGCCCTGTGAGGAGGCTGGGGTGGAAAGGCTGGGCACAGGCGTGTTTTGGGTTTCTGCTTTGCTCCCTGAATGGCAGCTCAGCAGCAGCTCCCAGATCTCCTCACACAGAACCAGTGCACAGCCGGCTCCTTCCAGGGCAGCCCTAAACACAAAGACCTTCCCATTCTGTTCCCTCTCCCTGTTCCTGTTCCCGTTTAACGCAGCTGCACCAGCTGGAGCTTTGGGGGCGTATTGAAGAGCTGTTCCTTTCCCAGCAGGTCGGTGGAGCTGAACGGGTTCTCTGCACTCAGGGATCAGTACCTGGGCACGCCGGTGTCCGCGCACTACCAGTACCTGCCGCACCTTTTCAGCTACTCGGCGCACTCGGCGCTGCTGGCGCCGCCGCGCAGCCTGGAGCCGCAGTCGCACGGGCTGGTCAGCCAGCTGCTGTGTGCCGAGGACCTGGAGCCCCTGGGCACCCCCATGCTCATCGAGGACGGGTGCGTGCCCGCGGGGATGGGATGGCCCTGCCTGCCCAAAGTGCCAGCAGCAAACCAGACCCTGTCCCATCCCGCTGGGGCCTGGCATGGGGGCTGGGCAGGGGGTGGCACCAGGGCTGTGGGGGCTCCTCTCAGTCCCTGCCTGGGCGGGGTGGGTGCTGAGCATCGTGGCTCCTGTCCCCAGGTGACACTGTGGGCACGGCTCCTGTCCCCAGGTGACACCCTGAGCACGGTTCCTGTCCCCAGGTGTCACCCTGGGCACAGCTCCTGTCGCCAGGTGACACCCTGAGCACGGTTCCTGTCCCCAGGTGTCACCCTGGGCACAGATCCTGTTGCCAGGTGACACCCTGGGCACGGCTCCTGTCACCAGGTGACCCCCTGGGCATGATTCCTGTCCCCAGGTGTCACCCTGCGCACAGCTCCTGTCACCAGGTGACACCCTGGGCACTGGCAAATTCCTTTGGCGTTCGCCTTGTTTCCAAGTGCCTCATCAGATGATGTCATTCAGTGTTTTTAATTTTTTTCTGCCTTTGTGTGGCCTGTGCCTGCAGGTATAAAGTGACTCAGGCAGAGCTGTTTGCGTTGCTGTGTCGCCTGGCGGATGAGTTGCTTTTCAGGCAGATTGCCTGGATCAAGAAGCTGCCGTTCTTCTGCGAGCTCTCCATCAAGGACTATACCTGCCTGCTCAGCTCCACGTGGCAGGAGCTGATCCTGCTCTCCTCGCTGACTGTTTACAGCAAGCAGATCTTTGGTGACCTTGCAGATGTCACCTCCAAGTACTCTCCCTCTGACGACGAGCTGCACAGGTGAGATGGGCTGAGCCTGGAGACGAGGAGCCATGGGAGCCCAACAGACAGGTGTCCTCTGACCACCTCCTGGGACAGGTCACTTCACCTGTGGCTGTTTTCTGTTTGTGTTTTTTAGGGAACAGTTGTCCCAGGCTTAGAAAGCACATCATGGTTAGTCAGTGCTGGATCACACCTTCCTTCTGCAGGGAAGGACACGGTGATGTGTGGGGCTGTTTGAATTCCATGGAGCAATGCTGTTGTTCTCCAACAGAGCCCTACAAGCCACATTTTTATGAGGAGGGTAAAAGTAACCAACACTTTGGGTAACCCTGACACACAGGAAAGAAAGTGTTATTTAAAAACCCTTTGGACCAGTGGAAAGGTTGTTCACATAGCAGGTTGTCTGTACTATCAAAGTGTTCATTATTAATTGCTATTTCATTGTTTTGATTAGATAAATTTAAAGATGTTGCAACTTAGCTCTTGTTTTTTCCATGGTACAGACTATCTGATGCTCTGAGGAACTTGCCTTTCATTTATCATTTTGGTCAGGGTGTTGTTTTTTGGTTTGGATATTTTATTTTGTAGTCTTGGTGCCAGACAGATTGTTCCTTTGGTAGTAGAGTCCCAATCTCACTGTGATATGGCAGAACAGGTAGGATTTAGAGAAACTGCTGCCCATCCTCCTTTTAAACACCTGCCCTTTGCTCTCTGCCCCTGCTGGGCTCACGATGGAGCCACCAGGGGATGTCTGATGAGCAGGGATTTAAAATGCTGCTGTGCTCCTCGGCCATTGCAGTGCCTTGTGGTTCTTGGGGGCTCTTGTGCATCTGCTGTGACAAGCAGAGGCCCTGGCTGGCTGAGCATGGGCTCAGTGGGGCGCAGGGAGCTGGCCCCAGGTGTCTCATTTCCTGGGACAGGTTCCTGTGCAGCGCTGCTCTGCACAGCCATTCATCGTGCATCTGGTGCAGCTCCTGCGAGGAGCACCGAGGGTCATAGAAAACCACAATGACACTTGTTCTTGCATTCAGCTGTCCTTTTGTTCCTGCTGTCCTGGTCAGAGCCTCACAAGAGAAGTGTTTGTTTCATTTTGAGTTTGTGATAAATACAAGCGAGAGGTAAGACAGCGAGACAAAGGAAGAATCCTCACCCTGCAGAAACCAGCAATTCAGAGCTGGTTGCCTTGAAGGTCCTGCAGAGAACATCTGTGTACATGGATGAAAATAGGTGTTCTTGGGAGAGGAATGCTTCTGCTGTCTCTTCTTGTGATTTAGCTTTTCAAGTGTCATTAACTGTCATTAGTAACCTGGGAGAGTGCACCCCCAAAAAGCCATTTAGCAGGAACCTGCACAGATGAGGGGTCTGGAGCTGCATGGCTCCCTGCCACTGGTCTCCATGGCCCTTCAGTGGTGGCTTGGCTGTCTCCAGCAGCAGTGGGATAGCTCATGGGTATCAGTCTCCCTGTCCAAAGCACTCGTGGAAAAGCTGGTCCCTTTGGATTTGAGAGGGGCCCTTTTGGAGAGGTGTCCCGTTTGTGGGTGTTCTCAAAGAGCCCCTGGCTCTTCTGGCATTGATCAGGAGTGACTTCGAAGGGAACTTCATTAGAGCTCACACCTGGTTGGAGAAATCTCACTGAGCAGGGATGGTCTGGCACTTCAGGGTTAATTTCTGCTCTTAACAAAGTGACAAGAGCAGTGCTAAAGCATAGGTGACAAACAAAGGCATAGAACAGCTCCCCAGCCCCTTTGTTTTAATTGCTTCTGACAACTGGCTAAATGTTCTGTTTGCCTGCTAGATCAAATGTTTTCTTTTATTGTGCTGTTTTTCTGAAGATGAATATGAAATGAATAGACTCCTGACCTCCCCCAGCACTCCTGATAGCGTTTCCCTTCCCCCTCCTCCCCAGCTGATCCTGACAACTCCCAGCCAGAAACTTGCCTGGTGTAAACTGCGAGGAAAAGTGTGTGGAGGAGTTAGTCCTCGAGAAGAAATAGGGCTGTGAAAAACAGAACAGCTTTGTTTGAAAGGGGGAGGAAAGTATGTGCAGAAAAGTAAGACAGTTCAACTGCAGGAATGAGAGAAGAGCTCTCCTGGATTTATGAAGTGATGAGTGGCTGGTAAAAATGTGCATGCTCTAAAAACAATTAAACCCAACAGATGACTGAGTGGTTTTTGTGCTCATTAACTTCTTGAGCTTTGCAATCTTGCACCTGCAAGATTTTTAATGTCAACTGGAGAGCAAGAAAACTTGTACAACTTTAGATTAGCCGACAAGGCTTTCATCACTTACAATATTACTTTCTTGAAGAACTGACCTGGAGTTCAGACAGCTTGTTTTCACTTTGCAGAGGTCAAACCCCACCATGCATTTTACAAATAACTTTGAAGTAAACAAACACACATGCCAAAATAAGGTATTATTCAGTGAAAAAGGTTCTATTTCTGTTCTATTCAGAGATGGCTTGCTGGCTGTGCTCTTATTCTTATTCTTATTGTGCTGCACAATGCCAGAGCACGCTGAAGCTTCCCGAAACACTTCTGTCCCACTTCTGAGCGCTTCTGCAATATGTGGCTGCTTTCAAGCCAGGGCTGTTGCTGTGAGATGTGTTCCCAAGAGGCTGTTCTGGCCCTGGGCAGGCGTGGGATGGTCTTGAGGTGCCTGCAGACACCCACAGTCCTCCACACCCTCCCTCCACTCCAGCCTGCTCCTTCCCCATGGCTTTTTCATGGTGCACACGTGGGGTATTGCTCCTGGTGAAGTGTGGCACCCTCTTTAGCAGGAGGACTTCATTCTGCACCCACAAAGTCTCCATCAGGCAATTTTCCAGGAGGTTTTGGGGTGTTCCCTGTGCATCAGTGTGCCCTGTGCTGCCTGTTTCTGTCACTGGCTTTGCTGCAGATTCCTGGCTCTGTGAAACCTTCTCCTCTGTCAGAAGAGGCTGGTGGTGAACTGAATCACCAGGAGAGGCTTTTTCCCTACAAATACCTGTAGATCATGGATTCCCCATCCCTGGGCCAGGCAGGATGGGGCTCTGAGTAACATGGTCTAGTGGAAGGTGTCCCTGGGTGGCAGGGGGAATGGACTAGATGAGCTTTGAGGTAATTTCCACCCAAATCATTCCATGATTCTCTAATTCTGCATTTGTAACTGAGACATTTTCCTCCTTCTTTTTAGTACCAGCAACTTCAGGCAGTTTTGATGACGCTCTTCTCAAATTCTCTTGCAGGGTGTTAAAATCTCTGAAGCTCCTTCAACAAGCTTCATGCCCTCACTGTGCAGGCCGTGTGCAGTGTGTGCTGATGTGTGCTCTGTGTCCTGCAGGTTCAGTGAAGAGGGCATGGAGGTGATGGAGCGGCTGATCTACCTCTTTCGCAAATTCAACCAGCTGAAGGTCAGCAACGAGGAGTACGCCTGCATGAAAGCCATCAACTTCCTCAACCAAGGTGAGGCAGCAGAGAGGAGGCACCAGCCCCACTTCTTCATTTCTCTGCTCCAAAGGGTGGATTTTTAGGACTGGTTGCTCTCTTTTTAGAGGTTTTCAGACTCATTAAAATGTTTACCTTCAGGAGGTATCCTTTGGTCTCTTAGCTGAGTTCCTGCTTTTTAGGTTCTACACCTAAATCTGACTCCTCACAGTGAAAGGTAATCATGAACGGGGTATTTACATGCAGGCCATGAATTCAGGAAAGGGCTGTATCCTCCTGTTGATTTAACAGCATATTAAAGCTGTCACTTCAGGCTCCTTCAAGACCCTGGGCATTTCAAAATCCACACA
Source organism: Muscicapa striata striata (assembly GCA_030060385.1). Lineage (NCBI taxonomy): Eukaryota > Metazoa > Chordata > Aves > Passeriformes > Muscicapidae > Muscicapa > Muscicapa striata. Next base: position 3,235,983 of record JAREIS010000026.1, on the reverse strand, counting down.
GAGACAAATGCTTGGTGAATAGTGTTCAGCTGTAATTTTAAAAATAAATGTCCCCAAAGTCTTCTGTACTGTGAAAGATAGTTGCAGTCTGTAAAAATGTGCAGTGGGCTCCCTCCTCCCCCGCTCATTTCCAGAGGGAGATAATGCTGACTCTTCAATCTGTGCCGGGCCGAGGTTCCGGTTTGCTTCCCTGGGCAGTTTCCTGACACTGGATAATGCACTTCTCGAGCTGTCTCCATTGTTTTCCAAAATGTATTTTCATTAACTTCCTGTCTTCTCTTATTTTTAGTTGAAGTTTGCAATTTTTTATGTGAAATACCTGAGACTTATTTTTAAAAGTCAGCTTTTGGGCAGTAGATCAATGCCTCTTCCGTCAGGTGGTCTCCCAGCTCCGAGCCTGCTCCTGGATCCTCCCCAGGACCTGCCAGCGCTGATGCTGCTGGCCAAGCTGCCACTGGGACTTCCTGCCTGCCCATTTTTCCTTTGTGTGTGTTGCCTGACATTGGCAAAGCTAAATTTAACCATAAGAACTTGACAAGTTTGTAAAGCTCCTGTGACATAATTCATAAGCAGATGGGGAGAAACGTGGCAATATCTTGAATTATAGAGCCAAGCACTATCCTCAGCCAAGATGATACAGCTGAAACCAATGTGTTCCTATCTGAGGAGGTGTTGCACTGACCTGCTGTGAGGACCAAACCCTGACACCTGGCTGTGTTGTGCCAGGCAGGGATTTCAGGTTGCTGGGGCTGTTCTCTCCAAGAGCATTCACTGAGCTGCAGATGAGCAGTGTAGGACATTAGCTGTTCTCTTCCCAGCCTTTTGTGGAGGGACATCCTGGATCCAGACACACACATAAAGACACATCCATGATGCAGGCACAGCTAGAGGGGAGATGGGAATTTTGGTATTGGTGTAACCAGGTGCTGGAAGCCAGTCTCCAAAGCAGGGACCCAGATCAGAGTGACAGCAATCAGTCTGTCATGAGGACATGGCAGTAAGTGCCAGGCTGCTGCTCTTCCGAGATGCTTTTGTTGTGTTTTCATTGCTCTGATTGTATTCCTCCCCAGATATCAGGGGTCTGACCAACGCCTCGCAGCTGGAGCAGCTGAACAAGCGGTACTGGTACGTGTGCCAGGACTTCACAGAGTACAAGTACCCCCACCAGCCCAACCGCTTCCCGGATCTGATGATGTGTTTGCCGGAGATTCGCTATATTGCAGGTAACTCCTGAGCACTGCTGCTGCTGGGAGCCAGTGAGCACATTTGCTTCTAAAAGATAATTAACTTACTGCAGTGAAGTTCTTGTGGACTTTGGTGGAGGATGTTTGTGTGGGACCATTTTCTATCGGAGTTTCTGCCCATCTTTAAGCCCATCCCATTGCCCTGAGCTCATCCAGTCTGAGGGGCTCTTGGCAAGGTGTCCTGGTGATGCTGGGGGACACAGGGTTAGTCCCACTCTGGGAAGAGGTGCTTTGCTCCAACCTGACCCCCTTTAAGTGCATTGTTCAGTCCCCACTTACTCTTCTTTTGCTCCCAGCTGGGGAGCATTTTGTCTCAAGAGGATGTAATCCTCGTTTGAGTAGTTCTCTCATCAGAATTAGGGAGATCCCTGAACTGAGCAGAAAATGATCAGCAGAGTTCAGGCAGACCAGTGTTACCCCCAGATTTCCTCGTCTGGACCTCGGAAATCCACAGGTGAATGCTCAACTGCAGTTGTGTTGCTAATTAGATCTCCAAGGTCTGGTGTTACTAAAACTGAATGTTCCTGAATGTTAGCTTGCCTCCCTGTGTCAAGGCTCTGTATGCTTCATCCTACTCCGTCATAATGAACTAGATAATAATCTCAGAGTAGCTCTCATAATTTATTCACAGACATCAACAAGGGGGTTTGAGGTGAGATGGGATTTAGCCTTTCCCACTTTCTATAAATACTTCTCCATTGTGGAGAAATCATTTTGATCTGACTTTGCCCATTTATTTTGCTTTCTATTCGCTAAATGATAAATCATATTGTGTCCAAATGCATATCAAATGTCTAATGTAGCTGTAGGATGATTAACTGTTTCTGTGAGAGGTTCAAGGTAAAACCGTCTCCAGTGCTGCTGGCTTAGGTGTCTCTGAAATCTGATTCAGAAGTGGCTGCTAATTCTGGTCTCTTTCTTACCAGGAAAAATGGTGAATGTCCCCCTGGAGCAGCTGCCTCTGCTGTTTAAGGCCGTTCTACATTCCTGCAAGACGAGTGTGAGCAAGGAGTGAGCAGCTGGCCCCGGCCGGTGCCTTACGCTGAGCCTCGGGCGGGAGAGGGGCAAACGCATCCAGGCAGGAGACAGGGCAGGGGCCTCCCTGCCCTTGTAGCAAGAATCTTTTTTTTGTTTTGTTTTTTTGTTTTTTTACTCTTTTTCCTATATATTTATTTCACGACAGAGTTGAATGTATGATCTTCAACACGATGCACATGGTTCTGTAAGAATGCAGCAGATGCATTCTCCAGCGGTTTACAGAATGTGAAGATGTTTAATGTTACAGTGTTTGTTAGGGTTAGTTCTTTTGTATTTGGGGCTGGGGACCGAGATGACTAAGACTACCTCAAGGAGAAGATGCTGTTCTCGCACTGCTCTTTCAGTGATTTGCATCCAAAGCATTTGTCATAGAGAGCAAAGCTGTTATATCCCGAAGGGACAAGTTTGGAGAAGTGGGTGCTAGAGAAGTGCCAAGCTTTTTCTTTAATTTTAAAAAGGCAGGGAGTGGAGAAGGAGAAGTCTGTTTAGGCAGTTGGTTTCTCTTCCCCTGGCAGTTTCCAGCTGCAGGTTTCCAGTGGGATGGCAGTGCTCTGAGGGGCTCCCTGGCCCTGTCCTGTCTGGGGAGCTGCAGGGGGGGTCTGCCCCAGCCCCTCCTGGCCAGCTGCCCTCTTACTACTGCCATAGCACCTTCCAGTTCCTCTGAAATGGTGTTCCTGCAGTTCATAACAGGCTCCTGGCATTACACAAAGGTGCTGCTGTTGCTAGAGAACAGCAAGGACTTTATCATCACTTCCTTAAAATCCATTTTAGGTTTACAAAAGCAGGAAAAACCTACTTAGAGAAGAGGCAGGATTGCCCCTGTTAATGTGTTCCTACAACATGGAACCTGACTCCAGAGGCTTCTGCATTGCAGCAATCCCTGTTTTGGGAGCAGTTAGTGTATCCTGTGTTAAATGGGGCCTGTGTAGTGGGGTGAGGGACTCCAGTGTCCTCTGGCATGGCTTTCTCTGCTGGACTCAGGGAATGGGTGTTCCATGGTTATATCCTGCCAGGACTGCCCTGTTATTTGTGGAATCCCAGGGAAAACAACATTACTGCTGTACTTGATTCCCTGCCATGTTTTAGGTGTTGCGAGGCTTGGATTTTCCATCTCACAGGCTCTCACAATTCCAGATGGAGAACTGGTTTAATGACAGCTGATCAGCTGATTGAGTGATTGCTGAGTGCTGGTGTTTAGCTGAACTTGGGCATTCTCATGAGTGACCTCATGATTTCCTGCTCATGATGGGGAGGTTGGATGAGGTGCTCTTGATCTCATCTCCTTCATTAGGAATTAATATTCAAAGACTCCTTCACTCTGCTAGACAGCCTTGGCTGGATTTCCTTCCCTTCCTCCTTAGATGTAAATTCTGGCATTCACTTAGCGAGGTGATAAGTGTTTGAATGCTAATTTAAAAATACTTGTGGGAACAACTTTTGTTCCTTCAGGGCAGGAGGGAGAGTCACCACCTTTGGTGACAGCTGGTGGCACAGAGCGAGCTGCTGTGCACAAATGTGATGGTGAGCAGGAGAAAAATCCCAGTCACCAAACTGGTCTTTCCCTCCCTGCCCTCCCCAGCGGGTGCTCCCTGGGCTGCAGCCCGAGGGGGCTGGGACCTGCTGGTTCATCCCACTCTGGCATCTCCCAGCTCAACAGTTGCCCTCTTCTCAGAGTCCATAGCTGTTCCTTTCTCATTATTTAACCAGGATGTTACGGGTAACAGCTGCTGGGCACAGCAGCAGCTCAGCTTCACACCCAAAGGTGGTTCCATAAACCTCATTTACTTTCTGCCAGTACAAAGAGACACGTGTGTATTCTCAGGAAAGCCTTCTGCATACAGCCCATACCTCACATCTTCAGGGGAAGATTTTAGTGTATCTGTTTGTAAGTTAGAATGTATTTCTCAGCTTTTAAGTTTAATTTCCAAATAGCTTGATATGATCTTTTTATTACGGGTTATTTCTGGCTTGCTGTTTTATACACTCAAGGAATTGTTAAAATTGCATAGGAGTAATTTTATTCTACAGTTACTGAATTGTTATAATCTGTTGATGAATAGGTGTTTTAATTAGTGTACATAAAAACAGGCATCTTGTTGCCAGCTATCCAACAAAAATAATCTATTGGGTAATCTGTGGTTTTCAAAAACAGCCTCCCAAAAGTAATGCTGTACCAACAACAACCAAAAACCTAAATTCAGTTATGATGACAAACAGACATGGATGTTCCACTTTCTGTTGTGGAAAGCAAATTTTACAAAGGTTGATTGGCAGCAGTATCTGTTCCCAAATACACATTTGCCATAGGGAGTAGAAAATCCTTCCTGAACTGACAGGTAAGGAAGCAGCAAACAGACCAGACAGAATCACTGGACAGTCATTCCTGCTATCTTCTGCACCAAGTCCTCTAATGACTTGTATTTTTTAAACAGGGTAATGTGAATGTGTTGCATTGCAAACTCAGGTATTATGAGAAGGTAGGAATGTAGCTAGAGACGTAGAGACATTAGGTAGATGTATTTGTGAATTTGGTTTGAAGGACACCCTGGAAAGGTTGGAATTTTTGTTCCATTCTTCACGTAACATTCAGTTTACAGGGACTCATATTTTATTTGTGCTTAATGCTACTAGGGGGAAGTTCATTATCTTTGGTATCTATCTGCTCTTGCTTATCTGACCTTCTGTCATAGAGAAATCTATCAACAATAATAGTCTTTGGTAGAATTTTCTGCCATGACAAGTCAATTTTTATCCCCGATTTGAAAGACAGATTGGCTGGCTGACCCCCTCTTCTCCTTCAAAGCATCTGTGCAGATAGAAAGCTGAAGAGTTACTTTTAATCTGAACAGGGATTTGGGACATAAATTTGAGGTGCTCAGGCTCCCGTGCTCAGGGGAGGCTGGAAGGGGTCCCTGCTCAGGGGGCTCAGTCCCAGGAGAATGCCAGACCCTGGAGCCTCAACAAAACCTTCTGGAAAGTGAATTTTCTTGTAATTCTTGAATCCAGAGATTTAATTCTTAAACCTTTTGCCGTGTCCCATCACACACAGGATAAAGGGAGAACATGGCATTTTCAGTGGCATTGCCACTGCAGGGCAGCTGCACAGGGGAGCATTTTCCATTTTCCCAGTGCTGGGCTGTTGTTTTGAGGGAGCCCATGAAAGGGAGGGGTCCCAGGGGTGCTGGCAGGGCTCCTGGGCTGCTCTCACTTGCTGGTGGGGGCCTTGGTGGCCCCATCCCCACCCATGCAAAGGCTCATTTGCCTCTGCTGCCATCCCTCCCTGTGCCAGCAGGATCTGTCCTTGCTCCTCAGGCTTCTGCACAGACCCACAGCCACTTCAGGTAAAGGAGTTCAAGTCTTGTCCTTCAAACCAACTTTAAAAAAAAAAAACAAAAACAAAAACCAACAAAAAAAACTCCACTTGAATTTCTTTTATCTTTACTACATATTTTAAAAGGAAAAAAAGAAAAAAAAATATTCTCCTGTGAATGTGCTATTTCCCATTCATTCTTTCTTCCTTCTTGGTTTTGATTTGAAGCTCTGAAGCTCGGTGTCTGTGAAAATGTTGTTATTTCTCAGGATAATAAGCGGCAATCATCCCTGCCACATGAAAGGCAGGAGAAAGGGGGAAACTTGGGGAACTAGTTAAAGTATGAAACTAATTTTTAAGTTGTAGATGATGTGTAAATGGAGGGGAGTGCATAGCTATCAGTATCAAGCTGTGGCGTTTCTCTGGGTTCACGGTGTATTGTTTCAATGCACAGAAGCTCAGGGATAAGTATTTAAAATGTGACCCAGAGAAACGCTGGTTTTGATGTTGCAACAGTTGCTTCTTTCCCGACTTGTCTGGAGGACCCGCTGAGAGCTGATCAAAGCCCCATACAGAGATTTTGGGGGAAAAGCTTTGGGTTTGGCTGTGGGAGTTTGCCTGCTGGGAACCAGCTCTGTCTGTGGGGCTCCATTTCTGCCCCTATTAATTACCTCATCCCTCTGCCTTTGGTGTTAAATGTCTGACTGTTCATGGAAAAGGGGAAACGGGGATTTCTCATTGTGTCCCTGGCAGCCAGTCACACAGCTCTGTACTCTGTTGCTTATGAATTCTTCATTTTCATCAGTACAACTTTCTCACTATGGTTGTAGGCACAGTCAGTTACAGCTGCTATGAGTGTCCAAATGGCCCTGCCCAGCCAGAGACACGGCCAACACTGGCTCAGCAAAGTTTGAAACCACCTCCCAGTGCCCTCAGCCAGGATCTGCAAATCTGAATTTAAATCAGCCTTGCAAAAAGCTGGGAAGGCCAATCCAGGCAGTGTCTTTCCCTTAGGAAAAAAAAAAAAAAAAAAAAAAAAAAATTAAAATAGCTCCTGTGAGCTGCCCTCTGACAAGTCTGTGAAAGAAGCAACATGGTTCAGTGGAAGAAATGCCCCCAAGGGCAAAAAGAAACAGAAATTGAGACCAGATGACGATCAACCTTAACAAAGCCTTTTGTGATTCATTGTTTTCTTTCAATTTATAAAATGTCTTGTAATAGTTGATAACATTATTGACTCAATTTCCATAACTAAACTACCTCGTGTGACATCCTGTTTATCATCTCAAAGGGATTGTGTGAAAAACTAAACACTGCCAGTGTCTGTTGCCAGGGAGGAACAGGAGCTGTGAGTGCTGGAGTTGTTTCCCTTCCCAAGCTGGGGCTTGGCCCCTGTCACTGCTGAGTGTCCCGTGCCTGAGGCTGAGCTCTGCTGTCCCTCCCTGGGGAGGATGTGGCTCATGGCAGTTTGGGTTTTGTCGGTGCCCATCAAGCCACAGGCCTGGTTCCAGCTCAGTCCCGGTGCAGAGGCTGCATTTGTAACCTGGGACCTTGCAGGACCTCGCAGCTCCTCGTGTGCCCATCCTGGGCCAGGTTTGTGACAGCCCCTTGCTGGTTTGAGGGATGTTTCCAAGAGGCTCAGTCCCAGTTGTTGGGTCCTTCTTGGTGACATTCCCAAGGATGGTTTCTCTGTTCATTTTTCTCACAATCCCTTGTGTAAATCAGGGAAGCAGGATGTTGCCTCGGCACGACACACGGTGAGCATTGGCACACTCAGAGCCAGGCTGGGGCAGGAGGGGGTGTCTGGCCCCGTGTCACCCACGGGGCCACGGGCACCGGGAGCTGTCCCCTCACCGCGCCACGACCAAATGAATGTTTCTGCTGGCAGCTCCTGCCAGCCCGGCCTGCCCTGCCCCTGCTCTGCTCTGGGACTTGACTACCTGTGGAAATGTGACCAATAAGTGTTGAATGCATGTTTAGTGAGTGTTTAGCTGTATGAACTAATAAATGTGAAATGTTCTGCACTGCTGGTGTCTCCTGGCTGTTTGTGCCTTCCCCTTTTGGTGGTGGCTGTCTCTCAGGGTGAGGAGCACCATCAGGGAGGCGGAGCCCAGCACTGCTCTGGGTGCTGGCTGTGGCCCCGCCCTGCCCCACCCTGCCCCACCCTGCCCTACCCCGCCCTGCCCCACCCTGCCCCGCCCCACCCTGCCTGCTGCTGTGCTTCTGCAATGGGCTGTGGCTGTGGGGAAGGCCTTGGAGCTGCAGCTGTGGCTGGGAACTGGGGTAAGGGCACTGTGCCACATGGGATTTATTCCCTGTGAGGGGGCCCTGCAGATCAGCAGTGGTGAGGCTCCCTGGGTGGTGGCAGAGGATGCTCTGTGCACGTGGGGTGACAGGTTTATTCTCACCTTCAAACACAGCTGGAGCCACACAGAGGTGATGAGGCAGCCTCTCGCCTCACCCTGCGCTGCCTGGGAAGCCAGGCTGGGGTGGGAAAAGTACCAGCACCTTTAATTTTCAGCTCAACCCCTACTGACCACTGTATTTTGATTAGAGCTCTGCTTCCTTTTCATCTCGGTGCTGCGGCGGGTGACAAGTGCCACAGCCTCGTGTGCGCGGCGCAATAGTTTATCACCGAAGGCCAGCGGCTCTATGAATCCAGAGCCAGCGCGGAACAAATCACGCTGTCACTAACGTCAAACTTGTTAACCTGATCTTTGGTGGATCACTAGTGTCAACATTGCATGGGACATACATTATCGGGCCCAAGGACTTAGGGAGATGTGTTTGTCAGGCTGCTCTGTCACAGTCCCACTCTTGACCTTCGCAAAGTAACTTTCAAGGGTAAGCTGCTTTCCTCTTGACAGGAGTGGCTGTTCCCAGGAGTGTGTCACCCCTTGGGCACTGCCTGGGACAGGGCTGTGGGGTCAGCTGGGTCACCTCCCTGCAGCAGCACAGTCAGTCCAGCAGTGGGTGAGAGATCTGCTGGGATGGTCCTGTGGGGCCTGTTCCTGGACTGGGGAAGGTTCTCCATTGATGTCCATCCTGCCCATGCCTATTCTGTGAGCTCACCCCTTCTTGTCACCAACTGCTCCCACATCTCTCCTTGTCCCTTCCCCAGTCACTGTCCATTTGGAATTCACACCTGAAACCAAGAGTTCTGAGTGCAGCAGACTGGTGTGTCTCCATTGTCTGGTCCATCACAAGTCTCTCACATCTCAGTTTGCCAAGTGAGGATGCTTCTGATGGGGTTGATCACTGCTGCATAGGTCAGATGAAGGATGGGTCATAGTGGGTGAGCTGGTAAGACCATAGAGAGGAGGTGTGTGCTTGGGGTAAGCTCCTGTCCAAGTTTCTGGGGTCAGTTGGGTTTTTCAGTACCTTTATTGGGGTGATGGATCCCCTCTCTGCAGCCTGCCATGGGTAGGAGGGGAGCAGCGCCATGGGCTGGGTGGTGGGAGACCAGCAGCTTGGGGCTGTGCTGGAGAAGATGGCTCATGGCTGGGGGGACCCTGAGGCAAATGCTGGGTCTGTGCTCCACATCGCTGTCCCCGTGGGCCGACCCTGCTAATCAACTGTGAAAGAGAGAGAGAAAGCTGGAGAGAAATCTTTCTCTCTGCTAACCTCATCACAATAAAGATTCCTATAAAGAGCTCTTATCCTTGAAGAAAATGAGGTACATAAGCAGGAATAGTAAACAAAAGGCTGTCATTTTGACCCAGGAGTGCTTCATGTTGTTGGCAACTGCCAAGAGGAAACATAAAGAGAGGCTGCATCCAAGTCCCAATTATGCAGAACTATGTGACTGATATGTCAATGAGTCCCCCCGGGAGGAGACCACCAGCACTTCCCAGCGCTGCCTGCACAGCATCTGCACCCGCCGCCACGGCCGGGCCGCCCGCGCCCCGAGCGAAGGCGTGTGTGGCATCGGAAGAATGCGGGGGACAAGGTAATGTCATTGGGAACGCTCTCGCCGAAGTCCTCGCCGCACGCGCATTATCAGCGCGGGCCCGGAGTCAGGGACTGCGGGCAGCGGCGGCGCTTGGCGAGCAGCAGCGCCGGCCACACCTGCTGCAGGCACGCTCCGGGAACGTGGCGCAGGCAGGAGGGCTGCCCCGCGCCGATAAGCGGAGAGGATGGAGATAAAATCCGAGCAGGAGATATGCTTTGCTGAGCATCAAGGCTAAGCACCAGCAAGGAGCCAAAGCACCCTGCGGCCTGCGGCGGGCGGCGCAGGCTCCGGCTGCGCCGCGGCCGTGAGGGAAGGAGATGGGGCAGGGCAGGCTCCAAACCAACAGCTGGAGCTTTGGAGATGGATGTGCCAGTGCTTGGGCCCCTGGAGGGCACAGGGCTGTGCTGCTGCCTTGGCCAGGACAGTGCTGCTCAAGGCAGCAGCTTTGGGGCCTATCCCCGGCCCGGAGCATCCCCTCCCCGTGCAGGCCCACCTCATCCTTCCTCCTGGGGCTGTGAGTTCCAAAATATCACCTGGCTGTACCTCCTCGCTGTCCCCAGGATCCCCTAAGGCTGCCGGGCGCCAGCTCCACCTGGTGCCTGTGCAGCCACTCCAGCGTGGCCTTCCCAAATCCAGCCTCCGAAATCCACCCAGCAGCCAGGCCCAGTGCTGGCCCTGACCGTGGCCGCGCGCCCGCCGCAGGAGCCAGGCCACAGCCTTGGCCAGGGCCCGCGCAGAGGAAAGTGCCCAAGGCCGGCAGGGACGTATTTACCCCCGAAAGCACCTTGCTGCAAAAATAGCAAGTGGCCGGTGTGAGGCCGGGGCTTCCCAGGGGAACAATGCCTGGCAGGAGGAAGCGGCCGCGGCCGGCCCGCAGCTCTGTCCCGCCTCGCGCGGCGCTGAGCCGCGAGCTGCTGCGTGCCGGCCCGGCAGGGACCTTGAACCTGACACAGATTTATTTTCTCTGACATTGGCATCGCATCGGAACATCTGGCATGTGGCTGATAATTGCTGGGGATCGGGGCGGAAGCCACTCCAGGCCTGGCGCTTCTTCCAGAGCTCTGTTTTCATTAGTTTTTCTCCTCTCTTCAGCTGCAAAGCAAGGAAAAAACAAGCAGAGCTGTGCAGCCTGCACTCCCACTCCTCTCCTCTCAGCACCCGGGGCTCGCTGCTTCCCTCACTCTGCATGGGAATGCTGTAGGGCACATCACTGTCACACCATGGCAGGGCTGTGCTGATGCACAGAGAGGACAAATCATTCCCTGAGCCCCGACTGTGGGTCCTGCTGTTCCACCCTGGTCAGCAGCAGCCCCTTGGCCAGAGCAGAGCCGTGGCAGCAGCCTTTGCTGGGCTGCTGTGGGGCTTGAGGCAGCCACCCCTTCTCGAGGCTGTGGGATGAGGCAGAGAGCAGGACACTGTGCAAACATGCAGGGAGACACCGTGGTGATGGATGGATGGATGGATGGATGGAGCATGGGGCCGGCAGTGAGAGCAGATCTCCGCTCTGGCAGGATGGAAGGGTCTCTCATGCAGCCTCTTGCCTTGGCATTGCAGTTCCTGTGTTGCACAGGGCAGCTGGAAGCCGAGATCTGCCGGCGCAGTGCCCGTGGATAGGACGGAGCATGGCAGTCAAACATGGGGAATCACACATGGAAAAAACACGGCCAAGGCGTGGCTACCTAAGCCCAGGGTCACTGGCTTTCTGTGAGTACTGTTCTGGCAAGTGAAGAGCTGCTGGCCGTGGACACTGTGAGCCCCAGGGAACCACAAGTGGGGCCCTGAGCGTGGAGGAGCCTCCTCCTGTCCTCCCCTGCAGAGGAGACCTCTCAGGACCGAGGAGGCCGTGGCTGCATCCCGGTGCTTGGTGAGCGAGGCGAGCTCGTGTTCCTCCCAGAGGTGTCCTGCCCTGTGCCCTCGGCCCCCCTCCCTCCTGCCCTGGGCAATAAATCAGGGTGGCCGTGGGTGCTGGGGCACTCTGGTGCCCCCCACCTCCCTGCAGGATCTCCCTCCCAGGGCACCTTATCTGCTGCAGGGGTTCCACTTATCTTCGCTGTCACTTTCTAATGCTAGTTTATGGGCAGTGTTTTGTAGCTTAATTATGATGTTTTTCAGCACGGTCACGTGGCCACAGAAGCCAATAAGGCACCGAAGTGGGTCCATCCTGGCTGAGCCTGGCCCCCATGGGGAGGAGATTGGCCGGTGTCCTGCCCGGGGCGGCGTGTGCGCAGCCAGAGCCCCAACACCTTCCCAAGAGACACGGGTCCCCATAAATCCCCCAGCCTGCGGTGGGCAGGGCGGCGGTACCCGCACCCCACGGAGGCTCCTCGGGTCGCAGCTCCTGGCCGGTGGCCGAGCGAGGCTCTCCCACCCGCCGGCCCCACGCGCAGCAGCCGTGCAGCCCTCGCGGTGAGTACGTGTCCGTGGGGGGAACCCGGCCCCATCCCACCCATCTGCCACCCACTGCCGCCATTCCCCAGCACGGTGGCAGCCAAGGCCGGGGCTCGGACGTGGCAGGGCTTGGCGAGGAAGCAGGAGCCGTGTGTGGGCCTCCGCTTCCCGTCCCGTCCCCGCAGCGGGCGTGGGGATGGCGGCTCTGCGAGCACGGGCAGCAGAGCCAGGCCTCACCGTAGCCTTGGCCGCACGGCCAAGCTGCTGCTCGGAAATGACAGATCTGGCTGCTGAGGGGCCCTGGGAGCCCAGCTGGTGGTGCCTGGGGGTCACCCAAGGATTGGGAGGTGCCCATAGGAGCACAGGCAGCCTCCACACCCTGGAGCGGGCATGGGAGGCACTGGGACCCCTTGACTCCTGGAGCTGGCTGAGCCTGTGTCCTGTCCCCATCCTGCAGTGGAAGGGATCACAGCCTTCGGCTCTGAGTTGCTTTTGTTTGCTCAGTTCTCCCAGTTCAGAGCCCCTCCTGAGCTCCTTTTCCTGGATGGCAGCTCCTGCTCTGTGGCTGCCTGGCAGCTCTCCTGGGAGCTCGTGGTGACTGTGGGGCTGTGGCCGAGGGGCTCTGCCGGCGGTGGGAGCGCTCCTTCCCAGCCGAGCAGCACTGCAGGCTGTTCTGTGCTATTCTTAGCCCGGGCTCCATTCCTGGTGGCTCTGGAGCGATGCTCCGCTGAGCCCGTTTCCTGTTTGCCGCTCTCCCTGCCAGCGCCGCTTCCCACCCACTGCACCCGTGGGCAGCTGGTGTGTGGGGTGAGAGCTTGGGATGAGCTGGGTGGGATGAGTGCTGTGGGATGAGCCCTTCAAGACAAACCATGCAGGGTCAGCCTGGCAGGATCAGCCATATGGGGCCATCAGCTATGCCTTCCCTTTGTGAGGCACTGCCAGCAGCACAGTCCTCAGTGGTGCCGGGGCTCCAGGCACCCAGAGCCTTGGGTCCCAGGGCTGCTGAGCACCCACCGTGCTGGGACAGGCTCTGCAGCAGCCACGAAGGGTCCCTGACTCAGTGAGTCAGCCCTGCAGGGTGGGCTCAGCTCCAGTGCCTGGCTCAGAGCTGGAGCCACCCCATAGCCAGGTTCTGGGCTGTGGTGTGTGGCCTGGGAGCATCCTGACAAACAGGACATGCCAGGAGCCAGGGCAATGCTGTGCTGCTCTGCTGCTTGATGGAACATTTAATTGGGATGCCCTAATTGTGGAGCATCGATTCAATACCTGCTGTCTGACAGGCAGACCAGCACACTGCTGGGAGTGGGTACTGCAGATGGGGTGGCCAGTGCTAGGTCCAAACTCATCTTCTCTGTGGTGGCTCCAGAGAAGATTTCAGGAGCTGCTGCACACCCAGTGCTCCCCATGCAGCTCTCTCTGGGCTGGCAAGGGCAGCTGGTGGGTGGTAATGGTACATTCTGACAGAGCTGGTGGTCCAGGGCTGTTCACTGAGCAGAGCAGGCTCGTGCCCAGACATGGTGGATTTTGCTCCAGCCCCAAGACTCCTTGTTCTCAGCAGATCCTGCCTCTCTCAGGCCAGACACCTCAGAGAGGTTGGGGGACTTGTTCCCTGCAGATGGTGAGGGGGAGCAAGGAGGGTCTCGCGCCCCTTCCCGCAGTGCGATGCCCCTTGTCCGTCCCTGGGAGAGTCCCTGGGGGGATCCCCGATGCTGCCGAGGCCTGGCCGAGCCGCTCCCCAGCCCGGCCGCCGCGTTCCCGGTGCCCGGGCCGGCGGGTCCCTCCGCCCCGCCCGTCCCTGCCGCCGCGAGCCGCCCGCTCTCCCAGAGGAGGTTCCCCAGCCCCGGGGGCTGGCCGTGAGCCCGCACCAACATGGAGATGCTCTTCCAGGCGCTATAAAGAGCTCCGGCTCCCGCACCTGCCGCTCGGTCTCCACCGCGCCCACTCCCGGTCCGCACCCAGCGCCGGGGCTGGGGCCACCGTCCGTCCCCTTCCCCGTCCCATCCCGTCCCGCTGACCGCGGCTCGTCCCGCAGCAGGGCCGCTGGAGGGGATGGACTATTCCTATGATGAGGACCTGGACGAGCTGTGTCCGGTCTGCGGGGACAAGGTCTCCGGGTACCACTACGGGCTGCTCACCTGCGAGAGCTGCAAGGTAGGACCGGCCGGGGCGCGCGGGGTCGGGGCTGCGGAGCCGGGGCCGTGCGGGGCTGGGGAAACGCAGCCGGGGCCGTGCGGGGCCGGGGGAGCGGGGCCGGGGCTCTGCGTGACCGGCGCCTTGTGGGGCCGGGGCTGCGAGGGGAAGAGGGGTCCGGGGCTCTGTAGGGAGCGGGGAGGGGGCTCTGCAGGGTCCAGGGCAGCGAGACCGGCCGCGGGGCTTCTCTCGCCCGTTTTCGTTAGCGGCGGTTTCGCTGCCGGTGGCGGGAGCGGAGCGCGGCCGCGACGGGAGCCCCGAGCGCGGCGGAGCCTCTGCCGAGGGCGGCTGGCGGGGACGGGGTGCCGGTGCCGGGATGCCGGTGCCGGGATGCCGGTGTCGGTGCCCACCGCATCGCCGCCGCCGCAGGGCTTCTTCAAGCGCACGGTGCAGAACAACAAGCACTACACCTGCACCGAGAGCCAGAGCTGCAAGATCGACAAGACCCAGCGCAAGCGCTGTCCCTACTGCCGCTTCCAGAAGTGCCTCACCGTGGGGATGCGCCTGGAAGGTAGGGACGGCCCGGGCGCGGCACGGCGGGCGAGGGGCGGCGGGGCCGGGGTCTGTGTCGCGATCGTGCGGGGACTGTGCTGTTGCCGGGACCGGTCGCGCAGTCGCCGCCGCCACCACCTCCCCCGGCCGGTCAGTCCCGCCGCTGCTTCGATTCCGTTTTCCCCTCCCAAGTTAAGAAAAGAATCGTTTTTTTCTCGTCGTGTCCTTCTTTTCCTTGTTTAATTTTGTTTGCTTCCCCGGGGTTCCTGCTGCTACGGCTTAAACTTTTCAGGATTTTTTTTTTTTTTTTTTTGCTGGCAGGAAGGTTGGGAAATAGCAAATAAATTACTGTTTTCCTTAAGCACATAATTCCAGAAGCCGAGACTTAAGGAAAAACGTTTAAAATTATGGGGATCGCAATAAAACTGTCGCAGACCCACCACGAATTATATTTTTCCTCTCGATGACATTCAGTATAACGGATTTCTGACCCCCGGGGGGCGATTCCAGCCCCAGCGCCGCTGCCTCTCTTCTGCCGGCGCAGAGGATCCCACCGTCAGAGTCGGGCCCCGACAGCCCGTGTTGCGGGCTCTGCAATGCTCAGCATCCGGCAACGAAATATATTTGAGGGGACAAGTCGTTGGCACGGGATGGCAGAGCAAAAGCAGAGGCAGAAGGAGCCCCCCGCCCCAGAGTCAGCCGCCCCCTCCCCATTTCGCCCTTGAAATCGTTTGCGTTTTGCAGCAAACGTGGGTGGAAGGAGCTAAGCCCTCCCGCCTGAGCCTGGCCGGGCTGAGCCCCTCGCTGCTCGGGACACGGCTCGGTTAATCGGAAAGTCCTTCGTGTTCTGGCAGAGCGGCCGCTCGCTCCGGGAGCGGGGTGGGAGCCTGCGAGCAGAAGCGCAGGAGTAAGACACAACATCGAGCTGCAAATTCAACCCTTGCAAACTCCCGGCGTGGGCTTGCTTCCAAAACAGATCCCAGTTTCCTCCCTGGGCTGGAGTTACTGGTGCCCTAAATCTCTCGCTGCGTGCTCTGGCCGTTTTGATCGATGTCGCAAAGGGGATTTGGGCGCTGGGCTGGGGCTGGAGACCCTACGACAGACGAGAGGGGACAGTGCTTGGGGCGCCCGCGGGGAAAAGGCGCGGTCTCAATTTGTCCCTTTCCAGCAGTTTTTGTCGTGTACACCGCGAAGGTGCTTTGGTCCCAGAGCTGTCCCAACAGCCTTTTCTTGTGTATTTTCTTGCTGTTGGCTCCTTAGCAGAGCTGGGCAGATGAGGCAATCACCCAGCCAAGGGCGATATTCCCATGGAACCGTCTCTTTTGTGATAAAAAAAGAGACCACCTTTTCCAGCTCCTAGTATTTTTGGGCAAGGCATCTGAGGTGATGCTTTGGAGGTGAGTCTACAGATCCACACGACAAGAGCAACGCCGAGAGGATTAATTTTGGGAACAGTGTTGACACAGGCACCTCTCAAAGTGCCTGCAGGGATGTGGCAGAGAAACTTGCCCGGGAGGAGAAGCACAGCCCTGGTCACCCTGCAGGCACTACCCATGGCACCTTCCACGTCCGTGCCCTGGCAAAGAAAGGTGGCCAAAAGGAGGCAGAGCCTGGCCAGCAGCCTGCCCCAGGCAGGGCTCTGCACTGGGATGAGAGCAGGCGAGGCAGTGCGAGTGGGAAGGGGCTGCAGGGTGCTGGAGACCACTCCGTGTGGGTGTGGGGCTCGGGGGTCACCTGCAGATGGTTTTGGGGAGGTTGTTGGGGGTGCAGCCGCTTTCCTGGGTGGCTTCACTTGAGCCCCCGTACCCTGGAGGTCAGGATGCATCATTTTCTCCTCGGCTGTCTGCTGGGACACAGCAAATGGCAAGTTGTTCCAAATCTCAAGTGTAGCACAAATGGCAGGAAAAGCAGAGCAGGAGGGAATTAAAAGGCCTTTTCTCCCTTTGTGTTCTCGCTGCGAGAGGGGAGGAGGTGTATGCAGTCGCCTCTGGAGGGTTTGTGAGACCGGACTGTGAGCACCTCTGGCTGTGTGTGGGAGTGCAGCAGCCCTAGGAGGGTCTCTGCCTGTGCAGCCCTGCCCAGGCTCACAGGGATTTGCTTTGGGATGCAATCCTTGGGCGTCAGTGCCCGACCTCCAACAGTGGTGGGATAACGTCACTTCGAGTGGGTGTGAGATTCGGTTTTTGGTGTGCTCTGGCTCTGGGATGTGTGGCCGGGGCTACAAGACCTACCTGTGCCAGCTCGGGCTGCCAGCCTGTCTGGCTGTGTGGGACCGCGGCTGGGGTGTGAGTGTGGCCAGCTCCCCTGTACCCGAGTCAGGATCTGCCCCGGGACAGCTCTGCTGCGCACAGGGGCGTGGGCCGGCCCGGGACAGGGGCCACAGCACCCCTCTCTTCAGAGGCTGCCGCTGGCAGCCCGCTCCCAGCGAGATGCTGTTTTCATGAATAAAGAATGAGGGAGGAAGCCAGGGCAGCTCTCCTGGGAGCACATTCCTGCTCGTCCTGGAAATGCTGCTGCTCCCGGCCACGCTGCCGCCTTTCCAGCCTGTCTTGGGAGCGCTGGGGAGCTGCTCCGGCTCCCCGGGAGGGGCTGGCTGCGGGCCCCGGGAGAAGTAGGCGAAAGAAAGGCAGAGGTAACAGCTGAGAGGCAAAGCGAGACCCGCTGGCTGTCAGCAGGAACACAAACTCGCAGAGGGGTTCTGCCTTTGATGCTCACTGCAGGCTGCTCTCTCCGCGCGCTCCTCCGTGTCCCTGCGCTGCCTTCCAGCGCTCTGAGGCTCTCCCAAGCCAAGGGGATGCCAGGGCAGCAGCCCCGGAGCACGGCAAGGCAGTGCAGGGGGACAGGTTAATTCTGCAGAGGACACCTGCTCCCTTACATGCTGGCAGATCCTTGGGGAGTTGTTTTTTGTTTTGGTTTGGTTTTGGTTTTTTTGTCTGGTGGGAGCATATGCTTTGCTGCAGCAGGATGTTCCAGCAGAGCCCTCACCAGGGCTGGTACCCCCAGGGCTGGTAACCCCAGGGCTGGTACCCCCAGGGCTGGCAGCCTGAGGCCAGCGGGGTGTAAATTGCATCCACCAGGACCTGCCAACCGTGCTGCCCGACAAAGGAACAGAGATTGCTGAGAATAGGCACGTGCAGCCTGGGTGGAGGGAACCAGGGTCCCAAAGGGGTTGTGGGGTCCCAGGCTCTGCCGAAACAAAGAAATCCCAGGGCTGGTCCAGTGACATTGGTTGTAAAAACTAAAGTGAGTGTCCAATCCCCTCCTCTGCTCAGGCTTTAGGGGCTGTCCCATCAATACACGGGAATGAAAGCTGCTTTATCCCCCAGCTCGTTTTGTAGTGAAAGCCGAAAGTCTCTTCCTTTCCTGCAATCCCCAGAGGCTCTGAGGGTGACATCGGCTGGGCTGGGAGTGACACAATCTGCCGTCGGCTTTCCGGGAAGGTTTCCCCATTGCCCCCGAAACCCTTTTTGTCACTAAGTCGTGTCCCCCATCATTGTCTCTGTGCGCCTTGGGAGCCCTGGTCTCTCTCCACGTGTGCTCACTGCAGTCTCTGCCCTCACTCTGTCTGCAGCTGTCCGCGCAGACCGGATGCGTGGAGGGAGGAACAAGTTTGGACCCATGTACAAGCGGGACCGTGCCTTAAAGCAGCAGAAGAAAGCTCTGATCCGTGCCAACGGCTTCAAGCTGGAGAGCGTGCCTCAGATCATGTCCCCCGTGCAGAGCGACTACAGCCTGTCCTCCACCATCCACAGCATCCACGCCATGTCCAAGACGCTGCCGCCCAACCCGGCGGCGCTGACGCCCGTGGATTACGAGCGCAGCCCCTACGGGACGCCGTCCCTGGGCATGGCCGTGCCCGGCCACGCGCCCCTGCCCGCCTACCACTACCCCTCCTTCCCCAACCGCACCATCAAGTCCGAGTACCCCGACCACTACACAAACGCCCACGAGGCCGTGCCTGCCTACATGTACCCGGAGACCTACCCCAGCAGCTCCCCCCCTGACATCCCCGAGGTCATCCTGAAGCTGCTGCAGCTGGAGCCTGACGAGGCCCAGGTGAAGGCACGGATTGTGTCCTGCCTGCAGCAAGAGCAGGGCAAAGGCCGGCATGAGAAGCTCAGCACCTTCGGCCTCATGTGCAAGATGGCTGACCAGACCCTCTTCTCCATCGTGGAGTGGGCACGGAGCTGCATCTTCTTCAAGGAGCTAGAGGTAGGAGCTGCCAGAGGGATGGGTGCTGCTCTGGGGGGACAATGGGAGGTGGGATGGATTGAGGCTGCTGCGATATGAGGATGGGATGTGGCTGTGGGCAGGATTGAGGGTGAAATATTGTGAGGACAGGGCAACACCCATGGGCACAAGCCTGGGGCCATCACTGCAGATCTGTTGACACATCCCAGTCCTGCTCCCAGCTCCCTGCACGGCAGAGCTGGAGGTGCCAGAGCAGTTCCCACTGTCGTGTGGGGCTAATGATTTCAGATTCATCACAGCAGGGGCAGGTGTTGAGGCAATCGCCGGCAGAGTGACTGGGGTGTCAAGCTCAAGATATAATTGAAAAATGTAACGTTGAGGAATTATAGTTGAGACAATTCTCTTCTCTGCCTTTAGGAGGAAAATCGATGTGGTCAGGTGGGTCCTATCAGCACCAGGCAGCCGGGGCAGCCCGAGCCTGCTCCAGAGCTGTGTCTGCTCCAGCAGCCCACCAGTGTGCCCGGCTGGGGGACATGGAGCTGACCTCCATCCTGCCAAGACACCCCCTCTAGCAAGTGTCTCTGAACATTCACAGGGACCAGGGGAGGCTTAGCAGGGCTGGAGCAGCTTCTGCCATCCTGTACGCCTTGCCAAGCTTTCAGAAATTTTCCATTCATGTTCTGGGCTGACCTAAGATCCCAAACTGGTGCAAAAATGGGAGAGAAAATTTTGCAATATGGCCAAAACCCAGAGAGCAACATCCTGGGGCTGATGTGATGAGACTTAGGTGCTTTCTTGTATTTCCAGCCTAAGACTGTGCTGGCTGGCTCTGGCCAAAATCCCCTTCTTCCAGTGGCACTGTGCTGTAGGACAGGACCAGGCTCTTCCCTGTGCCATGGGGCTGAGTGTGGCCGAGCCTTGTGGCTCAAAATAGCCCCCATCTACCAGAACAGTGTCAGGAAATGGCATTGTGGGGGTGGGTTGGGCTTGTTTCAATCATATCAGTGTCCAGCCTGGATTTTGGGAACAGGGTGGTTGTTGTTTTGCAGGAGATATTGTAAACAGTGTAAATTCAGCTCCCAGCTGTATAGCTGTGTAGCCTTGTAACTCCATTGTGAGCATGACTGTGCCACCAAAATAGGCTGCTCCTGTGTGAATCGGTGCTCCTCCTGCCGTGGGACTCTGGGGGGGATGGCAGTGCCACAGGCTTCACCTGGGCACAGCCACCAGTGTCCTGCTGGGAGCAGGGCACGTGCCCTGCCGTGCTCAGGACATGGGGTTCAGTGCTCAGAGGGTGCCCACATCCACCACTGCCATCCTGGGGGCTCAAGGTTTTTACCTTACCCACATGGTGATTGTGGGGTGCATTCACAGCATCTTCTGGGGCTGCAGGACCCCACAGCCAGAGAGAGAGCAGCCAGGGTGAAGCAGGAGTAGGTCTGAGATCTTGAATCCCCATTCTGCTCCTGCCTGGCACATAAAAGCCAGCAGCTGCTGGGGTGGTAAATGAACTCCTGCTGGAGCAGGGTTTATGGTTCTGCCCTAAAGCCAGCACGGAGGAACATTACAATCTCCGAGATCGATGGCACTGGCACCTCGGGGCTCCTCAGGGCAGGGGGGCCTGCAGCCCCCTCCCTCCCCTGGGAAGGTCTGCGTGAAGGGGACTGTCCCCAGCCCCAGCAGGGAAGGGCTGCTGGCTGAGGCCAGTGCAGGGATCCAGGCTGGAAAGGCACCATGCTGGGACACAGGCTCCAGGGCATCACGCCAGGCTGGCACTGCATGGGGAGGAGGTGAGGCAGGTGAGAAGGGGAGGTGTAGGCAGATTGTCCCATCATATATTGCCCTGCCTGAGCCCACCCAGCACCACTGTGATCCTTCCACAGGGCTGTTAGCAGAGACCTGGCTTCTCCCTGAGGCCTCACAGGGAGCCTGGAGAGGAAGGAGCAAATCCTCAGGAACATGGGGAACTGCTGGCTGACGCCTGGCTGGGACAAGCCTTTGGTCCCTGCCCAGGGAGAGTGGGAGCAGCATCCCCTGGAGCTTGTTCCCATTCTCATTCCCACCCCAGCGATCTGCTGAGGGCCAGAATGGATGCTTTGCTGTCTCCACACTCCTGGCGTGGTGGCTGGGCTGGGGGACACTGGGGAGAGCCCCCCTGGCTCCAGCACTGCACCCAGGGAAGGAGGGGGGCCACGGGCTAATGGCCTCTTGACATCGGCTCACACGCCACGTCCGCCCGCAGGCGCGGGGCAGTCAGATTGAAAACAGATTTAACTTCCCAGATATATCGTTTCATTTAAGGGCCAGTAATTCTGTCAGTCTGCCACTGACAAACGAGGGTCCCCATGCCAATCCGCCGGGAGACTGATGTCGCGGCGCTCATCTCGTGTCACCAGGGGGAGAATTACGGACTGCGCTGGCCTTCGGAGGCAAGACTAATAAGGCAGCGCGGCACAGGGGGATTTGGGGGCCCGCTTGTTTATCGAGGGCCGGGCAGGCAGCCGCGGCGCGGGGCCGCGCGGGCGGAGGTGCGAGAGGTCAGCGCTGACGCCCATAAATACGAACTTTAACTGAGTCTAGATGAGATGTGTCAGGACTGAGGGAAGATTTGCAGCATCTTTTCAGGAAGAAAAATATGGGCCGGGGGTGAAATATATTTTCTTGGGTTGTGAGTCTCAGGCAACTTTGTCCTTTCAGATGTAATTTTTTTATATGTATATGGAGAGGGACAGGCAGAGGGGTGTGCACACAGGCACACGGGCTTGCACACTCACATTGTGTCTGGTTTTGCTGTGGATTATACACGCACGTCTTGCACTGCCTGGTTTATATAGGTGTCACTGCCATACCTACATATCAATATCGTGTACACAGGCTTGCAGTGACCTTTAGATTGGGATGAGCAGCCAGGAATGTTAAACAAATGGCCACGGTTTCAGCCCGAAGGCCAGCCTGGGCTGGGTGTGCTGTGGGTCCCTGTGCTGGTGGAGGGGCAAGGCACAGCCACAGGGGGCTGGGATGATGCCGAGCCCTTCCTCAGCCCTTCTGTGCCAAGGGCCTGGGGCAAACCACCCTTCCAGCCACAGGCAAGCTCCAGTGATGGGGGATGCTGGGGGCAGCACTGTTCCCACAGACCAGGGGTCTCTGTGGTCACCGGCTCTGTCTGCTGTGCTGCTCTCCCTCAGTTGTGCTCAGAGATCCCAGAGCCACGACAAAACCTATTTGCAGTCAGTTGCTTCTCTGCCTTTAACTTGTGGGTCATCTTGACCCCATCTCCTGGCCGATGGCCAGAGTGTTTTTGGCAGATTTAAAATCTCCTTCTGGTCATGGATGCTGCAGCAATGTTTAGTATCCCATGCACTGGGGGAAATGTGACGCTTCCCTGCCTGTGGTGTCCTGGCCAGCACAGCCCTGCCTGCAGCAGCCTGGGAGCCAGCAGGGAGATGGGATCCTGGGCTAGCCACACTGGTCTTGAAGGTCATTTGTTTTCAGATGTACATCATGGTGGTGTCTGGGCAGGGCAATGGGGA
Organism: Muscicapa striata striata; assembly: GCA_030060385.1. NCBI lineage: Eukaryota > Metazoa > Chordata > Aves > Passeriformes > Muscicapidae > Muscicapa > Muscicapa striata. Next base: position 3,213,648 of record JAREIS010000026.1, on the reverse strand, counting down.
CCTGCCCCGACCATTAACACCTTGGATGTGTGAGGGTTTTCCTTTGTGGGTGGCTGGTGGACACTAATCCACTTCCACCCTTTTCAGTAGCCAAGGTGATGGGTTCTGCTTGCACTCAGTGTTTTCTAGGCCTGCTCGGGGTACTGACATGTGCCAGAGAATGGTGGGGAAAATCCTGCACCTGAAATCTGGGAGGAGGCCTGGAAAGCATTTGTGTGGTGGGGACAGGCCGGGGGCATCTGGGTGCTGCTTGTGCCCGTGGCTGGGGATGGATGTCTGGAACCAGCTCAGCCCTTCCTGCCAAAGAAGAGCAGCTGCTGGCTCACTCTCCTTCCTAAAGCTGGGGTACCCAGGCTGGGGGCTGCCCTGAACCAGCTTGCAGAGAGCAGTGAGCACTGTGGGGCTACACTATCCCTGTGTGGGCTGGGCACATTTTGGGGAGCCCCACCCCTTGCAGGGGCTTCCTCACCTTGTACCTATGAACCCACAGAGGAGGTTGCAGAAGATTTACACCCACATGCAGGTCCTGCAGCCCTGTGCCTGGGCAGCACCCTCCCTGTCTCTGCATGCCCTGCCTCCCCCTGGCACGATCCCAGACCCTTTCCCACAGAGAACTGCATTTTCTGTGGGTTGCAGCCCATCAGGGATTGCTCTTCCAGTGTGGGGAGGGTTTTGTTTTGTGAATGGGTTAAATGCTCACTTTAAAAAAAAAAGATAAGGATTGCCTCTCAAAGACAGCTTGCATCAGGCCTTTGATAAAGCACTCGGAGGAAAAGCCTTGACATTAAAAGAGGAAAATCCTTTGCTTAACTTTTAACAGCGAGCGTGTGTGCTGCCGCCTGGCTGGGAGGATTGATTGCCTCTGAGTGCCCCTCCATTAGCAACCCCTGCTCCTGCCAGGCCAGGCCAGGGTGGGGTGCAGCCCAGTGACCCCCTGAGCCCCCTGCAGCACAGCCTCAGTGCCGGAGCTGCCGCCCAGCCTGGGCATGGGGACAGCCAGCTTGGTGCTGGGGACATCTGCACGGGCCCAGCCAGCTCTGACAGGCCCACACAGCCCCCAGCCCCACCCCACGATGCTCCCAGGCATTCCCCCCGTGCCATGGCTGTGTGGCTCTGGTGCACTGCGGCGTTCCCGGAGCGTGCTGGCAAGGGAACAGCCCTGCAGCAGCCATGGAGGGCAAAATGTGCTGCTGGGGGCCTTCAGAGAGGCAGCCAAACACCCCTCAGAGTCTGGGAGAAGCTGATCAGCAATTTTTAAAGGAAGAAAATAAGATTTAGAAATTGTTGAAGAGCTTTCTTTAGAAAAGCTGATTTTTAAAAGCGGTTTTCAAGGCAAAACCTTCTGTCTGTCTCTTCTGGAGCTCATCTCGCTCAGGAATGAGGCACAGGAAAGAACTTCCAAAACAACGCCCAGGCTGAGCCAGAGCGGAGGCGCTCGGCACCGGCCGGGCTCGTGCAGCTGGGCTGGCCCCAGCTCCCTGCTGGGCTGGCCACCGTCACAGCCACTGGCCTTCTGGCACAAGTCACCCTGGCTGCAGAAAGCTCCATTTTGGTTCAGTGCAGAATGGGCTTTTCCCTGGGATTTTGTGGAGCAGCTGACCTGGAGCTCACACTCTGCAGTGCTGGGCCATGAACAGCAGCTGCTGCACTGGCTGGGGATGAGGGGAGAGCACAGCCTGGGCTGACCCATGGTGCCCAGGCCCCACAGGTGGGCAGGAGCTGTGTCACCATCACTGCCTTCCTTCCCACCTCATCCCCTTCCCTGCACTGTTGCACAACAGGCTCTGGCCACCCAGCACCCTCCAGGGACAAATCCCAGCAGGGAGCCCCAGCTCTGAGACCATAAAGCTCTTTCTCATCTGGCTTCTATTCCTTTTGCAATCTCCCAGCGTGGGTTTATTGCAGCCTCTTCAGCAAAACGAGGGCATTATCCAGCCCTGTGATGCTGCATCTGTCTTCCCTCTATTAACAGGGGAGCACAATGGCCCTGCAGAGCTGGGCTGCTGGCACTGGATGTGCTCCTCAGGGCTGTAGTGGAGGCTGTACTGTAATCCCAGCCCTTCCCCTACACTGGCCCTGCAGGGCAGGGGAGTCCAGGCAGGGCAGTTCAGCTCTTTGTAGAAAGGAGTTGGGGTTCAGAGGAGAGCAGTGCCGAGGGGATGAAACCAGTGACCCATGGTGTTCTTGGCAGGACAGTGGGGAAAGCAGTGTGCCCTAAATCGTGCCACAGCTCTGGGGGCTTTTAGTTCTTCCAAATGCAGCTGTTGGCTCTGGCATCTCATCCCGCCAGTCACTGGTGCTGCCTGCAATCCCCACTGCCCTGTGAGACCTCTGGGGACCCTTCCAGCGTGGCTGGAGCTGCTCAGAGGGGCAGCCCCAGGTGTCTCTCTGGGCACACACACACTGGCACATGTGCAGGAGTGCACGTGATGACGAGTGCGTGTGTTGGTGTGTGGGCAGGGCCGGGCTGGCAGCTGCAGGGCACAGCAATGTCCCGCACCCAGCAGCTCCCCCAGGCCCTGTGCCCCCCCAGACCTGCCATCCTGGGCAGGGAGGCGAGGATGGGCACTGTCTTCTTTCGTTTTAAAGTATCCAGAGGGGCTGTCTGGACACACAGGCCCTTTGTGCAGCCACCCCGTGTCCCTCCCGCAGTCATTTTGTTAAAATTTGTGTGCGATTTGAGGAGGTTGTGCCTGGTGGGGGAAGACCCATGCTGATAAGAGCCAGCGAGTGCCACTGAAACATATTGAGCTGCTTTGAAGCCAGCTCTGCAAAGCCACCTGCCCATCTCCTCTCCTCCAGCCCAGGGTCCCCCTTTCTGGGGTGCAGCTCCAGCTCTCCATGCTCGCCCCAGGGACCCCCCTCCCATGGGATGCCTGCCAGGCACAGGGTGGGTGCTGTGCACTGCAGCACGGTGGGTGTCAGCTGTGCTGCTCCTGCTCTGTTTCAGGTGGGTGACCAGATGAAGCTGCTGCAGAACTGCTGGAGTGAGCTGCTGGTGTTTGACCACATCTACAGGCAGCTGCAGCATGGCAAGGAGCACAGCGTGCTGCTGGTCACTGGCCAGGAGGTGAGAAATGGCCTCTGGGACTGTGGTGGTGCTGAGGAGGGGCACTGGGGATGGCCAGGGGCTGCATGAGGGAATGGAGTGTCTTCTTTCTTCCTTTTGCTCCATTGTGGCCAACTCAGCATAGGGCAGGCAGGTGGTGTTGTTACACTCTGGGTCTGCTTGTGCAGAAGGTCCCATCCTGTCCCATCCTGCCACACAGCTCCTGGTTCTGGGAAATAATGTTTCTTTGGACAGATCAACAGCCTCACCTGCACTGCCAGCAGTGGGATGGGAGGAGGGGCCCCTTCCCTCCCTGGAGCTGTCTTTTGGAGACGTGGTGCCTTCAATTCTAGCACCTGTGAAGGGTGCCCCTGTTTTGAACTATGTTCCCATTTCAACCATCATTTTTTTGACACCCCTAATTCTCAGTCAGTGCTCTGGGCTGCCCTGTGTGAGGTGCCCTGTGCTGGGACCGGGGCTGGCAAAGCTGATGCCACCCCTGTCCTGGCAGGTGGACATGTCAGCCATCGCAGCCCAGGCCGGCTCCATCCTCAACACGCTGGTGCTGCGGGCGCAGGAGCTCGTCCTGCACTTGCACTCGCTCCAGGTGGACCGGCACGAATTCGTCTGCCTCAAGTTCCTCATCCTCTTCAGCCTTGGTGAGTGCGGCTGGGGGCGCGGGGCAGCGCTCTGGGCTCTCGGCCGTGCTGCTGCGGGCGGGGTTTGGGGCGGGAGCGGGGCTGGAGGGGGCACACAGAGCCCTAAGGAGGAGCCAGGAGCGAGAGCTGGCACTGCCTGCGCCCCTCTCCCATCCGGCACCCAAACCCTCTCCCAGCTGCAGGGCACGCTGGCACCCCTGCCCGAGCTGAGCCTGGTTTGGGCACTCGCCCATCGCAGCGGGCGGGGAAACGAGCGCTGATACGGCTGGGGAAAACACGGGTGTTGACAGAGCCGGGCCGGCCCTATCTCCCGGGATGTGCGTCAGAGAGCCCGAGCTCGGCCCGGGGCTCCCGGCTCCTGATTAGGCTCAGCCCGGAGCCTGCGGTCGGGCACGGCACCTCCCACCTCACCCAGACTAAATAACACCGCGGCCGTGGGCGCTGCTGGCAGAGCCCGCTGCTGCCCCGCGATCCCGGTGCCGGTGCTGGCGCTGCTCCCGGTGCCGGTGCTGGCATGCTGAGCCCACCGCCGCCTGTGGCAGACCTGTCTCCATCCCCCTCCTTGTCCCCATCCCAGCCCTGTCCCTGCTCTTGGCTCTGTGCTCGCACTTCTGCACCGCGGGGTCCCGCGCAGGGACCGGGGTGGGAGCAGCGCTGCTCATCGCTCCTGCACCTGCAGCATCTCCTCCCTCAGCTTTCCTTTCCTCTGGAGCTGTTTAGAAACTCAGAGAAGCGAGACACGATAATTCGCTGCTCAAGCAGTGATAAGGTGCGGCACAAACAGCGCCCAGGCTGGGAAATGAAGGAGCCGGGGGGGTTCGTACCCCGAGCCAGGAACTTCCCTGGCCGCTGCCCCGCCAGGTCCTGCCCCAGGTGCCCCGGGTCCCCTGGCATGGCACAGCACAGGGAGCAGGAGCGTGTCCCCCCCTCGATGGCTTCTCCAGAGCTGCAGCTTTCAGGGAGCGTGGAATCCAATAGCTGTGTTCTCCCATACATCATCTTGCCCCAAATGCAACTTTTTCTCGCCATATTGCAGAGCTCACTTGGAGTAATTTGCCCTTCGTAGGCTCAGCTGTAGAGGACGGGATTGTGTATTATGTGCAGGATGTAATTGCCTTTAACAAGAGAATTTCCACATTTACCACTCTGCCACAGCACAGTCAAAGCCAAGCCCTGCTCACAAGAGCTGCCATTTGAGTTCTAAATAGATTTCTCTCCTGAGCAGGTAAAGAGATTTAATTAAAATTAGGGCTTCTCAAAATAGCAATATTTATGAGGACGGCACAGGTTAGCTTTGTTCTACAGAAGGGCTTAATAGAGCCTTAATGGATTGACCTATCATTCGATTTCATGACTTACATTCATGAAGCAGCTACTCTTGGGGAGGGGAGGAAGAGAGGCTTTTATAGCCCACATTCCCTTAAGCGTTTGCAATTTATCAGCAGCTTCTCCCAAACAAAAGGAGCTGTGAATAGGAAGAACACTTGAGGGCATAGAAATAATCCCAGGCATATCTGTATGTGTGATGGGAGGCTTTGTCACAGGACAGTCTTTGCAACTGCTGCAGTGTCTCTAAATGAAGTGAGTCAATGTTATTTGGACAACATTCTTTATTCCTTGCAGGAATGAAAAGATTATTCAAATATTCAATTAAACAGTGAATAGGGTCTTTCAGAGAACCAGGTGAGTTCATCGAGTAGAACTAGCTATTGTTGAGCCAACTCAGGGGATAGATTTGACATTTATCAATATAACTTCTTTTTTTTTTGATGACATGCACAATAACCTTATGCAGATAAAGAGATTTCATAACAACAACCCGGGTAGCAGGAGACAATAGGAGCAAATGTGCCGTCAGAGTGAAAAGGGAAGGGTGATCTGATCCACTGCATCTTGGCACAACCTGTGCCCTTTGCGGCTGCCCCCGCAGTGCCCGTGGCCGTGGGCATGGCCCCAGGCTGGGGCTCCCCGGGGGCCCCCCGGCTGTGCTGAGCCTCCCCTCCCGGGACCCCCCCTCTGCTCCCGGCTCTGGCCCCCGCCTGGGCTGCAGCAGCCTCGAGTGCCACCATCCCTTCAAGGGAGCCCCGAATTCCCAGCTGCCCTGGCCAGACCCTGTGCTCAGATTTCCCCGTTTCCAGCCGGTGAATTTGGCCGCGCATCAGGGTCTGTGTGCAGCACGGTCAGCGGGGCTGTGGCCGAGGCAGTGCTCCCAAGCGCCTCATCCTGCACAGTAAATCCACTAAATCCACTCCTGGATGAGCCGTGCCGGGCTGGCAGCAAGGTCTCTGCTGTGCAGGTGTGTGGGACCATGGCTGTGTGCAGCTGCAGGTGGTGATGGGGCAATGCCCAGCACTGGCTCCCCAAAGCCACCCAAACCTGCCTGCAGGGATGATTGTCCCTGCCTGCACCTCGGTGCTGCTGCCTGCTGAGCTGCTCCCTGCCCCGCTGGCAGCAGGATTATGGGAACTGCTGTGGCCCTGGCCAGGCGTGGAGGATTAGGGTTTCCAGGCTGGTGAGCCTGGTTGCCACATTGGAAAGACCAGGTTTATCAGGGAATTAATTCAGCCGCTTCCTCGACCTTCAGGAATTAAAGAGGGCTGATGGCAGCGACTCCCAATGTGTTGGCACAGCTGGCAACACCTTCTGGCTTTGCAGCTCCCTGGGCAGTGAGACACCAGTCCCATTGCCAAGGGGTTTGGAACCTGTCTTCAGCATCAGGGAAGGCGTGGGGAGTAGGGTAGGGAGTAGAGACTAGGAGTGGAGTAAGGATGGAGTAGGGTAGGGATGGAGAGCCCCTGGCTGGGTAGCAACGGGCTGTGGAACCCTTTCTGTGTTCTCATGCATGAGGGACTTTGACCCAGGAGTGTGGGTCCCTCCTGGCTCACCCAGCACAGTGTGGCACAGACAGGCAGGGCAGACAGGCGAGTTTGGCACCGTTTCATCCCCATGCTCCCCCCTGCAGACGTGAAGTACCTGGAGAACCACACGCTGGCCAAGGATGCTCAGGAGAAGGCGAACGCGGCGCTGCTGGAGTACACGGTGTGCCACTACCCCCACAGCACGGACAAGTTCCGCCAGCTGCTGCTGTGGCTGGCAGAGGTCCGGGCGCTGAGCCTGCAGGCTGAGGAGTACCTGTACCACAAGCACCTGAGCGGGGAGGTGCCCTGCAACAACCTCCTCATCGAGATGCTGCACGCCAAGAGGACTTGAGCGGCCACCAGCAGGAGCCGGTGCCTCCAGCGGGGGCGGGACTGGTGCCCGGGGCTGGCAGGCGCCTTCCTCAGTGATGCTATTTAACCTCTGCTATTGGAAACGCCCCAGAAGGTTTTGTAGGCAGCAAGGACAGCTGAGGCTGCAGGGCCGTGGCTTGGCTGCCAGCCTGCCCCGTTGGCAGTGCTGACCCCAGCTCCACTGGTGCCCAAACCTGTCGCTTGCCAGCCTGGCTCAGCAGCACCAAGGAAGGGTAAAGCCTGCCCCGGTTTTTCTCCTATTTCTGCTCCTCTCCTGCTGCCCCCACCAGCTGTTTCTTTACTGCCACCATCCCTCCCCAATCCTGCCCATGTCTCAGGGCCCCTCGTGCACAGGGCAGGAGAGAGGGGAGGTGAAACCCCTCCAGGTTGTGGTTTTATGGTGGTTGAGGTGTCTCCAGGCACCAGGGAACACACAGAGGTGGAGAGGATTTCTGCAGGAAGTCTACACAGAATGCTGGGGCTGGGCTGGAGGTGTCAGCCCCATGCAGCTGTGCCAGGACCCCAAGGTGCAGATGCCAGGTCCCAATTGCTGCCAGCTCTGTGTCCTGCAGCTGCCCTGGCTAAGACAGGGCAGGCAGGGATGGGCAGTGCTGAATCCTCAGCTGAGGTGCATTTTCCTAGTGCCTGCTGCTGCTGGAGGCAGCAGCTCTGTGGCAGCCACAGTGCCCAGAGCCCAGAGCTGCCCACGGGCAGCACAGCTCAGTCCTGCCCACAGCTGTGGGGGCAGAGCAGCCCAGCAGGAGGGAGGTGCAAGCTCCAGCATGTGCCCAGGATCTTGGGGAAACCTGGGGAGCTCTGCAGTGCCCCTCTGCATTTATCTGCTGAGTGAGTGGGTAAGGAGGAACAAGGATTGTCCTGCACTTCATGCTGGGCGCCTCCTGGCCCCCTCCTTTGCTCTGCCATGTCCCCAGGGGACAGCAAATGCTGTGCCAAAGCCACAGGCAAAGAGCTCTCTGTTTTCTCCCCTCATGGGATCGGGGCTCACAGACAGGACTGGGAGCACTGGGGGTTGCAGCCCCCCCAAACTGGGCCATGCTGGACTCTCACTGCTGCTTTTCTCGGTCTCAGCCATGCTCTCCTCTCCTCTGCCCCAGTTCTGGGGGTCCTGCAGCAGGGCCAGGGCAGTTCAGGTTTGCTCCCCAGGGCTGGGGGTGTCCCCATGCCCAGGGGCCACTCCGGTGCCTTGAGGAGCCCCCGGGGCTGCGCCGGAGCCGCGGGTTTGTGCAGCTCGTCAGACACACAAGAAGGAGCATGTTTGTCTCTGCTTTAACACGTTTGTGCATTTTCCTCCTGAAGTCTGTGGTTTGGTTTCACCTTCTTCTTTTTGTGAACTTAACTGGAGAAAATGGTTGGGAGGTAAAAGATGTTTTATTTTCAGAAAATGAAAAGTGTCCTTAAGTGTCTCTCTCTGTCTCTTACATCCTTTCCTCCCTCTCATCCCTACCCTTCCCCACTCCTCCCCCTTCCTTCCCAGGCAGAAGGTTACCAACTTCCTTGTCAGGAGCAAACCACTGTAATAAATTTTGCAGTTCATTTAAAATGGCAAACTTTGTCTTTTTTGGCTGTCTTTCTAACCCTTGTGGTTGGTGCTTGGCATGGGGAGGGCTGGGACAGCAACATTTATGGGCAATTAGTGGGCAGTGCCCTGGTCCTTGCACCATGGCCAAACCCCCTTCAGGGGGCTCAGCCACGCAGAGCTGGACACGAGCCCCTTCCCTTGGACACAGTGCAACAAGGAGAGGAGGTGGTCTTTAAAATCAGCATTTACTGTAGTAATAATCAGCAAAACCCACCACATTTTCTATGTTCTAAACACTACAGAGGTAACAGGAGGAGGGAAGGAAAGCAGCACGCAGCTGGCGAGGGGCCAGGCCAGCTGGGCGGGAGCCCAAGCAGGAGCAGGGAGAGGATTTTTGTCCTAAGCAGCAGAAGATGCTATTGATGTCAGCTGGTTTAGAAAAGGCTTGAAGCCAGCTGCTGGCTTCCCTAGTGCATGTGCTTTGTACACAGCCCGTCCCAGCCCTGCCCCAGCTCAGGGCTGCTTCCATCCTTACCAGAGCAGGAGTGTGGGCACTGCCTGGGCATGGCAAAGCTGGGCTTGTTCCCATCCCACTGCCCCAGCTCCCCCCACAGCACCAGTGAGAGCACACAGCCAAGCACTGCCAGTGCTGCCAGCAGGACGGGGCCAGCCTTGGGCTGCAGGAGCTGTGGGGACCCCAGAACACGAGTACCTGCCTGGAGTGCCCACCTGGGAGAGGAGCAGGGCAGTCAGCAGCAGCAGACAAAGCCCCATGAGACCCCCAGTGCCCCTGCCCTGCTTTGGCAACACGAGGTGCTGGGAAGGAGAGCAGGGTGACAGCTCTGCCCAGGCTGGAGACTCTCCAAGGGAAGCCAGCTCCTCTGACCTGCCATCCTTCCTGCTGGAGGACCCTCTGCATTGCAGGCTTATCTCTCAGAAACCTAAAGCAAAAGAGAGAAAGTCTCAGCTCTGTTGGCAGTGGGGGAGGGCAGGGGTCCCTCCCAGGGCAGTGGGAGAACTGGTGGGATCCCACAGCACACACCTGCCACAGGACTGAGCTGTGGGTGCGGGTCAGCCCTGCCTGTCAGGTACAGCTCTGCCACCCCAGAGACCCCCCTGTGCCTTTGGGGTCCTGAAACACGGTCCTGTGACAGGGAGCCAGAGCAACCCCCGTGCACAGAGCCATGGCTGTAGGGAAACCTCTTCTTCCCTGGCCAGAGCACAGCACCCAGTGCTGGGAGCACAGAACAATGGGCTTTAAATGGGATTTAAGGAAAACACCAGCTCTGCCATGGCAGGAAGCACTGGTGCCCCATGGGCTGCATCTCCTCAGGAAGGGCCATGGCACCAGTGGTGACCCCAGCAGGGTTGGCATGGTCAGGGTCTGCATTTCCCCCCAGCTGCTTTTCTGGCTTTGAATCCCAAACACTCCTAAGTTCCTTATTATTTCAAACCAAGCTTATGTAACACAGTATGGTGAGAGTTGCAGAATTACTCAGTATCGATCAGAGGAAGGCTGGGCTGTGGAGACAAGATCCATGTTGCTATGTGTGGCTTAGCAACATATAAATGTATTCAAACAGAATAATGAAATTATCGTGGGGAAACAAAGCAGCCATCACTTGAGGAGATGGAGGATGTGGAGGCCTCTTGGAGCCCTTGTTTGCCAAGACAAGGAAGATGGGACTTATTGTTTGTGCAAATATGTGAACGGCTCCAGCCATGCCCTGCTCACAAAAAGTGTGTAATGAAGGCAGGCAGGGCTCGCTGCACAGAGCAGCTCCTACAGCTGGGCTGGAGCTCATTACTGTGGAACTGGCTGCTCCAGGGACTGAGCCCCTGCTGGGGGAGGCCATGCCTGGCTCCTGCCACAACCACCCTGCTAAGCTCCCCCTTGCTCTAGCCTGGCATTCACCTGGATTTTATCCACACTTATCCTCACCCATCCCACCTCCCCACAGACCCACTGTCTGTGCCTTGCACCTGGAGCCAGTGCAGCACCCAGAGTTCTCACAGGAGCATGGCTGAGGCCCTGGAGCAGAGAAATGCTGGAGCCCACCCAGATCCAGCACAGCTCTCCTGGGACAGGCAGGTGGGCTTCTCCAGGTCTGTGCCACAGCTCCTGCTGGCAGCAGCACCATTTTCATCAGCTGGCTGGAAGCTTTCAGATAAAGATATCTGGGGCTAAACTTGTCTCTTTTCATTAACTATTTGGGAGACAGCAAATAGAAGAGGGAGCAGTGTGTGTGCTGGAATGACCTGTCCCCATTCTGGCACCCAGGAGCTCTGCACACTTTGCTCTGTGAGCAGAAGGTGAAGGCACACGCCTGAGTGAGGCTGAGCTGCCCTGGCTCCCCCAGCAGCTGGGCACCACAGCCTTTTATTGTCTCCTTAATGGCTGCAGGCACTTGTGGCTGAGCCCGGAGCAGCACCGGCACAGCACAAGTGTGAGAGGAGAGCTCTTGTGGTTCAAGATCTCCTCGTTCACCCCAGCTCAAGGATTGCCCAGCCCCGGGGGCAGCCTGGGGGCTCTCAGGGAGGGCACAGCACTCCTGCCACCCCCGGCCACTCCCACGGCACCCAGCCCAGCTCGGTGCTCCATCACCCTCTGTGCAGACCTGGGCTTTTAAAAACACACTGAGGGCTCACCTGAGAGAATAAAACCAAACTTAACAACCCACTTCTTTGCACAGCTGGAGTTTAATAACACAGGTGGGTTATAAGATATGCAGCAGAAGGTGAGGGTGGATAGGCAGAGCACAAATGCCCATGGTGGGTGCAGGTCTTGCAGCCTCTGGGACCCCCCTCCTATGCCCAAAATGCTGCACAGCTACTCCTGGGTGCCACCATCTCTGCCTTTCTCATGTGTCCACTGTGGGGAGGAAAGTTGCACTGCTTCTGGGGGGCATCATCTCAAAAATAGTCTGAGGATGCCCTGCTTAGACACTTCACATGGAGCAAAATCAGAAACTTGCTAAGGCACTGTTTGCCTTGACAAAAGAAAATGTCACAATGCAAAAAAAAATTGTAATCACTCCACCCTTGGTGTGCCCTCACTGTACTCTCCTCCTGAGGGTCCCCATCCAGAAGCTGCACTGGGAGTACCCAGTAATGGTTGTTAAAGAAAATAATGTGAAATTTGTATTCTGAGGAGCTGGGGACTTGCCCAAAGCCAGGCTGGGGAGCTGAGGAGGTATCAGGGAGCTGCCATCCAGCAGAGGCCTGGGGCTTAGGAGGGATTTCTGGTTTTAATTCTACCCACCTCCATGGTGACATTGGCCTTTCTACAACCTGAAACAGAAGAAGCTAAATGGCTGCTTTTAAGCTCATAAATCCATCTGTGTCTGAACAGCCCACCTTCCCCAGCCTCCCTTCTATGGGATCATGGCACTCACAGCACCCTCCAGTGCTTTCTGCCACAGCTGCTGGTTTAAAACTGCCCAGGGTAGGAAGAGCTGCTGCCCCCTGGAAGCAGCCCAGCAGCAAGGGGTGCCAGTCCCTGCTGCACCCACAGAGCAGTGGGCTGGGGGCAGGCAGAGCTCAGCACCAGGAACCTGCAGGGCCCCTCTGCCCCTGCCTGTGACCCCAGCTCTGCTGGCACAGGAGCTGGAGCAGACAAGGACAGGCACCCAGAAAGGTGCAGAGATACTGGGAGAAACCAGGCAGGTGCCCCAAGACCAGCCTTTGGCAGAGGCACCAGTGCTGCCAGAGAGGCAGAGTCACTGCTGGGGCTCTGGGCCTCGCCTCCCCCTCCTCTGCTCAGGGGGACACAGATTTCCCTGAGCCTGGCCAGGACAGGGCCCATCAGGGCAGTTTGGAAATAGCACAGTTCCTGAAGCCTGAGCAGAAAGCAGCTGCCCTCCAACACACAACCACAGAACCAACATCAACAGCAGCAAAAACTACAGAACATGGTGCAGGCAAACGTTACCTGAGCATTTGAATGCTGTCAGCTCTACGGCCTGAAAGAGGGGAGAACGTGTTAGCAGAGGGCCTGGGGCTGCTGGCTTTGCTGCCAAAACACTGCCTGGGGCCAGGCAGGGCTCCCCAAAACCCACCCACCCACTGTCCCAGCACTGAGCTGCTGCACAGGCTGGGAGCCAGAGCCTCCATCCCAGCCCGAGGGACGGACACCTGGCAGTGCCACAGCTGCACCTCAGTGCTGGGGAGGTGACACCCTGCTCCAAACACCCACTCTGGGGACCCTGCCAGCCCCGTGGGGACCCACCAGGCTGGAGACCACAGGAAAATGCAGGAAAGGATGAGAACACCCCTGTGCTGCAGTGGGGAGAGCCCACACAGCCTGCACTCTGTGCTCAAGGGGTGGTTAATGCTCTGGGAGATGTGAAATTCCCACTCCCAATCCAACAACAAAGATCACCAAAAACATTTAAAAAAGCTGAAACACGAAGAATATCTTGTTTGTGTTTCTATCTTCATTCTCTTGGTGTTTTGTCATTTTAAGTGTTTTCAAACGCTTTTGAGTAGCATCTTCTCTTCATCCCAGCTATTGTGCAGCTGCCAGTGACATCCGGAGCCTGTGGCGAGCGCCGTGACTCAGCCGGGAGCAGGGACACAGCCCTGGCTGAGAGACGGGCACAGGGGCAGCGTGGGGCACTGCCGGCATCACGGGGCACTGCCACCAGCACGGGGCACTGCCACCAGCACATGGGGCACTGCCAGCATCATGGGGCACTGCCACCAGCACAGGGCACTGCCACCAGCACGGGGCACTGCCAGCAGCACGGGGCACTGCCACCAGCACAGGACACTGCCGGCATCATGGGGCACTGCCAGCAGCATGGGGCACTGCCAGCAGCACGGGGCACTGCCAGCAACACGGGGCACTGCCACCAGCACGGGGCACTGCCAGCATCATGGGGCACTGCCACCAGCACGGGGCACTGCCACCAGCACAGGGCACAGGGGCAGCACGGGGCACTGCCACCAGCACGGGGCACTGCCAGCAGCGTGGGGCACTGCCACCAGCACGGGGCACAGGGGCAGGGCACAGCCATGCCCACAGTGCCCAGAGTGCCCACAGTGATCACACTGCCCACAGTGCCCACCAGCTCTGCCAGCCCACTTTTTAGCTATTAGCTGCTTTGCTTATTAGAGAATTACCCGACAAGTAAGAGCCTAAGAGCTCAGAGTAGGAGCCTATAGAGCTCCAGGATGTAGGTGCCTAAGAGCACTGGGGGGTCAGAAAGAGCCCCCACAGCAGATCCCACTTCTGGTGCCCTGTGTGAGGAAGCCACAGGAATGACTGTGGCACTGCCTGTGGGAATGACAGTGGCACTGGCTGTGACACTGACTGTGGCACTGGCTGTGGGCACAGGCAGCACCTCAGCCCTGCAACATCCTCAGCCAGAAAGGGAACACATTAAAAAGGGAACATTAAAACATTAAAAATGCAGTGTTTATGCAACAAAGATACAGCAAAGCCCTCGGTGACCCTCACGGAGGGAAGCACTTTCTGTCTTTGCCTGCTCAGAAATGCCACGGCCTTGGCATTCAGGGGATCTGCTGCTGCTAATGCCCCTGCCTTAGGGAACTCGGGGCCTTGGGCTAATCCCTGTGGCCCACGTCTCCTATCTGGTGCCAGGAGCTTAGCTCTGACCCTGGTTCATACTGCCAGCACCTGGCAGGCTGAGAAAAGCCTCACCTGCAAGTGAGTCCTGGTGCTGTTCAGCATCAACCACAATATAAATCATGAGAGGTGGAAATATGGATTTTACTGAGTGGCTTCAGAACGATATGCCAGCTATAGAAGTATTATCTATTGGATAAATAAGAGCTGTCTATGTGACATAGGTTTTCAAAGGATAAATATTAGAGAGGGAAAGAGAGATCCTTCACTGAGAGGCTCATGAAAGTAGTGTTGGATTTTATTCTGAAGAAATTACAGCTCTTGTATGTCAAGTGCACAAGGACTGATGATCATTTCAATAGCAGGAGATGGAAGTGTGAGCAGAGTAGTCAAATTTAAATTGCTCCCTGCTTTAGGCCGTGCCTTGCTGAGCTCTCCATCCTGACAGGCAGCACAGCCCTCCTGGGAGAGATGAGACTTGCCCATGGCACCTGCCCAACTGCCTGATTCCATTTGCTCTCCTGGGGAAAGTCTCCTGCTTGATCCATACCAGCCCCAGTCTAGGGCTTCATGGCTCTGATTGAGTGGCACCTCGTGCTCCTGTAGACCCTGCCCTAAGCCCCTCCTGGTGTGGCAGGGGCTGGTTCCCCACGGGCTCAGGGTGAGCCTTTGCCTTGGAATTCAGCTGCTCTGGGACTGGGACTGGGACTGGGACCACCTCCTCTCCTGTTCTTGGAGAGGTGCCCTGCCCTGTTGTCCCCCCTGCCAGGCTCAGGTGGTGTCCCTGCAGAACTGCTGTGCCCTGGCTGGGGTGAAGGTGGAAGAATAACAGGTGATACATACCGGTCTCTCGGGTGACATAATTGATGAAATTCCCATGGGAATTTTGGCTCCAAAATTTCCTAAAGGGTGAAGCAGCACAGTGAGTTCAGAGACCAGAGAACAGAAATATTCATGCTTTCCCAAGAACTTAGTGCTCTGTGTCCCCCACTGAAGCAAAGGGACCAAACAGCTTTTCTGCATCACTGCACTCACAAAGTGGTTGGAGAATGCAAAACATTCCTTCCCCAAAGCCAAAATCCCTATTTTCTACTCTCACCTTTGCCTTTCCTCCAGAAAATTAATTTTAAGACACTAGCATGGATTTTGGCTCAGGAGAATGCAATGCTGCCCAGCACACTGGAGAGACCCCCCTGCCCACACCGTGCCAGGCTGCAGCCATGGCCTGACCCCTCTGGGACCCACGAGGACTCTGCCTCCCCCTGCAGCAGCTGCACCAGGCCCTGTGCCCACACAGGCACAGCGTGCAAAGGAACCAATGCAGTGCCAGCTGCACTGAAATTCAACTCTTGGGAGTAAAGTTTTGCTGTGGTGTCACCCCCCAGTCTGGGCTAATGGTGACAGCAATCCTCTTACCTTTGTGGGTGATGCTCCTCACTGGGGGCTCTCTCTGCACAGGGCTTGGCAGGGCACTCCCAGCTGCAGGACTCAGCTTCCCTTCCCAGGAGGTCGTGTTTCTTGGACTGGATAAGTAGTTGATGGGATGAGAGCAGTTCTGTAACGACAGGCAAGAGTCACAGGGCAGTGAAAATTGCAGTGAGTCTTTGCTACGTCCAGATCCAACTTCAAAGATGGATTTCACCAGCACTGCTTTGGCTCCCACCCCACCCTGGCAGAGCAGGCTGCTGCCTAATAGGGGCAGGCTATCTTTGGGTCTGTGTTGTCCAACAGGATTGCAAAGAAGGGAGACAAAAGTAAAAAATAAGATTTCTTTCCATCATCATCTCCTCAAATCAGACCCATGGTACAGCTGGGACCCTCCTCTGTTGGGTGATGGACAAAAGGGCAGCAGGGATTCCTTCCAACTTACTGTGAATGAGAGGGCTTTCTTCTTGTCCTTCATCCTCTGGATGGCATTCCTCACCTGGAGCAGAGCAAGGACATGAGACAGGGCCACAGTACAGCTGGAGATGCTCCAGCAAGTCATGGAGAAAAAGCAGCCATGGCTCCAGCAGCACAGAACCCAGCTCTGCCCAGATGCCAGCACACAGCTGCTGTGAGGAGTGGCTGACCCCAGCCAGGGCCATCTCTTACCTCGCTGTTGTAGATTGCATACACCAGGAATATGTACAGGCCCTGGAAGGGAGAGAGCAGAGCAAGGTCAGAGGTGCAGGGCTGGTTTGTGCTCCTTGGAGCAAACGGGTTTGGGGAGCTCTGGAATGGGTGAGACTGGCACAGATGGGGCACAGCACAGCACAGCACAGCACAGCACAGCACAGCCAGGCAGGCAGGACCTTCCCTCCACCCTGGAGGCCAGGCTGAGCACACTCTGCTGCTCTCACACACAGTGAGCAGTGGCAGCCAGGCCAGCACAGAGCACTGGGCACAGCTGTGTGAGGGACGAGCCCAGGACAGCCCCAGAGCCAGCACTGCCCAGGGGCACAGCCTGGGGCTAATTACAGCTCCAGACCCACCATTCTGGCCTTAAAGCAGCCCTATCTGGCCCACCAGATTTATGTTCTATCTGTGGGTGTTTTGTTATCGCAGCGAGATAAATCAGCTGCAGCCAGAGATGCAATCCATCTTGTCCCAACCAGCCTTGCTCTCATCTGGAGCTCTTGGCAGGAGCAATGGTAGCAGCCCCCTGGCACCCAGCCCTGACCTGTCCTTCAGCCAGCAATGCTGCTCACTCCCCCAGACCAGATTTCTGGCCAGGCTTCCAAGGCAGGTCTTCCTTGAAAGAATCATTCTGGATGAGCTGGGGAGGGGGGAGCAGAGAGGTCGGCGGGGAGGAGAGTGGGGAAGGAGAGGAGGAACAGCTGCAGCAGTGGGCAGGAGGGAGGATGCAGCTCTGGGGGAGCCCCTCCTGCCTGCCCCACAGCCCTGCTGCTGCCCCACAGCCCCACAGGCTCCCTCTCTGCATCACTCTCTGCACTGCCTGTCGTGTTTGGGGCCAGCACACAGGGCAGCCTTGAAGGCAGGCTGGGGTTTCTGCAGACAAACAGAGAGCAGCCAAACAAAAACCAGCCCCAGCAGCAGAGGAACTGCACAGGACCCACACATGAAGAAACACTCTGGCCTCAAAGGAAATTCCAAGGGATCCATAGGACAGTCAGCAAAGGAGCTGGCAGGGTGGTTTTCTCTCAGCTCTGCAGCTTCTCACCAGCATTTCTTTCTCCTCTGGGGCAATCTGCAGATTGTCCTGAACTTGGTGATGAAGGGGCAGAGGGAAATGAGTCCAGCACAGCCATGTGTGACCACACAGCTCTGAGCCTGCAGTTCTCAATAACCCAAGCACGGCATGAAGAGACAGGGAAAACTGATGCTGTGAAATTATCATTAAGACAGGCCTCCTGCCACCCTCCTGATATCCTTAAGAGCAGAGATGTGGAGAGGCAGCCCTTGTCTGGCCTTGGAACCTCCCTCAGAGCCCTGGCGGATGTGTGTGAGCAGCACCCGGCTGCTGGAGCAGGGCCAGCCAAGGCAGCACAGCCCTGGGCAGGGAGAACAGCCCTGGGCACTCAGAACATCCCTGGGCAGGGAGAACAGCCCTGGGCAGGCAGAACAGCCCTGGGCAGGGAGAACAGCCCAGGGCACTCAGAACATCCCTGGGCACTCAGAACAGCCCTGGGCAGGCAGAGCATCCCTGGGCAGGGAGAACAGCCCTGGGCAGGGAGAACAGCCCAGGGCAGGGAGAACAGCCCTGGGCACTCAGAACATCCCTGGGCCCCCAGCACAGCCCTGGGCACCCACCCATCTTGTGCACGTGGTGACAACAGCTGGGCTCACCCTTGGAGAGCTGGGCAGTGCTGCTGTGCAGACAGCCAGGTGTGCCAGAGGGAAGCACTCCAACCCAGCTGCCCCACGAGATGAGCTACAGCTGGAGCCAATTTCTACTGGAAATAAAGGAAAATGGGAGAGGGGAGGGGAAAGCTCTCTGATGCCAGTGGTTTGGAGGGCAGTGCCCTGTTGCTCTCCTGGCTGGGATTCCCCTGGAGCAGGATTTGCCCTCAAGCACTGGGCAAGGACCCTGAACAAGCAGTGCCAAGGGCTGGGGCTGCCCAGGGAGTCCCTCTGCACCTTTGGGGCAGGCACAGGCTGAGCCCCAGGGCTGGGCTGACCCAGGCTGTGCCCTCAGTGTCCCCCTGCTCCCCCCTGCCTGCTGAGAGCTCCACGTTCCCCTCGGGACCGTGCTGGGAGCCGTGTTGGTGTTCAGAGATATTCAGGGGTGTTCAGTGCTTCTCTAGCTCCATCTACAGCTGCCTCCTCTCAAGGTTTGCAAGGCTCTGTTGATGCTGTGAATCGCAGGTGGCAAGCACATGTTCCAGGAGTGTTTGTCACTGTGTCCCTGAGCTCCAGATATCCCGAGGTGCAGGGAACAATCCCAGCTTGGGGCAGAGCTGAGCACTCCTGGCTGCTGGGACTTACACAGTTTGCTTTGCTCTCTTTACCACATACAGGCTGCTTAAAGCTTTAAACTCTTTGGATGAAAACAGTAAACTCAGAAGCAAATAGTAAGTGTTGCTTTATGCACCAGGTAATGGGCACTTTCTGCCCTCCAGAATTCTGTATTAGCACTCACTTATTAACAGCATGACTGCAGTAACAGCAGCCATGGCCACAGCCCTGGAAGATAGCAAGAGAAGCAAAAAGCCTTAGAAATGTAGCCAGGTGATGAAGAGAAATGAAGAATCTGAAGGAGATTTTATGATCCACACAAGGTCTTGCAAATCAGAGACAGAAACAGCCCCCAAAATTCCAGCTGTCCCAAGCAAGGCTCTGACCAGCAGCCCGCCAAAGCTGGCACACCAAACACTCCTGCATCTCACCCATCCCAGGGCAGCTGGCACTGGGAGCATCCCTGGGGAGCAGCTGCACACAGCATGGATTTCAGAGATAAAGGTGTCCATTCCTGGTTCTGTGGCTGGATGTGGCCTTTGACACACTGTCCAGCAACAGCCCTGCTCTAACAGGGACAGTGACACCCTGCCCTGCCCTGCCCTGCCCTGTCCTGCAGGAAACAGGCTCATTTCCCAGATGCAAACAGCAGGAGGGATGTCTGCCCCATTTGACTGCACAGGTACCATTTTAATTACTCATTATATGAGCAAATAAAAACTCTAACTGCCATTTTGAAACCACACTGGTGTGAGAAAAACTAACACAAGAAACAAGATTTGAACTGGAAATCTGTGGCACCAGTAGGACACAGCCAGAGACTGGTGCTGAGGTCATTGGATGTACAAGGTGTACAGAATTGTATTTTGTGTTTTGGAGGGATGAAATGAGTTTTCTCAGACAAAACAGCCCAGTGGCTTGGGAAAGCTGGTCTGGCTTCAGAGCTAAAGTGTCCCTGGCTGCAAGGACAGGTGGAGTGCACTGCAGGTGCACCCAGGTGTGCAGGACTCACCTGGAGGGAGTTGAGCACAATGAAGACATAGGCCCAGACGATGCTGAGGTGCACAAGGACCCCACACACCCAGGTGAGCCCCAGCACGGGCAGCAGCACCAGGACGGGTTTGGCCGTGGCCCTGGGGGCAGGAAGAGCTCAGGGTTACTGGGCAAATTTCAGAGATGAAACACTACCAAGACAGTAGCTGGGGAACAAATTCCTCTGCAAACAAAATAAGTTAAGACAGGAAAAACCAAATATTTCACCTCCCAGACCCCAGTGTGCCAGCCCTGCTCTTCATTTATCACTGCAAGTTAGCAAGAAAGGAGCTCTCTGACGTCACCAGCCATGAGAAAACAGCTATTTTCCACCCAAATTCTGGTACAAGGAGGCTTTCTCCATTTGTTTTATTTGCACATGGATGTCACCCTGCCCTCCAGCAATGCCCTATCTTTGTGCTTCTGTAAATTTGGGGAAATTTATTTATGCTACAGGGGAACAATGCGTGTCTAGCAGGGGTATCCGGCGCCAGCTAACAACAATAAAAATTCACAGAGCATGATAAAGCAATGACTCAGGCAGCAGTATTTTAGAGGTCTCCCAGTATTGACTGATTACAGAAGTCCCCACTGCCTCTTCCCCTGTGTGTGTAGCCCCCACCAGTCTTATTTTCAATGCACCAAGCCCCAAGTTTAGATTTCTGCAGGCGCTGCCAAGGGTGTCCCATCCCAAAGGGATGAGTTTAGGAGTGTGAGTGCAGATGGAGACCAGCACTGGTTCCTTAAGCTGAAGGTGCTGGCTGGGCTTTCCAGCTGGGATTATGGACTGTCTTTGGGTGAGACAGAGTTACCCTGGGGGAGAGAATCCCATCTGCCCCTTCTGCCCCATCTGCTCTGACTCTCACTGCCTTTCACTTGGCCAAGCTTCTCTGGGCAGGCGGTGCCAGTGCCTCCCCAGCTTCCTGGAAAGGATTCCTTCCATGGATCTAGCACTGTCTCACATATTTCACACCCAGAGCAGGCACAGCTGGCAGAGCCAGGCCCTTCCCTGCTCACCAGATGTGTGTTCCAATCTGGTTCTCCAGGCTGCAGTTGGGGGTCAGCATCTTGAGCCTCCTGCGGGCGCTGGCCACGGTCACCATCAGCACCCGGAGCAGCACCAGGGTGTTCACCTGCCAGGGCAGAGTGAGACTGCTGCTCCCACTGACACCCTGCACCCCCTGACACCCCACTCCCACTGACACCCTGCTCCCCTGACACCCTGCTCCCACTGACACCCTGCACCCCCTGACACCCTGCACCCACTGACACCCTGCTCCCCCTGACACCCTGCTCCCCCTGACACCCTGCACCCCTGACACCCTGCTCCCACTGACACCCTGCTCCCACTGACACCCTGCACCCCCAGCCCCAGGGGCTGAGCCTTTCCTGCTGCTGTCAGAACTTGGGGACAAATATCACCACCAAGAAAGCAATGAAATCAAAAGACCTAACAGGACTATCTACAGGTATGAAATCTAGGAAACTTATCCCAAAACTTCTCCTACAGAATGCCTTCCCTGTTAAAGGTCTATTCTGCACCCCATAAACATTGGACCTTTTTCTGCTGCTGTGTTTTGCACAACGATATTTCAAGGATGTAGATGTTCCTGTATTAAAATCAGACCTCTAGCTAAGGCAATGTCACACATCACATTCCTAACTGAACAGCCAACCAAGAACTGGTCAGCAAAATTTTCTTAAAACACTTTTTCTAACAAAAAGCTTTTTTGATTTAAGAGACTTATTTGTGTTGTAGAAGTCTATACAAAATAAAACAACATTTTCTTTATAAAAGCAACAACAAGCTGCACCCCTGACTCTGCAGTGCTTTTCTAGGGCCAGACCCAAAGGAGTCCCACCTTCCCAGCAGGGCTTGGCACTTACAGCCAGGATGAAGAGCACAGGCCCCACGAAGGCCCAGATGACATTGGTCTGCACGTTCAGCCAGCAGTGGTTGGCTGCCACGTACTTGTTGAAGGAAGTTGCAAGGGTCACCCCCACGATAAGGATTGGAAGCCCTGCAGAAAAACCCACAGGTTAAACCCTGGGAAAAGCAGAGATGCCCCATGCAGGGCACTGTGCTCCAGACAATTGCATCAAACCCCCCTGGGCAGACAGACTTCAGCAGGAGCCTCCAAAACCCCACAAGCAACATCAATTCTCTGCAGCTGAAATCTGTCCTGGCTCAACACAGCCAGATTTACAAGCTGTCAGCATCTTTCTCTGAGGTATAAAGCATTCCAAGTCCTGAGTCCTGACTAAAGCAATTTATTCCTCAGATTGCTTTTTTAACAAAATGGACAATCAAAGACATAAACCAATCCAAAATACTTGAAGTGGTTGCCCAGTGTCCAACTAGGTGTGTGCTCTTTGAGCAGCACATCCCTAAAGAGGCTCCTGTTTGACACAAAACTCAGTTTGTTCAACTAATTCTATGTCCCTAAAGGGCTCCCTCAGAATAAAAGGTGTTTGGTGGGGAGTACATTTATATTTAATTACTATGAGACAATAGTGATGCTCTCCAAGAACAAGAACTTACCATAAATCTTCTCCTCCATTTTTTTTTTACTAAACTCCTGGATTTAGAAATGTAACAGAAATGCTGCTTAACTCATATTCTAAGACTAGCAACTTGACAAATAATTCAAGAGAGCCTCTGCAGGACACTGGCACCCTGTTCTCATATTAAATTAAATCAAACTATTGTGCATTAGAAAAGAAAAAGAATATTTTCCTGAGGACCCAAGGCAGAGGAGTGTGCAGATACCCCAGCCTGTCAAGTAGTAGAACTTCATTCTCCTGTCTTCGCTCATGTTGACTGCTACCACTTTGCTCCAGAGGAGAAGCCCCTCCACCAGCATCCATGAGAAGGCTGCCATGAAGAAGAGATGCAGGAAGGCAGTGACCATGAAACACAGCACCTGCAGGGGACAGAAACCACAACTGCACAACGTAGATATGTGCATCTCCAAACAGAGAGGCAATTCCACCCCAGTGCCAGTCACAGGTAATGAATAGAAGGGTTCACACTTCTGTTCTGTTGCTCTGACAGTGACTGGAGCCATTCACATGTGCTGAATGGGCCATTCCTGGTGAGCTCACCTGGTTGGTCTTGGCCAACTCACTGAACATGAGCAGAGCTTCTCCTGCAGCCAGTGCAAAGATCAGGTTCTTGTGCACAGTTGTTCTCTCGCTCTTGGGGACGCTGGGAGGGAGAGAGGGAGCCCTGAGCTGCAGCCAGACAAAAGGGTGCACAACAAAAAGGGGCTGCCTGTCCCCTGGGCTGTGCAGGCCTGCCTGGAAACTTGTGATCTCTGTGCCACTCACTGCAAAGATGACAGTCTAAGGGACAGAGGACAGTCCTGCTGTGCAAGCACTTTGCACTGGGGACACTCTTGGATACTCAGCCCTTGGGAACAGGCAGGGAGGGGAGGAGGAGGGAGACACTGCCATGCTCATAAGGCAGAGCTCTGTGCTTTCCAAGTGACACAGAAGGGCTGGCAATCAAAGAAACAGTCCTTGCTCCATTTATTTTATAAAAACTAATCCCAGCAGAGCAGCTTTTATAGTAAACATCGTTAGCAATTGATAAAAGTCCTGCCACAGACACCCAGGTGTGTGCACAGATCAATGAGCATCTCCACAGAAACAGCCAGGGCTGAGCCCCTGTCCAGCCCAACAACCATGGAGCACAGGCAGCTCCCACCTCTCCCCACACACCTGAATCACCCCACACTGACAAAGGACACTTTGGGAAAGGCTCTGAAGTAAGTACCATGTAGAAAATACAGAGAAGGCTACAAGAGTCCAGGCTTTTCCTACCGAACTACCAAGAACAAGATGAAGGTGACTATCAAGGCACAGAAGGAAACTCCACATCCAATAAAAGTCAAAGTCTGCAGTGTGAACTCCTCCTTGGTGGTCCTCTGCTCCAGACATGAAACAACAGAAGACACAAATCCCTCCTGAATTAACCACACCAGTGGCAGTCCCAGCATCCACCCCACAGCAGCTC
The DNA here is from genome assembly GCA_030060385.1 of Muscicapa striata striata. Lineage (NCBI taxonomy): Eukaryota > Metazoa > Chordata > Aves > Passeriformes > Muscicapidae > Muscicapa > Muscicapa striata. The sequence goes on along the minus strand of JAREIS010000026.1, from coordinate 3,190,132 downwards.
CTCACATACCTGCATCTCGTACACCTGCAGCAGGATGGCAAAATTCGTGGTGTGGTTGCAAAAACAGGCAGTGGAGTCTGGGAGAGACATCACCACAGAGCAGCCAGCTGTGGACCACATCCCACCTGCATCTGGGCTAATGTGCAGCAAAAACAGAGAAAGCACACAGAAATTACCTTTCACTTCCACAGAAAGCCAGGGCATGATGGGAATTTCATTCTCCCAGAAAAAGAAGAGTTTAAAGGAGAAAGATAAGGATATCAGAAACAGGTCTTCATGTGGACTTCTCTTTGGTTCACCCTTTGTCTCAGCAGCTTTGCCTCATCCAGCAGGCACTCAGTGAAAATAGATCTGGTGTCACTGTGTGCACTGAAGAGTGGAGCTCAGCCATCACAGCTTCAAACAGAACCCAGTTATTGCACGGCTCTGGGAAGAGCTCCCTGCACAGCCCCTCCACTGAGAGCAGCTCTGGGCTGTGTCTGATTCTGCCCCCCAGCTCAGCCTGCCACACAGCCAGCGTGGGCTCTGGGTCCTCAGCACATCCAGCAATGCTCCCACCTGAATTCCCTGGGCAGGGACAACGGCTGAGCTCTGTCCCACTGTCTCTGAGCCTCCCCAGTACCACAGCAAGGTCAGGATCAGAGCAGGGCTGCTGGCACCCTCTGGACAATAACCAGCTGTTTCCAAAATCATGCCCTTCCCACCTTCCCCAGCCTGATCCAGGCCTGCTACAAGTCTGGGACTCTAAGGAGGTTTTTTTCACTTGAATGACTTGATTACCAATCCATAATTTATCACAGCCTCAGTGTTCTCACCACAGTGACATTCAGCAAAAACACATCCCAGTGCCAGGCAGGATTTATGAGGCTGGGAGTCCTGCACATCTTTGGGGCATGTATCTTGGACTAACTTTTCTTTGTCACAGGCAACAATCATAATTAACCAGGGCTTTCCACTTGAGTTGTATATACCTCATTAAAGGTCACTTGCTTGTGAGTGACTTCTCCAAAGGAAATCTTCCCAGGAAAGCATTCTGCTCCAGCAGGCTGGTGATGTCAGCATGCAAAGGAGGCAAAAAATTCCAGATCTCTACTCTTACCATTACATTTATATTGTAATTTGATTTTCCAGTGGAAATAAAAACCTCATAAATCCCAAACTGAGAAAACGCACCTGAGGCTGAAGTTCCAGAAGGCACAGATGGGCCCCACCAGAGTATTGGGCAGGTCCTGCAGGCAGAGAGGGGAGAGGAGAGGTCACACACGGGCTGGACAGGGGTGCAGGTCACTCACTTGGCTGGAACAGGGTCAGTCAGCACAGGAGAAGCACCTCCCCAGGGGCACAGAGTCAGGGCAGGAGCCCCGGGCACGGGACAGCCCCGGGCACGGGATAGCCCCCATCCCAAAGCTGTGAGGTTCTGGGGGCACAGCCCCCGTCCCAAAGCTCCGGGTGCCGGGTGGGGCAGGCAGGGGTGCCGGGGCACAGCCCGCGGGTACCTGGGCGCGGTGCTGCAGGCGGTAGCGCACGGACGCGCTGATCTCCTGGAAGTCGCTGAGCAGAGTGGATGAGATCACAGCCGTGGCCACCGCGGTGCGCAGGGACCTGCCGGGGAAAGGGCGCTGCTCACGGGCACGGGAAGCTCAGGAACCGGCGTGTCCCGTGGGCAGGACAGCTGGAGGGACGCCTGCAAAGCGGCTGGGCACGGGGCAAGTCGGAGCTTGGGACACCCGGCAAAACTCCAAACCCCAAACCCCAAACTGCCCCGGCACTGGGGACGAGCACTGCAGCATCCCGAGCGTTCCGGCTGCGCAGCCCAGGGGCTGAGGTGTGCGGGATATGCGGGATGCGAGGGATGTGCGGGATACTCGGAATGTGCGGGATGTGCGGGATGTGTGGGATATTCGGGATGTGCAGGATGCGCGGGATGTGTGGATATTCAGGATACTCGGGATATTCGGGATGTGTGGGATATTCGGGATGTGCGAGATGTGCGGGATGCACGGGCGGCCATCCCCACCTAGCGTTCGGAGCTCCGGGAGCGCCCCCACAGCCGCCCCCTCCTGAGTCCCCTGCCCAGCCAGAGGGGACCCGCGGAGCCCTGCGGGCTCTGTCCCCTGCCCCCAGCAGAGCTGGGGACCCCCGGGAGCCGGAGGCACTCAGGAGACCCCACCGGGCATCTCAGCGCACAGCAAGGGCTGAGGTGGGTCGGGATGAAGGTCACCCCAAAATCGAGGCACCAGCTCAATGCAGATTTGGAACTGAGTTTTCTGTGCCGCTGAGGGCAGCCCTGGGGTTCTGTTCACTCACTTCTGTCCCCCATCAGAGGCAGCCTTGTCCTGGGACACGGCCCTGGTGCTGCTGCCGGACAGGCAGCGCTGCAGGGAGCCGTAGCCAAACCACATGTTCTTCACTGTGACCCTGTGGAGACCTGGAGGGACAGAGCAGGGACAGGTACAGAGCACAGGGGGTGATACTGGGGGTGCAGAACACCCTCAGCTCCGAGCTGTGTCTCTGGAGGGGCTGCACAGAATCTCTCTGCCCCAGCCCATCTCCCCCTCTCCAAGGGCATCCCCTCCCCACACTTCCCCAGACCTCACACGGGCAGGGTAAACTGTCTGTGCCATGAAGGAAGGTGATGCAGAAGTACCAGGGCAGGCTCAGTGTCATAACAAACCTCTGGATTTCAGCCTTTGCATTTCTTCTGCAGGAACTTCGATGAGGTCGTGCCTGCCTTTCTCAGGGGTCTGGACCACATATGCCTCACCACTCAGCTCCTGCTCATCCAGCTCCAGCTCCCTCACCTCCAGCCCTGTGCAAAGGCAAAATCAGGTGCTGAAACAGTGCTCAGCCTTCCTCCAGAGCTACTGCTACAGCAAAGTTCCACAAGGACTCTATAATCCCAGCCAAGACCCACAGCAGCAGCAGACTGGTCCCATTCTGTGCAAACCAGGGGCACCTGGGCTCAGGTTCCCCTATGCCCAAAGGTTTCTTACCATCCTTTTGCAACCCACAGCATGAGAGGTGCCCTCACACTGTGACACTGCACAGAGGAAATGGGGAGAAGGTGCAGGGCTGGCAAGAGGTGAGCCAGAGGAGAGGAGCCAGGAGGGGATCTGGACTGGGAACCAGACAGGGTGACTGGTCTGGGTCTTGGTGAGATGCACTCCAGTGCCACTCACCAATATTCCCACGTTGAATCATGATCTTTGTCCTCTCTGGGGTCAGCAGTGGCACCAAGAGTGACACCATTCTGTCACAGAGCTCAACGACAGCCATGGGCCCCCTGATGACCTGCAAGCACAGAGAGAGTGATGGAAATCAGCACATGCACCATCAGCCCTCCATTCCCACAGCTCACAAGAGCTTCTTAAACTTTTGCTCCTTTGCAGAAAAATAAGAGAATTTGGGACTCAAGGCTTTGGCTTTGCTTTTCTGTGAGTTTTTCACTGAAGGATGCTCCCAGTTCCTTCAGCAAGGATACAGGTTTGGCAATGAGGGAAACTTGCTGTTCTGCATAAAAAGCATGGAAATAAATAACTAAGCAAGCTTCTGGAAAGAAAGACCTTTAGACTTGACTCCTGATTTTTGCAAAGCTGTAGGAGAACCATCTGCTCTTCCTGGAAAAGGTTTCCCCCAGAAACAGGCTCTGCAGCTGAGGAGCAGCAGAGGAGCAGCCCCATTGCTCCAGGTCCTGCTGTGCTGGATGCACGAGTGCCACCCCTGCAGTGCTCAGCTCCCAGGGATGAGCAGATGAGGCACACAGAGTCAGACTGGTGACACCATTACCTGGCTGATGGATGACCACGTCCCACTGTTCTGCTCTTCCAGAATTAACTCCGTTACTTCCATGTAATACTGGCCCAACTGCTCCAACACCTCCAGCTCATCTCCCTCCTGGATTTCCATATCTGAAACTTGCTTTAGTAACTGAAGCACTGCAAGGAGGTCAGATGGCTCAAGCACAGGCACTTCCCCTCCTCTCAGAACAGTTGCCAAGATATCAAGAGCATCACGGGCCATGGAGAGGTTCATGTCCTGCACACCACTCGTGAAGACACTGTCAGGAATCTGCCATGGAAAAGATGGTTTAGTTCAGAGCAGAGCCCTGGCTCTCCCTGATCATCAGCTGTGCCTTGGCAATGCCCTGCATGCCCTTGCTGCCATCAGGACATCTGTGTGGCCAACCAGGAATATCCTGGGGGAAGGGATCTCCTGTCCAGACTCCCATCCTCAGTGAGATGGGTCAATCTGAAGCAACTCTGCTTGTTTGATCACAGCAGGAGTTACAGCTGTGCTGGTCACAATCTCCAACAGCAGCTCAGGGAAGGTCCCAGGCACAACTGCTGGCAAAGTGACCTCAGACAGCACTGGGTGCCAGCATGTCCACCCCAGCAGCTCCTGCCTGCCCCGGGTGCCAGCTGCCACTGCTGGGGCTGCAGGACTCACCACAGTCCTCACTGCAAGGCTGTTCACACGGCTGGCAAGCGAGTGGCTGGACTCCAGCTGAGCTCTTTTCAGTTGCCAGTATGCATCTGGGGACAAAGCAGAACCAGAACCAGAGCCACTGCTGTGGGGCCCAACAGCATGGTTAACACATGCCATGCTCAAAGCCTGGCCAATGCTCCTCAGATGGTGGCTGAGTCTGCAGGACAGGCAGGACAGGGAGACTTCACAGCTGTATTTTATTTTTAGCACAAGATCCCATCTGGAGAGTTTCACACTCCTTTTCTGCCTCTCCCCTGGCTAATGAATCTGGAAGTGCCTGGCTTGGGAGGCACTCACAGCACTGCACCCATGGAAGCTGTGCCACCACTGCCCAGCTGAGGAGGAGCCAAACCCCTGCCAGAGTGCAGGCAGCTGCAATAAAGTGCCAGCCCCAGCTTTGCATGTGACCCCTTCAGAGCAGGGGCCTCCCCACCCCTGCCACCTCCCCCTGGGAGCTCCAGGAGTGTGTGCAGTGGAAGCAATGCAGAAATAACTATCAGATGCTGTACCCTTGCTGTAGAGACAGATGAAAGGCAAAGTCTCCAGGCAAGATGCATAACTGAACCCACTGCTGCCAACTTCCAGAACTCTGCATTCCTCCACAGGCCCTGTGAAAACACAGACAGACAGAAGGGTCTCCCAGGGATATGCCATCCCAGCAGGTATCACCTTCCCTGCAGCAATCCACAAATCCTGGTACAACAAACGCTGTGGGCTGTGCCTTTAGAGCCAGGACAGCAGCCATGAGGATACTGAGACTCACCTGGGCAAAGAAGCTGTGTGGTCACTGCCTGAACACTGCTCTCCACTTCCAGGGCATTTGAGCTCCACCCAAAAACAAGGTCTTGCTCTAGCACCCAGCAGGAGCGAACCTTCTCGATCTGCTCGCTGCTGAGGACTTTCTGCCAGATGTGCAAGTCAGTGATGTTCCCACTGAAGGACTCCTTTGCCTTGAAGGTGCCCCCCAGAGAATCTTGATCCTGCCCAATTATGAAAGTCCCCTGGCCAAAGATGGCCTGGGGGGCAGATGTCCCCACAGAACACAAGCCACTGGCAGATGCTCTCCTTTTCCCATCGGCATAGATGGCCCAGGTGCCATTTTCCTGCTGCCAGGTGACACAGAAGTGATGCCACTGTCCATCAGCATGGAACACAGGCAGGTAAGGGGAGTGGTGCCCGTGGACTATGAGGGCAAAGCGAACAAAGCCCTCCTCATCCACAAAGCCACGGAGCTGGAACTCGTTAATGAAGGCAGGCACGGCGTAGGAGAAGATGGTGGCAATCTCCTGGGTCCTGGTGTCCCACTGCAGGTGGGCACAGGCTGTGACAGCAGGCAGTGCTGGGAACTCAGAGAGCACCTTCACATATTTTGTGTCTGTTTTGTCTCTGAATACCAGGACTGGTACAGTGTGGCCACCTAGAAGGAGAAATTTCAGTCAGTAGAAAGGAAGAAGAACAGGCCAATAAAGTGACAATAAAAAAAAACCAAGGATCAATCATATTTTTCAGAATAAAAACATCTCTAAATAGCCCATGTCCACTTATACTCACGTCTCCTCTTTGTTCTGTGCAGGACACTGTCCCTTTCCTTCAGCCAGACAGAACCTCTGATGTGGTGGGACTGCAGCAGTTTGCTGAAGGAGCCTTGCTCAATGTCCTGGGGTTCAAAGAGCAGCTGGGCAAAGCGCTGCTCACAGTACCTGTCAGCTTGCCACCAGTCCAGAGCAGTGGCCACATACTCATACGTGTGTCTTGGGGTCTCAATCGTGACAGGGGCAAAACCTGGAGAAAAACACATGTAGCATGGGGGAACAGAAAGCCTCTCCAGGTCAGTGTTAAAAACACTGCCCCGTGCATCTTGGAGGAGCTGCTGGCAGGGGCTCATGTCCCTGTGCAGCCCCTGGGTCAGTGGGCACAGTGGGGCAGGTAAGCTCAGACTCTGTTGGACCTGAACTGAGGGATGGCACACAAATCAGGCTAAGCTCAGCACAAAGGAAAAGCTCACTCTGCTATGCCTAGGGATGGCCCTAGAAAAGCTTGTTCAAAGCAGTTATGTAAAAACAACTTTTCTTGCTTTATCCCCACTTCCCAGATCCTCCCTGCTTCTGCACTTGCTGATGCAATCTGCAGGCACAAAATAATCTCTTTGGTTTGCAGTTGCAGTGGGGCACAGAGTAGCAGCTGAGCAAATACCAGCTTTGCAAACAGCATTTTAGGCACAAAACAGGGTAACAGAAAAAGTGTTCTTTACCTTTGTTTGTACCACCAGACACCTCTTGTTTCTCTGGATATTGCTTGTAAAACACATAGAGAGCGCTGATGGAAACACTAACCTTTAGAAGTCTGGTTCTTGGCAAGGGCTGCAAAGGCAAGGAGACTCCTGCACAGACCGACCTGGAGGAGAGGATATGTTGTAACATTCAGAGAAACATTAATATTATCTGAAATACCCAGAATTAAAAAAAAAAATTAAAAAAACCTTTTAATACTCACCAGAAAGCTGAAGAACCAGGAATCAGGTCTCAAGTCTCTCCTAAACATGCTGAACAGCTGGGAAGTTTTCACCCTTTGCTAGAATCAATAAAATATGACTGGAGATGTATCACAGAGACAGAAGCATTCTGCAGAAGGCCAGCTCCCCGACAATGCTGCTTTCCTCAGAAAGTCTCCAAACAAAAAGGAGAAAATTACTCCCCCTGATATTCCTGTCCTGAATAGTATATTATCCAAAGAATCTCCAGATCTTCTTGAAGAACTTAGGGTCTCAGTTTAGCATTTGTTTGCAGGATGCAAAATAATTAAGCATAAAACATAGAGCCGTGCAATATTAACAAACAGGCAAGATCACAGAGCCTCTGCATCTGCACTAACTAAATAAAAAAGCCACCACAAATGGCATCATTAAACAGTGTTACATCACTGGCAGCTTTTCTCGTTGCCTTTAAAACCTGCAGGAGCAGAGCACCAGAACAGACCCTGCAGGGCAGTAAATCCATCCTCCATGAGCCCAAACAGAGCTCAGCGTGACGGAGCCATGCCGGGGAGCTGCAGTGATCCCCCGCCTCCCACCTCTGCCCCAGCGGCAGCAAACCCTGAGTGCACGGCAGAAAAAACCCCGTAAAATCATCGGTGAGGGTACGTAAAGACACAAGGTGGAAACTGGCAACGCCAATACAAACAAGTGAAAGCTCTGGGCACGGGCATCACCGGCTGGGAGCGATCTCCGCTCCCAGCACTTTGAAGCTTTGCTGCTAAGGGATTTCGGAGGTGCCCTCTGTGCTCACAGCCTTCTAGAGTTCAGCAGCGACTTTGGAAACACCGAGCACAGCTCCTGGCCCTCCAGGGAAAAGCATCAGCCTGGTGGGTGAGAGGGAGCCACGGCACTGCCGATGTCCCTCTCCTCAGGCTGCGCCTGTAGCCTCGGGTGTTCACTCTCCAAGGAGGGCCTGGGGATGCTGCAGGCGAAACCTGGAACCCGGTTTGGGCAGAAAAACAGGGGCATTGGGGAGAGACCGGTGTCACCGTGGGGAGAGCCCGGTGATCCAGGGCACCCCGGGTCTGGGGCCGAGCTCCGGGCACGGGCACGGCGGGACAGGCGCGACAGCCCCGGGGGACGGCGGGGAGCGGCGGCGGGGTCCGGAGCGGGGAGAGCGGCGACCGCGGCGGGTCCGCTCCGCTCCGCGGGACCATGGCCCTGCATCCCGCTCCGCACAGCCCCCTGCATCCCTTACCCCGCTCCGCATCCCTTACCCCGCTCCGCACCCCGCACCCCGCTCCGCACCCCGCACAGCTCCCGCATCCCGCCCGCCGCCCCTCGCAGCCCCGCTGCGGCAGCTCCGCACCGCCACACACCGAAGGTGCCGCCGTTCCCCGCTCCGGGCCCGCTGGGCACCGGGACGCGGCTCCGAATCCCCGCTGGGTGCCCGACCCCACTGCCCACGTCCTCACTCCCACATCGCACCCCTCCAGCTCACCCCATGGCCCTGACAGCAAAGCACTCACAGCCCTCCCTGCTCCAGCAGCACCGGGATCTTCCCCGGCAGTCACTGCTCCATAGAAGTGTCCAGGAAACCTTCCCAGAAAATCTGGCACACGATCATGGCAAAGAAATCAGGGAGTGAGGGTATGATGAGGGATCCTCACTGTAGCAGTGGAGAGCCCAAAGCAGCCCAGGAGCGCAGGTGAAGAGGGACTGGAGATGCCCAGTGGGTTCCTGGTGCAATGTCCTCACAGAGCAGCCTCAGAGTTCCAGCTTTTCCTCACACTGGGGCTGCAGCTGCCCCTTGGAGAGCGCCAAGGCTGGAGGGTCCAGGTCACCCCATGGCTGTGGCATTCCCAGCTCACCAGCCAGAGCTGCTCCTTTGGTTGGTGCCCACTCACTTTTGCTACAGCAACAGGCACACAGTTCCCACTCCTCCAGTCCCAGTAAATGCTTGAATCACACCATGGATTCACCAGCAACTGGCTTTTGTTCTTAGGGTCTTTGCCTGGGAATGAAGACAGTTTTCCCATCCCAACGCCTCTGCTCTCAGCAATAAATCTCCCACGGAAGAATGGACCTTGGAGGCAGCTGCTCTGGGCTGCTTAGTCACTGCTGCCAGCTGGGAAATGGCCTGGCACTCCTGGGCAGCGTGGCACAGAGTGACAGCAGCCTGCCAACAGCATGGCAGCACTGCAGAAATTCTGTTCTCACCCTGGTTTGGCCAAAACTGGATCCTGCTGCCCTTGGTAATGGAGAGAGCAAATAGCATGAGGCAGAGCCAACTTTACACCAAAGACCTTCAGAGGGAAACTGCAAAACTATTTCAAATTTAGGGCTGGATTATGTTTAATGAGAGTTAGTTTCCCAGCAGACAGCAAAACTCTGGTCTTTGTGCCTGTGTCTTAGACAGAATGAATCACCTTTTGTAGAAGCACAAAATAGTTTTCTGGTAGCATTAGAAAAGGGATCAAGCCTTAAGTCTCACTCTTCTCTGTAAATACAAATAAACCTTCCTCTGGGCACATGCAGAGAGGTGAAGGGAAGTTTCCTGTGATCACTGAATGCCACCCAGGTTTCCAACCTCACCTACACCAGTTATCTGAATTTAAACAGGAACTAATTTCCATAAGTATACACTGGACTTCCAAATAAGGCTTGATGTTTTGGCTGGCATCAAGGATGGCTCTAGAGACCCTGGTAAGAAAGCATCACTGGCATTTCAAAGGAAAGGTCACAGCCAGCAAGTGGAAACCAACAGTTGGCATCTCATTGTGCTTTCACCCAAAATCCCACTGAAAAGGCCCCAAAGAGCCCAGCCCAGGAAGTGTGGTTCCTTTGGACCTCCTGGCTCTCCAGACGATTTCTGTGCACACATGGGCACTGCCAACTGTTTGCTCCCTGCCATGGAGCAGATTCATTGCCATCAGGGCTGGCAGCTCCTCGTGGTATCAGCACTAATTCCCACAAAGCCAGTCAGTTGTCTCCTTAGGGCAACTGCAGTTTCTGGAATCACCTCCATTCATACATCTTAACGTAAATTGGGAATGACAGAGTTCCTGGAGTTAAGAGGTGTCGATCCAGCACATGAAGACCTTGGCAAGCAGACATACGACCTTGGGATGGTGGGATGGCAAAATCCCAAAACGCTTTTAAGGCTGGTAAATCTTTCTAACAAGCAGCTGAGCAAAGGGCAATCTGTGTTGTGCCATTTGGGTGATGCTGTCACTCTGGGTTAGCTTGGTTTGGAATAGGTTGCAGTTCTGTTTACACTCAGTCAATTTAAAAAATCAGCTCAGGTGCATTTTAAGGAACGTTTCCTTAGCAGTGAGTAAACCCTGAGCTGCCACCCTCGAGGCACATCTTTCACACAGCCCTTGGAAGAGCTTCCCAGCACATGGGCGAGCAACATGTTAATCTTTATAAATCAAATATTTGCCAAATGGAGTAGAAGCCATGTGTCTGAGCAAGATGCACTGAGAAATGGAACAAAGCACAGAGTATGTCAGAGATCACTCAGCCATGTGCAGAGCTATCCCTCAAAACAGCATTCCCCTAGCCCAGTTGGACATGTTATTCTCCTTCAGCCTTTTTATGTCCTGCTGTTTACTGCTCAGAACTGACACTCTCTCTAACCCAACTCCTCCTCATTGAGTTTAGGTTCACCCAAACTTTCATTAGAATCAGTTTTGACCCAAGGCAGGGTTTCCCAAGGGCTGACTCAGGGGGCACCAGTAGGAGATGCAGACTTACCTCCCTCCCCAGCCCTGGGGTTGTGAAATTGTGTCACACAACTGCCATATTGTAATTATTTTACCCTTTCACTCATCTGAATATTTCACAAGCTGCTGCTGGCTTGTGCTGCTGCAGGTTCTCTATGCCAGCTCTCCCAAAAGAAGATTCATCAGCATTCAGGGAGCAATTAACCCTGCATTGCAGTGCTCTGGTCATGGCACAGCTTCCCACTGTTCAGGGCAGGACATCCCATCTCTGTCACTCCAAGCAAGCTCTTAACACACATTATCACTCTGACATGGATCAAGTTATCAGAAGCAGCAGTGCCTGGAAAAATCCAGACAGCTCTCTCTTTGTCCAACCCTCTGGACAAAGGCACAGTGTCACCACCTGACCTCCACACTCACCCTACCCAGAAAACTGGTCTGTCCCAGGACATGCAGGAGCTGTCAAGTGCACAGTCTGGACTGGGGATGGCAGGTGCCACTTCCCATGCACAGCTCAGCAGGGACAGAGGGGACAGTGCTCCAGCGATTTCTTCAGGTGTCCAAACAAGTTCCTCACCTGCACACTGAAGGTCTGCACTGATGTGATTTTATGGCCAGACACCTGCACATTTGGCAATGCCATTACTTGTCTAGTTCTCTTAGCTTCCTCTCCCCTTCTCCTTTCAAGTCTGTCACATCAGGGCTGACCAAACTTCCTGATGCTGCAGGCTTTGCATCAGGAGCCTGGTGATGGATGTGTCCCCCAGGAAGCTGAGGGGAGAGGGCACAAGGTCACAGGCAGACCAAAACCTCCCCAAGGGGACAGAGTGACCCATGGAGCTCTCAAGAGCCTGCCCATACCAAGCACCTCCTCTCCCAGGAAATGTTCAGCTCTCCCTGCAGCCCTCTCCCCGTGCCCCTGCCAGCAGCAGTGACTGTCCCCAGCACAGCAGTCACACCTCAGCTGCACAGGGACCTGCAGGGGCTGCAGTGGGAGCTGTGCCCCTGCTTTGAGCTCTGCTCGAGGCGCAGCATGGGTGAGATCACTGCAGACCCCCACCCCCTGCTTTATGGCATGTGGCAATCCTAAGTTACATCCCTGGGGAGAGGGAGCTGAAAGCAAGGAGAAGATTTTCCTAATTTTCCTCCAGCTTTCCTGATTCCTGTATGTTGGAAGAACATCTACAACAGGAGAAAAAAAAAAAAAAAAATTTGAGACTTCCTGATCAAATGAGCTCCTCTCTAACAGCTGCTCCCTTCCAGCTTCAGGACTGGTCACAAGCAGTCACTGACAATATTTGTCAATTCGGGAGACCTTTAAACATTCAGAGTGCAAGGTATGGAGTCTCCAAGCATGGAATTTGCACTAGTTAGGTAAAAAATCTTTTCTGTGGAGACTGCTGATTAGGCCTGGTCCTGGCTGAGCAATGCAGAACTCCCAGAATTCTGCAGCTCTTGAGTGCAGAGCCTCACTTGGTTTAATTTCCTGTGATACCCTGACAACTACAAAGATGTGTCAGCTGAGAATAAAGTTTCCTCTACAACCCCAGACTTATATTTCTAATGCAAAGGATCCTGTTCCAGTGCTATTTTACTTTCTAACTTGTTCGTAGAGTTAGGTTTAACCAGGGTTTTATTTTCTTGTTTTTGCTTCTTAAATGCCCCCAAGTCTCAGTGAGGTTTGTTTCAGCAATCTCATGTGGACATGCCAGCCTTAATCTCACTCTTCCAGGCCTTTCTCATTGTCTGGGATGAAAGCCCAACACAGAGCCTCCCCACTAATTGCCAGCTTTCTGTTTCCCAGTGACAGGTGTATTGTCTGGAGGAACAGACCCAATTGTGTCCCTGCGCAGTGGGACATCAGCTGCTGATATTACAGAGCCTTTCAGGGAGCTTGGGCAAGGCTGGTTGTTTAGTGCCATCATTTATAACAAATCTGTGTAGCCCAGAAACTTAACAGAAAAAAACAGGAGCTGCTGGTATTACTCATATTTTTGGTGGGGTTTTTTTGGGGTTTTTTTGTTTTTGATTTTTTTCCTTCTCAACATACTAACTAGTCCTAAATCTCCCATCCTCCTACCAGCAAGATAGGGCATTTGGTTCTGATCCTCTTTAAAACACTAAATCTTTTTGATACCTTTTTTCCCACAGTTTTCTACTAAAGGAGTTTTGCTGGTTTAACCCAACACTGTGCATCCACTTGAACCTGGAATCACAGCTAGGAAAAACTCTGCAAACTGTAATTTCTGTGAGGTGTCAATATGCACAGGCTGAGGTCACAACCATCATGGGGAGATGGTTCTTGTCCTCTGGAGGTCCTGAGGAACATCCCCAGGCAGGGATGTGGATTTGGGGGACAGTGACTGTGCCTGCTTTATCAATCAGAGGAGCTCTGGTGCTTAGAGTGAGGAAAGGCAGCAGCAAGAGAGCTCCTGAGAGATGAGAGGAAAACATACAAGAACAATATTAGACGCAGATTGCATCTGTCTTTCCCGTTTTTCACATTAAAGGATAAAGCTTTCCATCCGTGGCTGCTGCACAACAGCAGAGCTCCAGCCACTGCGGCAGCAGCAGCGGCCAGAAACGCAGCAGACCATCAGCAGATGGCCCAAGTGTTCTCTGCAGGAGCCTGGCAGTAGAGAAACCATCTCTTCCCTGGGTTTAATCACGTCAGTCACAAGGCAGGAGGATCTACAAACAACTGGCATAAGCAGCTCCACGTCAGCTTACAGGAACAGAGATGCCGAGGAGAAGGAAGCACACTGTGTCCAGCTGAGCCCTGGGTGTGCACAGCTTTGGAGCTCAGTCACTCCAGTGCACATTCCCAACCTGGATTGGGAATCCCCCCCTCACACCCCTTTTGCTGACATCCTGTCCCACGGAGGGAGACAGTCTGTTCTCACATCCACACCCCTGCCAGGAGCCATTCCCATTCAGAAAAAGGCTCTTCCAGAAGCTCTTTGGAGCTTCCTTCACATCTCACTGCATCATCCCTTGCCTGCACCACTTGTCTGCTCCAGCTTCAACCTCTTCTTTCAGTTTCCAAAGTAATGAAGGCACCCTCTTGGACTCAAGTCAATACTCCATTTTCTCTAATGAATTTAAATACGTCAAATAAGTCTTCCAAGTAAGTTTTGGAAGTTTCAGTTGCAATGAAGAAGATCCCAGCAAACTCACCTTCTGTCCTGACCTGGGCAAACACTTACTGGGTTAGATTTGGTTTAGTCACGGGTTGGTAAAGTTTGAGTCTATCTAGTTCTGATCTTGTCAGAATTGTATTTAAATTCTTCTGACAGATTCTTGGCTTGCAGCTCGTTAACAGATCGTTGTTGAGGCGAGATGTTTGAAATTAGAGTGGTTTGGAACAGGAGAGACACATGGTGCATTTATTCTCCAGTTCATCGATTATCTCCCTGCCTGGCTCCACTCCTCACACAAGTTCACCTTGGGACATCACAGGAGTTGCTGGCTAGTTTGGGAGCTGGGAATACACACCAAGCAGGAATATGCTGGAATATGCACCAGACACAGCTGTGATGAGGGGTCAGGAGCACCATCAGTGCTTTCAGCTCCTGGCTAGTTTGCAGTGCCTCTGACCAGCTCTGAAGAAAACCTGCCCCGTGCAAGGCTGGTAGGAGTTGACTTTTTATAACTCCTTTATGCTAGAGAGCAAAAAAATTGCCTGGTGACTTCCTCTAGTTTCCCTAAAACAGCATGTTTGCCTCCTATACTGCAGGAGCAGGTGCAAGTTGAGGAAAACCATACTGAAGATTTTGTTAAACATTCCAAGTTACCCAATGTCTCTTCAAAAGGTCCAAGAATTTAAGATGTCATTTGTCATTCACACTTTGGGAAAGCACTGAATACAGAACTGGGAAATCAGGCAGGTGTCAGCACAGACACCAAAATACCTGGGAGTTTATACATTACACACACACACACACTCAGCTCCTATGCCCACCTGCTGAGATAACATTAAACATTCCTCCAATCCCAAGTAAGTTTTAAAAAATGTGTCTGGAGTGCTATTTAACTTCCCTGTCAGATGTCTTGTAGGTTGACAAACCTGGATTGCAGATTTGTTAAGGCTAGAAACAGATTTCAGAACTGCTTAAAAAATTTAAAAATAAAGAGAAAAGTTTGTGTTCTCAGGCTCGAGTGCAGCTCATCACAGCATGTTAAGGTGAGCTCTGAGGTGTGCAGCCCTAGGTGTTCCCAGATGTATAACTGACACTTCTTTATAGATGGGACCAGAACCTTAAAAATTAATGGAACCTGGCACTCTCTTCCCCAGATTCTTCTGCATCTTTTTGGACTTCCCAAGCTCAGAACAGTGCCATTATCCAGCCCTGCACAGTAACAGAGGGGGTGCCTAGGGACACCTCCTATCCCCCATCACTGCTCAGGGTTTGGGGACATCTGCACCAAAGGGCTCTCAAGGACATCCATAGACACTTGTGTCTGCAGTGGGCATCAACTCAGAAGCAAAATTCACAATATAACAGGTGTGAAAAAGCCCATGTCAGATGATCAGAGAAGATATTATTCATTAGACCATCAGCTGTATCTGCAGCAATGGGACTGGAAATACGTATCCCAGAAAGATGAGGGAGAAAGAAGGGTTGGTCTGACTCCCAGGCAGCCACAGATGGAGCTCGTGGGGCACAGGGATGGCTCTGAACCAGGGGGAGATGGACCTGCACATCTGCAGAAGGGCCAGTCCTGTGTGTACCTGGGACCATGGGAAAAGGCTCTCTATTTCTAGAAGGTAAAACAATAATTGTAGGACATCTGCTTAGTTGTCAAGGACCAAAAGGGAAATAAAGCTGTTGTCCCCTCTAGCTAAAACCTGCTGTTTCCTTTTCCCCAGACTCCCCACCACCAACTGCTCCACAGTTTATATGCCAATCCAATTTTGATGGCTGTAATTCACCCCAGAGACTTTTTATTTTAACTTTATCAAGTGAAGGGAAAAACAATTGTGTTAGAATGAAAAAAGAGCATCTGGCAGCAGGATTTTCTGTCTCTCAGACAGCTTCCCAGCTTTTCTGGTGTACAAGAACATGGGATTTCAGTCACCCAGGGGCTGAAAGAAGGGGAGAAGAGTGTGCAGAGTGCAGGTTCTCTGTGTGTTTACTTTGAGGATGGTCTTGCCTGGTCTGGTGGCTTTTTTCTGCAAGACTGCCTCAATCAAGAGAGAGGCTGGGGTTTGGAGTTCTTCCCCATGGCTGCATTCTCTCCCATTGGCAAGTATTTCTGAGCATTGGAGGAAAAGCAGACATTGCCCAGTAGCTTTGCCCACCCACCCCATTTTTGCTGTTTGTCTGAAGAACATCCTGATGGAGAACAGTAATTTTTCAATAATTAGGAGGGACAGTGCAGGCATGCAGATCTGGTTGGACACAGGGGACCCCCCCAGGTTCATTTTCCTGCGAGAAAAAAAGATGTCAAGTAATTAATATTTAATGTTTGCAAAAAAAAATGGCACTTTATATTTTTTTAATCAATAATATTTTTAATTTCAGGCACTTATAATATCTAGAAAGCAACTATGCATGGACTTTAGAAAAACCTCACTGTGGTGCTTTAAAGCACATCCTTTGTGCAGATGTGGCCAGAGGTTCTGTTCTCAGTGGACACATTTGGGCATTCCTGCAATGGTTCGGGACAATGGAGGGAAAGTCCAACTGGGGGCTGGATGAAGCTCACTCAGAACGCACTACATTGTTAGTGACATACAGCAGAGCTCTTGCAACTTTGAAAATGGGCATTTACTTTTTTTTTTTTTTTTTTTTTTTTTTTTTTTTTTTTTTTTTTTTGTTGTTGTTGCTGGTTGGGGTTTTATTGTTGGTTGGTTGGTTGGTTGGTTGGTTGGTTGGTTTGGGTTTGGTTTTGTTTTTGCTTCTGTTTTTTTGCCACAGAGCCATTCCATTGCCGTCACATCAGTTTAGGGTCAATTTAGGGTCGGTTTTGGGGTGGCTTTGGGGGCGGCTTAGGGTCGCTTTTGGAGCAGTTTTGGGGTCGGTTTAGGGGCGCTTTTGGGGTCGCTCTTGGGTCGGTTTCGGGTGGTTTTGGGGCGGTTTTGGGGGTCGGTTTAGAGGCGGGTTTGGGTCAGTTTTGGGGCGGTTTGGGGTCAGTTTTGGGGCGGTTTCCGTCCCCTCGTACAGTTTCCCGCTGTTTGCAAGGGCGGGACACAACGCTCGGACCGCGCCCCTCAGCGCCCCTGGCGGCCGCCCCGCCCCTCTCAGCCCCGCCCCTCAGCGCGAGGCCAAACCCCGCCCCCTCAGCCCCGCCCCGCCCCTCTGGCCCCTCCCTGTCGGCCTCACCACCCCTCTCCAGCCCCGCCCCTCTCAGCCCCTCCCCTCTCAGCCCCGCCCCTCAGCTCGCGGGCCCGCCCCTCAGCTCGCGGCCCCGCCGCCATTTCGCTGCCCCGGAAGTGATCACTGCCCCCGTGCCCGGCGGAACATGGCGGCCGTGTCCGTGGTGAGCGCGCCCGCCGGCGGCTTCAGCTTCGACAACTGCGCTCGGTGAGGTGGCGGCGGTAGCGGGACAGGGCGGGGGGAGCGCGGGGCCGGGCCAGGCCAGGCCAGGCCAGGGTGCGGCGGGGAGAACGTTCCGCCAGGCCTCACTCGCCGCCTGTGTTGTAGGAACTCGCTGCTGGAGGCCGAGCTCGTGCAGAAGGGGCTGCGGGTGCCCGCGCCGCGCAAGACCGGCACCACCATCGCGGGCGTCATCTTCAAGGTGAGGCGGGCGCGGGGCGAGGCCGGGCCGGGCCCGCGGCAGAGGCTCCGCGCTGCTGAGTCACCCCCGGTGTGCCCGGCCCTATCCCGAACCCCCGAGCTGCCCCCGGGGACGGCCCCGTGGAGGCCGCGGCTTTGGGAATAATTCTCCCTTCCTGCAGGATGGCATTGTCCTCGGAGCGGATACAAGAGCAACTGAGGGCATGGTTGTTGCTGACAAGAACTGTTCGAAAATACACTTCATTTCCCCTAATATCTAGTAAGTGTTGCAGTTTTTTGTTGGGTAGTTAAATTGTTTATTGTGTACGTTATTGCATAATGATATCGGTACTGGGGTTTTTAGCCGTGTTCTTTGCTAACAGCAAATATTAAGCTCTGTTTCAAAATGATATTTTATTATCAAGGCCTGGGGGTTCATGGTATTCCATTTACACTTAAGCAGGCTCTCTTGTTTCATTTTCTCTCTGTGAGAACTTAACTCCCTCAGTTTTACAGTGAGAAAATGTTTACTTGTTGCACGAAGCATGGAGGCTTCTGTCTCCTTTTCCTCATTTGCTTATCACATTCCTCAGCTGCTGCGGTGCTGGAACAGCTGCAGACACTGAGATGACAACTCAGCTCATCTCCTCCAACCTGGAGCTCCACTCCCTGTCCACAGGACGGCTCCCACGAGTTGTCACGGCCAATCGGATGCTCAAGCAGATGCTGTTCAGGTAACTGAGTTTCTTATTAATTAACAGTGCTGGTAAAACCAGCAAATGATGTTTAAGGAGCATCCTGTCTCAGCCTGCTTGGCCTTCATAACAAGACTTCAGCAAAGATTTAATAATTGCTCTTTGCTTCATGGGCTTCTTAAATGGGTTTTAGAGAATTTGGCAGCAATCACACAACAAAAATAGAAGGGTATTAGTTTAATATATCATCACACCCATGAAAACTGCTCTGTATTCTTGTGGTGAGAAGTCTGGACCAGTAATAGAGCTTGTAATGCAAGCTCGTAAAAGTGGGCATTTCCTGTGATTTGTAATAGAATCATTGCCTCAGAAAGTCTGCTGGACACTGAAATAAACCATATTTTAGTACTTTTCTTACTTTATTGCTGCCAGCTGGTAAAAGCAGCCTGTTTAGTACAGAGCTGTACCAGGGCAGTTGCAGCACGGTTCCCACATGCCTGTACTGCGTTAAGCAGCCACAGCTGAGTGTTGAGCTTCAGACTCACACAGGAACGTTGCTCCCAGGTACCAAGGCTACATCGGTGCCGCGCTGGTGCTGGGGGGAGTTGATGTCACAGGCCCCCACCTGTACAGCATCCACCCCCACGGATCCACCGACAAGCTGCCCTACGTCACCATGGGTGAGTGCTGCTCCTGCGGGGCCAGGGCACGGGGAGGGGTTAAACCTGGTATTTAGAGTGGTTTTAGTTAAATCCCATTATTTGCTGGGAGCTGTGTGAGCCTCAGACTTCACAGATAAAGCTGTACCTGTATTTATAAGGCAGGTGCACTGTTATCTTTCCTCACAAACGTGGGCTGGGATAAAACTCAGCTGCTAGAAAGCTGATATTTGGGATATTGCTCTGTGTGTTCCACATCTTAAAGCCCAAGAGTTGTGCGATTCCCAAAATCTTGCTGAAAGTAAAAAAATCCCTCAGAAACGATTTGCAGATTATCGTAACTTGTGGTTTGTACAAATTTCGCTTGGGGAACTTATGTTTTGTTTGGAAGAATTGGATTATTTTAAACAGAAGCTTATGTTTGGTACAGCCATGGAAGCGTAAGAGAAAGTTCTGATAGATATATCAGAAAACCGATCTGGAAGCAAAGTTTATCAGATTAGTAAATCAGCCAGCCTGTGCCTGGTGCAGCTTTTAGGCTGCTGCTGTGGTGGGAAAACACACATTTATAGATTCTCATTAACATTTTCTATTTCTGGCTGGCATCTTTGGCTAAAACATCTGCTCAGACGGTTGCTGGAGATGGCGGAGGTTCCTGTTTTCCTGCTGGCTCTCGGAGCCGGGGCCGGTAGCGGTGTAGCGGGGCCGTGATTAATGCTCGCAGTTAACGGGGCCGGGCCGGGCCGGGCAAGGCGCTGCTGTGGCGCGCGGCCGCTGGGTGGCGCCCGCGGCCAGGCACGGCGGCGCGCGCGCGTGACGTCATCGCAGGGGCCGTGGGGGGGGGCTGTGAGGGCCGTGGGGGGGGGCTGTGAGGGCCGTGGGGAGGCGTTGGGGTCTGTAGGGCCTGGGCTGTAGAGCCCGTGGGGCTATGAGGGCTGTGAGGGTTGTGAGCCCTGTGGGGGCTATGAGGGCTTGTGAGGGCCCGTGGGGGCTGTGAGGGCTGGTGGGGCCTGTGAGGCTGTGAATATCAGAGGATTAAGTTTTGCGTAGCTTAAACTTTGGTTTGCTGTGGGCAGTACCAGGTGTGTGGCTGGTGCCCACAGATTCATTTTAGCCATGCTAAAAGGGACAAAGCCTTTCTCAGCATCAGGGTCCTTCACCTTCCCACCCCTGGGGCACTGACACTTCCTCCAGTGACCAGGATGTTTTAGTAAAAAATTATCTAATGCATATAGATGAGGCATAGAATCAAGACAGCAGAAAAACTATGGAAAGTCAAATTGAAGGTAGCTGTTGGAATTGTATTTCAGTCTTACTTAGACTAATCTAGTGGTGTTTGGGGTATTTTATCCCAAATGTTCTAAAGGCAGTTTATTAAATCAGGGTAGGTATGTTTGGTCATTTAACTTGTGGAAGTTGTTTAGTATTAAATAGGAAAGGCGGTTGAGAAGTTGAGTTTGATTTTGGTGTATTGGTCTGTCTGAATGTGGAGAGTGGTGTCCTGCCTTGCAAGAGATATTTAAAAGGTACACAGTGCTTACTCAGGAGTGAGAACATCAAATTAAACTCTTTATGCTGACAAAGGACAAAATCGGGTTTCAGCAAACGATGCAAGATTGTCTGATTGCTTGGCTTGTCTAGGAAAGCTTCTGGCCAAGGCTTATAATGAAATGCGTGCATAAAATTAAAGCACTTGAAGTGTGTAGTTGAGCTTTTGGAAGCAGGCAGAGTGTTCAGGAGTCTCTCGTGGCAGGAGCTGCTCCCCTGGTGCCAGTGGTGCTTCATATTCATAAATCAGCTCTTCATGCAGTGGCAGTGTCGTGCTGCAGAGCAAGAACTCCCACTGCTGGGAGCCAGCCCCCAGCCAGGAGCCACGCTGAAAAATGATCCCAGTCCAAGGGGCTGCCGAGATCACGGAATTCTTACCTGGGATGAGCAGCAAATTGAATAACAATGAGTGCGTGTGAATAAATGTCCTGTCAGGGAGCCCTGGCAGTGATGGATGAGGAAGTGCTAAATGTTGCTCTCAAAGCTCTGCACATCCTCTGGTGTGGCAGCAAACAGGTCCTTGGGTGAGGAGATGGACTGTACTTGGCAACGAGGACTTGTCTTCAGTGGAGGTTCTGAAAACATCCAGTGCATCTGCTTTAGAAAAGCTCCCACAGTTGTAATTCGCAGTGAGAATTGTGAGCTGCGCTTTTTTGCTATGTATCAATAATTACCTTTCACTTCAAATCAATACTGAAGTAGTACAACTGCTCAAGTGAAGACCAGATGGTATTTTTAAAGTCAGTTTATTGCAGTTGCATGCAGAAAATTTAACAACTTGGTTGGGAAAAATTCAGGAAATGACCAGTCTTACTTTAAGGAGAGAACAGTAAATTCTCTTATCGTTTCATAACTTACCTGGTTCATGCTAATCAGGAGACAGAAAAGCATTTGCCTCTGAGTAGTTCAGCTTCTGTAGTTCTGTAGAATTTGTTTGCACTCATTATTTTTATGTGTGTAGATATTAGATTAATGTTTCCTGTATGTTTGGTTCTGAAGTGTAGCTTACTGAAAATATATGCAAAGTAAATTCTTTGGAATTGAAATGGCATTTTTTACTTGATGTTAAGTGTAAGCATTCTTAGCATTTAGTGGGTTTTAAAGATCTGAAAGGCTTTTTCCCAAATGCTATATAATACAAATGAAGTATGACTTTGCCAATTATCCTTTGTTTTAATTATTCTTATTGCTCACATACAGAAGAGACACAAACTTTAAGCATGTGGAAAAAAATAAATCCAACAAAAAAAAAGTCTTATTTCTGCAGAGCTTAGTTTGAAATCTTACCTAAGAAAAATACTTGTTTGGTGTTACTTTGAGCTCAGTAAAAACACGGTTTAAGGACACTTTCCTGGAGGTTTTAATGAATTTGAGGTTGAACTGCTGCTGAATGTGAGCTGGTAGTGACTTCAATCAGTGTATATGAGGTGGGGAATCCACCCCAAGGTAATGCATGGTGTTTTGCAATGTTTGGATTTTATCCTTCTCCAGACATTGTTTGGGAATTGTGATGCTTGTTTCTGCATAAAGGCAAAGCATGCTTGTTAAAAATGAATTATTGGTGGGCACTGAGTGCACGGACAAGAGAGCAGCTGTTTCCCCACACACAAACAAGTTCTCCATAGACCCTTAATATCCAAGTTTTCTGTGTTTTTATAGGAGCTGCAATAAGAAAACCGTGCTTGCAGTGTTTACTTAAGTTCTGGTTTTATTGCCCGCTCTGCTGTCACAATGCAGCTTTCAGGAGGCAGTTGGAACCTTGTGGGGGTTGTTTGGGTGGTGAGTGGAATTTGAGCAGGACAGGGAGGTGGGTGCAGTGGGACAGTGAAGTTCTCACCACTGTCCATGCTGCATGTCCAGGCCAGTCCCAGAGTGCAGGTGAGTTTGCTCCGCTCTGTGCTCAGGGGATGTCTGCATGTGGAGGGTTTTCCACAGCAGGTCCTGGTGCTGTTGTCAAACATGCTTTGTTTTGATGCAGACACTCAGATGTGTGCATTGACTGGTGTTCCTGAAAACACGGGGCTTACATCTGCTGCTGGGAGCAGTGAGGAATTTTCATTGTGCTATTTAAAATCAGGAAAATCTGTTCTTTCAGAGAATGCTTAGCTCTGCTGGGAGGCTTTTGCTAAGTAAATTCTAAATGCAAGCTTGTTTAGGATTTTTCAGCACTAGAGAAAAAATGAAGTGAAATCTATTCAGCTTTTCCTGCTTCCTGTTCTGCTAGAACCTCCTTAGGATCTTGGTTTTCAGATGTAAATGTCTACATGCAGGTTTAATTAAGCTAAGACTTTAAACAACTCTGAAAAGCTGCATTATATGACAGTCTGGATTTATTTATTTAAGTTTGATAGTAGACTTGGCATTTATTTGTGTCTTGGTAACATAGTGAGATAAAAAATTAAGTGTAATTCTTTATGTATAAAAGATTTCATGTACTGTAACATAAGACTCCCCCCACCTTATCCTTTTTCTTTTTCTTTTTTTCTTCTTTAAGTTACTGATTTCCTGCCCATAAGTTCTTTTGGGAACTTCTTTTTAAAAGGAGCTGGAGGAATTCAGCCTGAACCGTGTATGCAGTTGTGTTATCAATAATTTTTAATTTGTCAGTAGAAGTTTTAAGAAATCAAGATCACTTTTTCCCAACTAAATAGCTAATGTAGTAATTTTTGTCAGATATTACATTTTATGCTTTCTTTCTTGCACATTTTCTAGTCTTTGTACTCTGATTTTGTCAACCTTTCCCCAAAAATAAGGTTGCTTTCCAGCTTTGAGGCTTTCCACCCAGCTCATAGTAGGCCTTCATTTGGGTATAGTAAGAAGGTGGGCTCGGTTTGAGACCATAGCCCAGATTTTTTTTTCCCTCTCATTAGAAATATTCTATATAATTCCAGAAAAATTATTATTTTATTGTTCAGGTTTCTTTGTTTGTTTTGGCACACACTTTATTTTAACCTTGCTTGAAGGGTCAGTAAAATTCCTTTTATTTGTGGTTTGTTTTGTGATACCAGCTGTTTGCATCAGCAGTTCAGTTTTGCTATTAGTTGCTTTTAAATCTTCTTTATTCTCAGTTTCAGCATTTAAAAAATGGAGTTGTGTATTGCTCCAAGGTGTAAATGAATAGTCGTTGCCTGCAATACAAGTACACACTTAGAGTGTCCTACTGCTTTTAGATGTGATGTATTTGGTACTGTAAAGGTAATGATCCTCAACCACAGCAATATTCTGTAACAGGAATATCTGTCATATTCATCAGGATTACCATGTTCATTGATTTGTGTCTGTAAATCTGCTGTTTCAACCCTTTAAATTTGATCTATAATTGGACCTCCTTAAATGGTTCAGCTAAGGTAGTCTGTATTTTCTCAACAGTGTCACTGTCAGCTTCTCCTTTTTCATTATACATTCAGCAGACTTGATAAAATCAGCAGGACACCTCATTTGAAACTGTTTAATCGCTGCCTTTTGCTTTCACTAAACCATTGAGGTGGTCAAGCGATATACACAAATCATTTTAAATAGGAAATACGGCTTTCTCTGTGACCCAGCTAAACAGATAGCACTATGCAAAACAAGTTAAAAAGTAATAAATGCCAAAAAATCTTCTAATTGGAGTAAAAAATTGCAGGTAACTTTATTCACTCCCCAAAAGTAGTGCTCTCTGAAATATGGGTAGGGCCATCGACAGACAAGAAAATCTTCCTGAAGGCTCACTCCTTCTGAACAAAGCAAGTTTACAGTTTCAAATAGGACCATCCTGCTTTTTGTGTTAATTCCTGAAAAGCACATTTATAACCCTGCAGTCACAGTGCTTTGGGCAGAGATGGCTCCTGTTTCATCACTGCACTTTTACTTGGTCCTAAACTCGTGGTTTTATCTCTGGTGCTCTGTTCAGCTGTTATTGTTCATTATTGTAAAAACAATGGCACAAAGCAGGAGCACAATTAACTGTATAACTACAGGGGACATCTGCTGCTGGCAGCAGCCCCTGCCCCGTTCCCACTGCTCATCCCCAGGTCGGGGCCATCTCCTCATTCCTGCTCCCTTCTCAGAGGGGCAGGCATGAAGTGGGGTGGGAGGGATGGAGGAGTAGGGACTGCAAACAGTGGCATTCCCTTAACTCTCTCTTTCTAACCACATTTTTATATCTTATGTTCAAATAAGAAGGAAAGGCTGTCAGGCTGGGCCTGTGCTGAGGCTGTGCACACAGCTGTACCCCCAGGATTCAATCATTCTGACTTAGTGTAGACACTGTACAGTGCAGAGGGAGCTAAGGTAGGCTTCAGTTTAGTTTGTGCTGATGAGATGTACTAGATTTTTCTCTAATAAAATTGCCCTTCCTAAATCCACTGGCTAAAGGGGTGTCCTGGTGTTGTCGCCACAGGTTCTGGATCGCTCGCGGCCATGGCAGTGTTTGAAGATAAATACAAACCCGACATGGAGGTAGGTCTTGGGTTCTTAAACCTCACTCTTTCTTCCCTCAGCAATCCTCATGTTCATAAGAATTTGGGAGATTTGAAACTCTAAAAAAAGGTAAATCTGCTCTAGTTTTGCTGCATTTAAAATGTACTAATGCCAGCTTACTGCAAAGCTGTAAAAATTGGTGGGTGAAATAAATAAATTTGCAAGGAGCTGTATTTATATATGGGAAAATGTGTGATTTGAATGTAAGTGAAGGCTTTCAAAACACACAGCTTACTGGTTATAGTTGACTTGAGGAATTTGCCAGCCCTTGCACAGTCAATATTTTTGTTTTTCTGTCAGTCTGTCTCTCTCAGTCTTGAAAAGAAAATGCAACGAAAAGCATTCAGGTAGTACATAAAACAATTCTGATTGATGGGGAATGTTCAGAACTAGTGTTTGCACTTCTAATATCGACTTAAAAGCTGATTATCTGAAGACTCATAAGGTTGCATTTTGCTGATGATGATACTGATGAAAAATGGAAAGTACTTGATTGTTGTTACAAAGAATCATTCAGAAAGCTAAAACTGGAGTGTCGTGATAAGATCAGAGTAGGTTGTTCAGTTACAAATGAATGTAGTGCATTATTTTTGTATTTTCAATAGTATTTCTTGCATTTGGTTATACCATACTGCTAATCTAAACCCTGAGAATCCAGATGAAATTAACTACAAAACAATTACAGAGTTTTCTGTAACTGTATTTCATGAAATACCCCAGGAATGTCAAGTCCTCTTAAATCACATTAATCTCTTCAGACTTTCTGTGAATGCTCCTTCTCATTCCAATTGATTAATAACTCCACAGTAAAGAAAAAATGAGAATTGAACCCAAGATTGAAAATTGAACCCATTAAAAATGACATTGCAATACTAACAGTTGCAGTCATTTCAGTCTAAAAGGGCAGATAAACAAAGCTTGGAACTCTTCAGTGAACAGTGCAGAAAAGGAGAAAGTTTACTATCAGCAGAGGTCTTCAGATGCTCCTCATTTTTGTAATGCAGCTGCTGTGGGTCATTTTCTCTTCCTCAAGTGCACTGTGGTTTTAGGTGATGGTCCCATAAATCCACAGTTCCTCTCTATAAAGCTGGTAAGTGAAGTTTAAAATGTGAGATGATCTCTTGTACCTTGGTACGTCTCATAAGAAATCACAGTGTGCAATTCCAGCAGATTTTTAAAAAACCAGTCAACGCCTCTACCTTGTTTTGAGAAGTTTGCCATTAGTTAATTGCTTCAGCATTAGTAATAAGCAGTTTTGCAGTTATCCCTGGCCCCTCTCCTGTCAGTATGTAAGCAAGAGTTGTAGGTGTGCAAAGTTAAGGACATGCAGTAGGATCAGGATTCCTGTGATTTGGGCAGCATCTGAAGACACTGGACTTCTGGCCTCTAGTATATTTACAGTTGTTATCAGAAATATTGGAATGTGTTTAATAGGCTCCCAAGTGTCTCTGGGAAGGATCCTCACACCAGATGGCTGATAGAGCCATGAGAGAGAGAGGAAGATTCTGTTTTTCCCTCTCCTCTCGTGCTGCTGTAAGAATGAAGAGTCTCCTTTTCCAGCCTCCTGTGTGACTGTGCACTTGGCATGTGTGCCATTCCACTGAAAACACGGACTGCAAATCCCTGCAAGCAACAGCTACAGCACAATAGTCCTCTTTCCAAGATACAAATGGCAAAGAGCTGTGCTGTGCAACTACAATTCTCATTTATTCTCAGCTAGCTTTCAGGCTTGGATTTTAAGTCATTTCTTGTGTAAAAGCAACCAAAAAAGGCACCAAAAACTGGTAAATCTCTAAATTTTCCTATTTAGAAAGGTCATCCTCATTAAACTGTCTTCACACACAACCATAAGTGGCAGCAGATAGTCACTTATAACAAGCATGTAGAAATGCAGCCTACCAATTTGTTGAAATAGATATTTAGATCTGTGAGACCTGCATGCACCTTAACCCTTCCTTTGGTTTTCTTGGATAATCTGTTATCTAATAACAGTTCAGGAATTGTATTAACCAAACCAGCAAGGTTTCATGTGATAAAACTCAACTGTGCTCCTAACTACTTCCTCATATTCTGTTATGGCTGTGAGTTTGTATTTACATTCTAAGTCAGACATGTGGGGTTTTTTCAGTAAATTAATAAAAAAAGAAATATTTCTATTGAAATGAATCCATATTAAATCTGAAGTATGCTATATATATTTTACATAAAACTTGCTATGAAATGGCAATGAAGATAAAATTGCTGGAGATTAATTTAATAAAATACGTAGAAAATTATTATTTTTCTGTCAAGATCAATGCTCCTTTCTTTTGCACTAATTGTCAGAATAGCTTGCTAGGGCTACTGGAGGGTAGTGGTGTGCTTCAAGACCATCACATCACAGAAAAATGATTCAAAGGCAAACTGTCCTGCACCCTCTGGTATCAACTTGCAAATTAGCATCTGGAATGTAATTAAACAAGCTTAATGAAAGTAGCAGCTGAATACTACTGGAAAAGACAATCAGCTTTTTTGCCTCTGATATATATTCTGTACTATTGAAGCTGATCACCAAACGCATCATGTGAGCACAGTTAAAAAAAAATTAGCATTTATTTGAAGAATAGGAACTGTTTTTCATTCTGTTATGCTTTTGGCATGCACTGGTGTCCCAGGAGAGCCATGCCACAGCAGATAGTGCACAATATTTATAAATCCATGACAGGCAATAATAGCAACTTGAAAAATTCTTTTGCTAGAATTTCAAGTTGAGAGCTGCCAAAAGCTGAGAGGATCAAATCTGCAGTGGCAGCTGCTGTGCCCTACAGTTAGAATCGTAGACTTTGAAGATGCTCAACTAAAAAAAAATAAAAAAATAATAAAATAAAAAAAGACTGCAGGCTTAGCCAATTTTTGCAGGTTTCTAGAGCCCTGGCTCTTTGCCTTTTGAAGATGAGTTGCTGAAGCTTCTCCCAGTGCCTGAGGCATGCTAACACCAGCAGGATGTGTTTTTTTCCATAGACTTAGTGTGTCTTCAGATTTAAGTAGCACATGCTTTATCAGTGCCAACTGTGATGGTCCTTTCCCTGGCTGCAGTGCTGGGAGATGATCTGTACCCAGCATCCTTCAGAGGAGCTCTGGAGATGGATGGGGACGTCCCCGAGTGCCACTTGTGCAGCCTGATTTATGGAGGCAGGGTTTGTGGGAAGGAGTGCTGGCCTCTAGAGGAACCATTATAGATCGCTGAGGATGGGAACACTTTCAGCCCTGAAGGCCTCTAGATGCTTCAAAAATGTAATGCCAAGCACCTAACTACTGTGGAACAATATTAATCTGTCATGTGGGCAGTTATAGATCTACTTTAAAAACTGTAAGTGGGAGAACAGCACATCTAATGGAATGTTTTGAGCTTAGATCTTTCATTGCAGCCAATTTTTCTTCCAATAGAGTCACCACTGGTTTTTAAACCTTACAGTCATTTTGTAAATGCGTTTGTGCCTTCTGGTGTTAAACAATAGTAAAGGAATAGTCTGAGTCTGTGGATATGGAAAGCATTGTGAGCTGGGAAAAAAATGTCTACACTATTAAATGCTGGGATTCTAGGTTTATCTATCCTGTGGTGGTTGAATTCCTCAGGAGATGCGGAGGGGGGGATATATTTTCTTCTGGTATTTGATTCTGGTGTTTGAAAAGTAGAAGCATTTTGTCTGTAGAATTACTTGATGCACAGTGGGGCTATGTTTTAGACTTCTTGTTTAAGCAAGGAAAGGGTGCTTGTAACTTCATTTCTTTTCTGTATTTCATCAAAACAGCCAGGTTTAATAAAAAGAGGCTCCAAAAGGAGGAGAATCATAAGCTACAGAAAACTGAACTTTTACAAGAAAAAGAAATTAAATCTTGGAGTAGTGAGTTCAGAAGCAGAACAGCTGGAAGAAAGGAGATAGGAGATAGTTTGGCAGATACTTAATAATTATTTCTAGGATAGATCAGTACAAATGTGTGAGATTATATTTACAGAAATTTATTATACCATTTCTTAAATGTGGCAGGAAAGCAAGTGGTACTGAATGAAAACGAAATTACCGTGGAGGGTAAGAACAGATGAATAAGAGGAGAGGACTGT
The DNA here is from genome assembly GCA_030060385.1 of Muscicapa striata striata. Taxonomy (NCBI): domain Eukaryota; kingdom Metazoa; phylum Chordata; class Aves; order Passeriformes; family Muscicapidae; genus Muscicapa; species Muscicapa striata. The sequence goes on along the minus strand of JAREIS010000026.1, from coordinate 3,161,262 downwards.
TTATGAGTGTGTTCCACATGGAACACAAGCCCTCTCGTGCTGCAGCAGCTGTGCTGTCCCACCAGAGGGGAGGGTGATCCCCTGGTGTGCTTTGGTGACCGCTCTGCAGTGGGGCTTTGGCTCCCCCTTTGGGTGGGACCAATCTGATGAGCAGTTGGGTGGGCAGGTTTGGGACAAGTGTTTTTTGAAGTATTTCTGAGCACCCCCCATTCTGAGTGAAGTAGCTGAGTGTTTTCCGTGGGGTGTTCCATGTGCTCTGGGTTCTTTGTGGTATCAAAATGCAAAGTAGCCTGAGTGCAGCTTTCGCTGTGCACTTCTTCTTTCAGTAAAATAATGCATCAGGCACACTACAAAATATTATGAAAACATGTCACTTTCTTCCATTTTTAAACAGCTGACACACAGATCCTTCAAATGTTCCTGTGCTAACATTTCCTACTGCCCCTCAACATGGTAGAATTATTTTTGTTTATTAACTACTGACAACAATACTGAGCTATTTTTGGAATCTGTCAAAAGTCTCTAATCTTTAACAATAGTTGTGTCGGCAGTGTTGTCTCCGTGTGTGTGCTGGGCTGGGAGCAGTGACAGGCTGCAGATGAGCCCTGTGTTCATTAGTGATGGTGATCAGCTCTGGGGCTCAGGTGTGGCAGCCGCGCTGATCCCCCAGCTGACACCGCAGCCTTAATGACTCTGTGGGACGGTGACCACTTGCTGCGAGGTTTGTGGGCTCCACTCTGGCAGCAGACAATGGAGATCAAGCCAGACTATGCGAGTTAGGCTGGAGAGCCTGCCTCAGATACTTGAACCCCTGTTGGTGTCAAACATGGAATTAAGTAAATGGGGGTGAAATCTGACTTGGTGAGCAAAAATCAGGACTTTGTGTTTCTGTGTGCTGTGTATTTCATTATCCACTGACAGGAACTGAGACTGTTGTTAGTGGCATATCTTCACTCCTTGCTGCCAGAGCTTGTGGCACTGCAGTTTTCAGCTCTCCTGACATAGCTGTGTTCGTGTCTCCTGGAGACATGGATTCCATGGGTAAATATCAGGTATTAGTGCATACAGTCAGGCAGAAAATAAAGGCTTATCATACCTGTTTCTTATTCTTAGGTGAGATCACAATTATGCTGTGGCAGCCTGGTTTCTGCCTGACATGTTGGACAGTTTGTACTGTTTTCATCATTTTTCACAGAACTGTGCCCTGGATCGATTTCCTTTGTGGAACTAGTGTTAAACAGGAATTTTGGGCTGATTTGGAATATGTCAGCTAGGTATGTTTCTGGCATGGCTGGGATTGCAGGAGACGTGTGTTGTGCAGTGAAAGGTTTGTGTGCTTAACTCGGTGGGACATTGCTGGCAGCACCAGTCTGAGTTCCCAGAGATACCCAGCAGTGCTGCTTTCCAGTTTGCTGTTTGCAGACTGTATCAAGGGAAATAAATGTTACCTTTGTGTAAACTGGGCTTTGTGTAAATTGTCAAAGAGCAACAATTTCTTCACCTTTATGAAAGTAACACTTAAACTTTGTTCGTAATAATGTAGAGAAGCTGGCCAGAGGCAGGGCTCTGTGTTAAGAGATCATTTCACCGCACAGGGTAGGGGGAGGACAGGTAATTATTTTTGATGCATTTCTCAGGAGCAGGTGTTCCAGTTTAAATTGTTCCAGTTTGTATATCTCCCATAACTGCAGAACACAGACAAAATGTACTGGAAAATATTTCACATGGCACGAAGCCCGAGTGCTGCTCCCGCCGTGAGGGCCGGCAGGGCCGAGGGCAATTGCTGTGAGGGAACGGGGAGGAGGAGGAGGAGGGAGCCAGCCTGGGCTTTATGGAGCATTTTGGTGTATTAGGAAGGATATATTACCTGAGGGCCCAAGGCTTCTTTCCAAATAAAATGTTGACCTTCATTCCCTTCCATCCTTTTGTCAGAGGTAAAGCAATAGTCAGATGAGCAGAGTTTGCTTTATTTGAAGCCAGACATGTTATTGCTTGATATTAATTTTTTTATATGCAGTAACATAAAGTAACTTCATCTGTAGTCTTTTGCAGGGTTTGCATCTCTGGGTGGCTGGGGGTCGGTGTGTTACTGTAGAGCAGCACAGCAGGGCCTGAGGAGGAGCTGCAGCCTGGCAGGATTTACAGCTCGGGTGCTGTTAAGCCAGTTCCCATTTTGAAAATCAGTTCCCTAAAAACCCATGAACTTTACTAAGTGATGGATTGAATGAGTTTTTGTAATCATTCTTAGTTCAGAGAATGGGCATAGTATTAAAAGAAATCCCACAGTTGTGAGAAGAGCTTGTAATTTAATTCTGTGCCGTTGGAAATATGGATTGTACTAATCCCCGTGTAGGGAATGACATACAGCAACTAATGTTATTGAACAGTAGTTCCGAATCATATAAGTTTCTTGTCTTGGCAGGTAATTTGGCATAAATTGTTAATGTAAATCCAGGTTAGTGGGGAAGACATTATTTTACTAAAAAAGATAAACTGCTGATTAATTCAGTATAGAACTCAATTACAAATTGAAAGTGTCTCTGCGGGATGCCAGTACCCTAAAGACAGCAGATGTTGAATTGATACTCCAGCATATTTCACCCTGGTATGAAATATTAACGTGGTTTATTATACTGGTGGTGTATGATATCAGAGGGGGTGGGGATGAGCCTGCGCTCACAGGCAGCTTCCTCAGAATGGGAAAAAACTGTTTTCTGTGAGAATAATAATTAGGGATTACTGAGCAGTTTATTTGGAAAGTTCTTAGCAGAAAATGGTTAGAAAAATAAACATTTACTGACACTTCAGTCACAATGAACCCGAACATAGAACACATAGGTCTAATTAAAAAAATTAAAAAGAGACAAGTTGTGTCATTCCTTACTCTGAGACAGCACTGGAAATGCACTTTTTTGGGGGGAGGCTTGTTAAATCTCAGTGGTTTAAATGACACATGCCTGCCCCTCTCCTGACACCCAAACCAAATTTATTCTTGCTACTGTAGCCTTCCAGCCTTCCCTTTCAAGAAATACAAAATCCTTTGCTTCTCAGGTTTGTTCTCTTTGGACTTAGAGCAGACTTCAGCATCTCTTCCAGTTACAGACTGATCTCCACCCCAGCCCCTGCTGCTGATTCTCTTCCAGGCTTTAATTATGCTCCTGTAGGTGCTTATGTCCTTCAAGAGGTATTGCTTTCTACCCCCAAATTCCCAACACTCCTTTACGGATTTATTTTTTTTATTGTCATTGTCCTTCCTGAAGCTTCTGATTTTTTTTTTTTCCTTCCCTTCTCTTCCCTCACAAGTCTTGGGGATTCTCACTTTTAGTATCAACTTTTTATATGACAGTATTTGAACAAATCTCATTGTAAAAAACTGTTTATAAGTATTTGCATTTGTTTATTCATCCATATTATACTGATTGTGCATTGCATTTCAAATCTTTCTAAGAATTGCTTTAGAGAACTGCACTGTGTATTGCATCTCTAACAGTGTCCTGGTGACCTGCAGAAGGGATTAATTTTATTTTGGTAAGAGAAAAAAAAAATCAGTAATTTCTGAAGTTTTAAAATCTGGAAAGGACATCTCCTGTTTAACTTGCTTGTGAAGTTACAAAATCTGAGGAAATAATGTTCACAAAGCCGTTCCAGCTGCTCCCTTTGCTGCTGGAGCATAATGATGAACTTGTTTACAGGTTATTAGTGAAGACAGTATTAATACAATGTAGAAGTAGCCTCATCTGCTGTAGGAAGGTCTTTTTTTCCTTCGGAAATTGCTTAAGTGAGTAGAGGAAGTTGATCCAAGTCATATACAAGAATAATGTGTAAAAGTTGCTCCTTGGTGCTGTTTGGGACTCGTGGCAGAGCAGCTGTGAGAGGTAATCCATCAGCTCTGAGTGTCTGCAAACTGCAACTCTCCAGATAACAGGTTTAAAGTAAAGATTTAATACAGCCTCTATCTACTATGATGTTGCAGTGACAGTTTAAAACTCATTCTCTAAATCTCAGCAGACTTTATAGCCAGCAGTGGGCCCATATAAAGCTTAATGGCATTACAACACATAAATCATCTTTTAAAGATGCTACCAGTAGCGCCAATATTAAATGCAGACAATTGTCTGTGTTATAAATAATTTATCAAACAGTGTTTCAGATTAGCCTTCCGTGCTGAGTTATTTATTTTAGCCTTTGCTGCCCAATTCCTCAGGCAGCCTTTGGCAGCCGTGCTGCGGTCAGTGTAATGAACGGGGCTGTGTCCCAGGGCACAGCTGTGCTGACCATTACTGCGCTGGACTCGCCGCGCCTCGGCCAAGCGCTGCCATTTGTCACACGCAGGTAAATGGAGCTGCACATTGGAGTCCAGGGACACATTGTGGGCTGTGAGATGGGGACAGACAGATCGCTCCATAAAGCGCTGCCTGTCACCGCCACCTCGCCCTACAGTTCATCACTCGCCTGTAATCTCATTTAAGGAGCACTGGGGGCCCCAGAGGAGGATATTCCCAGTTAGCTTGGTCTTTGCAACCATAAAGCAGGAAGTGCTCCTTTTATATACTCTGAACTTTTAGGGTTTTTTAAGATTAATTATTATAGTGACTCATTGAGGGCCCTGTACTTGAAACTGTGTCAGCACTTTTCTACTAAGCCCCTATTTTGTAAATAGCAGTCCTTGCTGAACTCCATGCAGGAGCTCTGTAAGCAATGCTTTGGGTTTTTCTGGTGGCTATTCTGTTCAGCTTTCTAAACCGTAAGAACAAAGGCAGGGTTTGCTAATAACAATTACTGCATGTTCACAGACTGAGCTGCACTGTGTCAGTGAAGGACAGCTCACCTCTTCCCACTGCACTTTACTGGGTAGTTTTTGAACTGTTTTGATAACAGTAGGGTGATACAGTACATTTTTAAAAGCAAATCAGATTTAAATTAGAGGAGTCTGTGAGGTTTACAGTGTTGACTTAAAAGGATGAAATTAAAAGGAAGAATGGAACAAACTCCATCAATCTGCTGCAGTTTTCCTGAGCTGCTTTTCTTATACCTAAGACTCATATAACTTAAAATTACTCTGCTTTTGCTACTAGTTAGTTCTTAAAACAGATCTACACATACTTCTTTGGTTTATTTACTTTCACTGTAGTATTAAAATAACCTTAGTCTGCAACAAATCATTGACAGTCTTCTGTCAGTTAAGTGAGGAATTACTTGCTTATCAGGATTTTATTGCCCAAAACACTGAAGAAAGGGTACAGGGGTTATTTTTGCAGCATGGCTGTATTGTTCTAGTTAGCTTGGTAGGAAGACTAATTCAATTTTTTTTTTTTATAGACTAATAGTCATAAACTGGAAGTGAAGTAAGAATTGCACAGCAGGGCTGTGCCCTGCTCCTATGTCTGTTGGCACAGGAATATTGTCATTCCCACTGTTCAGAGGAGCACCAGGAGTGCAGGGCAGGCCCAGGGCAGGGAGCTGAGCTAATTTTGGGCTCCTCTTGAGCTGCAGTTGGGAGCTGCCGCTCCTGGCACTGCTGCTGGCATGGGGCAGGGTCCTGGCACAGCCAGCCTGTGAAAATGAGGCACTGGGAAAAGCTGCATTTATCAAATTCAGTGTTGACCCCAGCTCTTGTTCTGGTGTCTGGTGGCAGAAGATTATTCCAAGGTGTGAAACAGCAGCGAAGCAGCACAGAGTGAGCCTGGGAGCCTCAGCATGCCAGCAGGATCTGCTGGGCAAGCTGAGCAGCCCCTGCCGCACATACCTGGGGACAAAATGAGTCCACACCTCTGCCCATGGATGTGTTCCAGTCTTACTATTTCTGTATGGGAACAGGCAGCTCTAGTCAGTGTTTTCAAGTATTTAACACACCTTTGAGAGGCAGTAAGGGGTCTTGCATTCTCTGGTTTGTACTTTCTAGGCTACTGAAAAGATTTGTGTATGTATATGATGTATTCATATGTCCGTTTATTTATTTATTTATATGTACTCCATCTGTTTTCCTTGCATTCTAACCCTTTGGCCAGGTTTGTGTATGTATATGATGTATTCATATGTCCGTTTATTTATTTATTTATTTATTTATTTATTTATTTATATGTACTCCATATGTCCATTTATTTATTTGTTTGTTTGTTTGTTTGTTTATATGTACTCCATCTGTTTTCCTTGCATTCTAACCCTTTGGCCAGGCTGGAGCTGAGGGTGCAGGGTCTCCCCTTGCTGCTCTGGGCTCTCCAGGTGTAGGGCATGGGCTGGACTGACGGGCTCTGTCTGTGAAAATGTGTCCTGTGACATGACTGGTGCTCTCCAGCCTGGGTTACAGCAGGAGCTGAGGCTGTGTCAGATGGTTCCTGATGGCACTAAGTGTGGGTATTTTTTCCATCAGCTCCATGTGGAACAGCCCCAGCCCTGCCCAGGAGCTGCAGATGGAGCCAGTGCTGCTGTAATGACCTGGGGGCTGCCAGTCCCATCAATTCATATTCCTGAGGCCTCCACAGCAGCACCAGTCTGTTGTAATCTTACAGATCTGGTGTAATATTCTAATGGATATTTCGATGAATTTGAAATGTTTCTGTGTAAGAATGCTGCTGTGTAAAGTGGGCACCGTTGCTCTCAGGTTCCTGTGTCTTAGTTACATCCATTACTGTAGCACAAGTTCCTGTTTTGTTTCACTTCAGTGCTACAAATTTAACCAACTGCAGCATTTTGCCAGCAGTACCTGGTGATTGATTTATTGTTGTTGTATCAGTTATTGTTCCAAGCTCAGCCTGCACAGGTTCAGGGAGGCACAGTCCTGGGAAATGCCAGCCCTGGGGCAGTGACAGCTTTTTCCCTTTCCCAGGAGGAGGAGGCCAAGCAGCTCGTGCGAGACGCCATCGCAGCCGGCATCTACAACGACCTGGGCTCCGGCAGCAACATCGACATCTGTGTCATCAGCAAGAACAAGCTCGATTTCCTCCGTCCCTACGATGTGGCCAACAGGAAGGGGGACAGGTAAGTGATCCTGCAGCTCTGTGGGGTCTCTGCTCTGCCTGGCAAGGCCTGTTTTCAGTAATACCAAGTTCTGTCAGTGATCTCCAGTCTGTAGGACTTTCAGCTAAACAGCGCAAATGAGAGGCTGCAGCAGCAGCAGCTGAACAGAGGCAGATCTATTGGTAGAATTATTCTAGACTTGCAAGACATAAGCAAATCGCTTGTTCTTTGGCTTTAGCACAAATGTCCCCCACCACTTTGAGAGCCCACTGATTTCAATAAAAAGCTGCCTTACATGGCAGTATTTTTATAAACAGTTTCCTGAAGTTGCTGCTTTATCTGAAACTCTAGTCAGTTATTGCAATCAGTATGGATTTTGCAGTAAGCACAGTTTACTTTGGACTTTTACAGGAAACTTCTGAAGCTGATCAGTTCTAAAATTTTAAATGCAAGTTTTCCTATGTACCATCTTCCAGACTAATTTTCCCCCATTTCTTTACTAGGTTTGGTAGGTACAAGTGTGAAAAAGGAACAACTGCTGTTCTCACAGAGAATGTGGCACACCTGGAGCTCGAGGTGTTGGATGAGACCGTGCAAACCATGGACACATCCTGAGCCCTGTGGGTGCTCAGAGAGCAGCTGGTGCAGAATAAAGAGGCTCTGCCCAATCTCCTCTGTGTGTCTGTACCTGGTGCTGTTGCTTCCTTCTTTAGAGCAGGTGAGGCTCGTGCAGCCCTGCAGGGCTCTGGGACTGACCCCATGGGGTCTGAGCAGGTGAGAGCTGTGCTCCCTCCACCTGGCACTGGGGGCACAAAAGGAGCTGCTCTGTTCCTTCACTCCAGGAACAAAACAGCAGGAGTAAAAGTGCTCTGCAGAAGTCTAATTTGGTAAGTTTTAATTTAACAGAATGTAAGAAAACAGTGAGCATTGGTGGTTCTGAATTACTGTCCTTGCCCCCTCCAACAGACACTGCTCTCCTGCTACCTCACTGCAGGGTAGCACTGGTCATCAGGGGATGTTGATGTTACTGCTGCCCTCTTTGCTGTAGATACAGGGCAGATCCAGCATCATTTCAAGTCCGATTGTCTTGTTATTCACCTCCACTTGGACCTTTAATACTGGACTTTTTTTTTTTTTAAACAAAGGTATTTATTTTGGAAATATTTTTTTATTTATCTAAAAATGCACAATTGCAAAAAATTACCTTTTAAAATACATTTCTTTATAAGCACTACGAAATTTTATGTTGCAAGAAAGTGACCAGACTTCTCCAGATACTCATCTTTGAGCTGAGCTTCCCTGGAAGCCATGGCTCCAAGGAAAGCTGCAGTGGAACCAGAGAGGTTCAGGCTGAACCCTGGGAAGTGCTAAAGAAGCTGGTATAAATAACCAAGCTATTAGCATAGAAATGGTGGGAGCAGTTTGGTGCCTCCACAACAATTCTGCTGATTTGAATTTCCCACATCCCCCCATGAGAGCAGCAGCCTCAACTTTCTGCTGAGAAACCTCAGTAAAATGGCATTAATGATACCAACCAGATTCACAGCAATTAATGGCTTTCCTTGGTACCCTATACAAATATTCCCAAATTTTACAGGAAGTAGTTGAAGATGGCACTGCAGTTTTCCTTAAAGTAGAGAAAAGTAGGTTTAAAAAATCCACTAAAAGCATATATATGAATGTAACCCCCTCACCCTAATCTTAGTTCAAAAAAGTTAAGGATTGTAAGCTTTCTTTAAGAAAAGAAAACAGGCACAGGCTGCATTTGAACTGTGACACACAAATCTGTACATTGGCACAAGCCCCTGTCCCACGTGGAAGCGGCACTGGAGCAGCACAGGCCGGAAGGATTTCCTCTGGAGCACCGAGTGCAGCCCTGCTCCTCCTGACAGGCACATGGAATGGAGACACTGGAACGTGACTCCATGGCTCTTCCTAAAGCAGTGAGTATTTCCATTGACAGTAATGAAACAAATCATTGATTCAATGAATGAATTTAGCTGGTTGACAATTTTCATGCAGTTAAAGACGATGACTCCTTCAGATCAGGTTGAGATTTTATAAACATTCACATTCTGTAATGAGCTTTCACAGTTTCAGAGAAGGGGCTGATCCTAGGCAGAATTCCATACACAAAGCATTTCATTTATTTAAAAAAAAATTTCCAAGTGTTTAAAACACTGCTGAAGTTCTACCGATAGTACCCAATGTACTATTGAACATGTAAAAGTCTCTGCACCAAAACTGAGTTGGCTTTGATAAACACTGGTTTTAAACAAGAACCTGGAGGTGAAGAAGAACCATTCCAAAAGGGAAGAATGAGGGAAAGGAGCAATCCTCTGCAGGAGCAAGGCTGGTAGGGTTTTGCTTGGTATATTTATCTTCTTTTCCCCAGGCTCATGTTTAACTCACCTCTGACAAAGAAATGCATCAGCAAAATACTCTTAAGTTTTGAATTTTAAAAAAAATCATGAAACAAAAGGGTTTCCCACCCCCCAACCCTTCCCAGCTCCTAAGTCTGAAGAGGAGGAAATTAATAAAAACATAAAATGGCTGCTTTAAAATATACCAAGTAAAAACTGAATTTGCTATTAACCATTTGCAGAAGAGGCAAAGTAGCAGTTATACAAATTACACAAAATCTATGGTAATCCTTACATTAGTATAAAGTGATTTCACTGAAGGAATTATTTTAATATTTCACATTACAGTTAAGATAGAAGGTCTGGCAAACGCTGAGCCCTCGGTAATAGCTGCTATCCTAGATTACACACGACAGTTTTAAGAAAGGACCGTTAAATGATCTATATCCGTAACATTATTGGCCTTAAAAATAAAAAATAAAAAGAATCACTTGCAATACCTCACAGAATCTTCACGTTAAAGCACGACCACCTGTAAGTCCTTGTCAAATAACCTGCAAATGCTGGAGCCTCTGCTGCGAGTGCTCAGGCTCCCACCTGTGTGAGCTGGCACCAGTCGCTTTCAGCTGAGAAAAAGGATTCAAGTAAGACTGAGCTGTGCTGCTCCGGCCGGCGCTCATGTGCTCGTAGTCCACACGTGCATTTGTTTGGCTATTTGGTGCACGTAGCCGATGTCAGGCCTCTGGTCTGGGTCGGGGTATATGCACATGCTGACCAGCTCCCGCAGCTGCAAGGCACCACAACAGGCACAGTGAGTGAAGCTGCTAATGCCTTCCTGGAAAAGGCTCTGGGAATGTCTGCCCAAGCTCTGGAGCTCTGCCAGGAGAGAGGAACCTCTTCTGGGCAGAATCCAGGCATGTGTCTCAGGTCTCTGTGTCCCACCTCCAAAAGAGCCAGGAACAACCTCTTCCACTGAATCTTCACTGAAGGTTTAAATCTTCCCCAACCCCAGAATATCTTACATCCTGAAGGGCTGGGGAGAGCATGGGACAGAGGGAGGCACCAGTGGCACAAGCAGGACACAGACGAAGGAAAGAAGGAAACCCGAGATGTGGCTGAGGTGGGAGGTGAGGAGGGACCTGCCAGTGAAAGGGAACTGAGAAAGGGGGAACAGCAGCTGTGCTGCCCTTCCTACACCAACCCCAACAGCAGCACTAAACCTACTCAAGCCTTTCAGCATAATGAGTCTGACGAGCGCTTATGTATCTTAAGCTACTGGACACAACTATGAGACCCTGGTGCTTCCTAAAAAACCTCTATGAGGAAGAGAAACTGGTCATTGATTATGTTTAATAAATAAAATGCAGAAGGGCTGGAGTCTCCCCACCTCCCAGCCCTCTTTATTGTGCACATGAAAGATTGTAGCTTTTAATTATACAGACACTGAAAGCTGCTCGTACCCCTGAGGCACCAGGAAAAACAGCCTTGAGCCTCTGATCTTCTCACATCCTCCCAGTAGCCACAGTGCCAATTATTTTACCGTAATTAAAAGCATGGCCATAGAGCTATCAAGCACACGGCTTCAGCTGCATTAACAAACGGACCTGAGGTTTCCAGCTCTGGGTGGAGCGGGGCCAGGCCTTGCTCCCAACCCAGACCTGCTGCTTGGTCCTGCCCCTTTCTCTGGTGACTTTGACCAGCTCAGGACAGGGACACTGCTGCCTCCATAACCCTGAGACCCCAAAGATCAAACACATACAAAAACTGAACACAAAACAACTGAAAATGCTTCAGGAGCTCTGCCAGGGCCTGTGCTGTCAGTACCACTTGTCCAAGCAGTAGCTGTGCTCCCCTGTGCATGCAGCACTGAACCACAGCCCAGGCAGTTCTGTCCTCACAAGTGTTTACCAGCACGACAGAACCAGCGGGCCAAGCCTGGATCAGCACCCCCAGCCAGTATCTCCAGTTACCAGCAAATTTGTTCCCAATATAGAAAACCCATCCTGGCTGGATCCCAGCTGCTCTTCCTGCTTCCAGCAGCATGCAGTTGCTCACAGCAGGATGTGGATGATGAAGCACAAAAGGCCACAGAGAGGAACATCCCTGAAAGGAAACTAAAGCAGCAGCTCTGCCCCAAACACTGCCTTGTTCCTCTTTCTTGTTCCAAGGAAGTACCATGCTGGATGCTGATGGTGCTGGAGCCCTGTTCTAACTCTGTTTGTGCTGTTCCAGTGAGCACCAGCAGCAGCTGAGGAGCTGCAGCCACAGGCACAGCCTCTGCCAGCATCCTGTTAATAGTGCATGAACCATCTGCAGTTCTCTGGGACCGGCGCCTTTGAGCTCTAAACCATCCTTCTCACCCCGCTCGTATCACTGCACTACACACACTCTTTAGCACTGCCAGAGGGAAGCAAACAGACAGTAATTGTAAAGACAGGAAACACATCTGTCAACTTACACTAATTCCTGCTGCCAACAGGCATATCCTGAAATGCAAGCTGCAGCAGCACGGCAAAGGGACGCGCGGAGCCGGGCGCTGCTACGGAGCTTGGGGCAAAAAAATTTTAAAATTCACTTCTACAGCCTAGTTCTCAAAGCATCATTTTTCACGAGTAACTTGGCAAGGAAAAACGAAGCAAAAAGTGAAGTGTGGTGCTGGGTCCCTCCCAGGGCAGAGGCCAGACTGGCTGTGCTCGGTATTTCCCGGCATCCTGCCTCCTCCTCAGGATGCTGAGGTAGAGTGAAACAAAAGAAAAACCCCATAGGATATAGTGAACATTTAGAATTCCATTAGCCATTTCCTTTCAAATACAAGGCAATTGTAAGGAATGAGGAGGTTAAGGAAAACCAGCTGCTTTGTCTAGGTGAGGCAGAGAAAAGTCAAGCTCATCTCAAGAGGCCCTGAGGAAAGCCAGCACACATGTCTGCAGCTGGGCGAGCAGGAACTGGACATGGGGTTTATGCACTGGTTCAGATGCTGTCCCCCCATCCCTCATGTTCAGATGGAAAAACCTGGACTTAAAAAGCCCCTGTGCAGCTGCTGTTTGAGGTGTCTAAATGGCTTTTCTTCTTAAAATGAATCCTTCCCCACTTCATCACACACTGAAGACTTCATAAACAAACATATCAGTGCTCTTCTATGAAATGTTTTATGGGAAAGGAAACAAGGAGAGGGCTTTCCCACGGCTCACTGCTGGTTTCTGCCAGCATCACAGACTTTCAGTTTCACAATATTCCCCACATTAAGAAAATTTCTTTTGAATTTTGATTTAGCTTGTCAGTCTTCAGATACCACAAAAGTAATTTGCTCAGCCGGTATCCAGGACCCCCTGGCCATCTCCTGCTCTTCCCTAGATGTGGGGGGTTCCCCTGGGTTCCCTTTCCCTGTGCCTGGAGAAACTTCACTGCACCTCCCCATTCCCCTGCAACCACACTCCCAATTTACCTTTTCAGAATAATGTTCAGCTGGAAGAGGTGGGTAGTCACATTGCTCTATTTTTTGGCAAAGAGAAAACAGGTTCATTTTATCTCCATAGAAGGGACTTTGCAGAGCTGCCATCTGGAGAGAAAAAAACAGAAAATGTTTCAGAAACACAAAGGATTTGACAGCCTTTGGTGCTGCCAGTTTGCAAGAGCCAATTCTGTTCTCTGGCAGTGAGCAGAGCAAGGGATGCTGCTGCTCCCCAGCCCAGGCTGCTCCAGGACCCCAAGAGCTCTGCAGCTCCTGTAGGGCTGGTGCCAGGCTTCCCAAGGAAAAAACCCAAGAAACAGGATGCTCAGACCACCAGCCCATCAGCAAGAACTCAACTGGCTCTAAGACAACTCTGAAACCCTTTCAGATACAATCATCTCTCTCCCTCTTTGGACATTTAGCTGCTTAGAATATGAAGAATCCTGTAAGCATAAGCAATGTACTTCATCTTTTAAAAACCCAACACAACCTCAAAACAAATTTATCTCCTGCCAGAAACCTGCTATTTAGAAAAGAGTATCCCAGGCAGATTTCAGTACAAAACTTCTGAAAATCTTCTTCATCAATCCAATCATTTTTCAGTTGAGGGGGTTATTTGATGATTAATGGTCTGTTGCTTGTTACCTTTGCAGTGAAAGTGTCTGGAGAACTCTGGCTCTTCCTGACACACAGGGAGCTCCCAGAAGCATTGAAGAGAGCCAATACCAAATCCTCCAATCTATTACCAGGACTGATGGATTGTTAGTGATTCAGTGTCAGAGAAGCAGTTTTGTTTGGGCTGGATTCCCAGTGGCACTGCAGGAAGAGGCTGCCAGGAGGTCTCACCAAAACCTCACATCACTAACACACATCCAAGTGCTGAGCAGTGCAGGCCACACCAAGTTAAAGCACTCTTGGTTTAAAACATACACCTATTTTTTAAAAACTTGAAGTTATTACATTTATACCTCACTCCTCAGCACTACTATCAGGAGTAACACTAAGTTACTCCTCACAAACCCAGAGACCTGAGGGTGAAAAATCTCCTGCCAGGATGCCAGCACTGGGCAAGAGCGTTTGGAAGACTTCTGAAGGCAAACGGTGAAGTGTAACTGTTACTTCATTACTGTCATGACAGTAGTAGGCAAATCAGTATGAGAAAAATTACAGAGTCCAATTAGAGACCCTACTCCCCAAGCAGGAGTGATGGCAAACTGTTCTCAATGAGTTAAAACAAACTGGAGAACCAAGCACGGACTGTTCCAGAGAGAGCACTAATGGGGGCATTAGGGAAAACACAGAAAGCAAGCAAGGGTTAAACAGGGTCTCCAAGATCTCAATACATCAGTGATGCCAGGGAGGTGGAGAGGAGCTTTCTCATTCCCATTAACTTTTCATTCCAGGTTTAGTTAAGCGCTCACGTGCAAAAGGGAAGGAATGGAAAGGACACACTGTGGGGTTTGGGATGGAAAATGCAGGGAATTAAAGTGGAAAGAGAGAGCACCCAGTTGTGACTACAGCAGCCAGGGCTGCAGGGCCATGACCACAGGCACTCCAAGTATCTCACTAACTACAGTTTGTGATGCTACACTGGGGCTTGCTCCTGACATTTTGATTAGAGCAATTACCCCAGGCCAGGCAGATCTCCCTGGAAAACGCCCACCACGCAGCATGACTGGTTCAAACATCCAGAGACGGGAATCCCTGTTAGTGCTTAAATTGATCGTCTTGCCAGAACTGCTGAAGTCATTGCTTGTAGCTACATTCTGGGAATTAACAACTTATTTTTATCCCCTCCAAGTTATCTTGCTGACAGATATCTACAGGAAGTGAGGGATGAAGACAGTTACTAGTATATTGATAAGATTTAATAAAAATCACTGTATGATTATCAATGTCAAAGTTAAGTGGTGCTATGTGGCATCATGTCCCAAAGCCCTCAATGTTCCCTAAGTGGATTCCAGTGGACACACGTGTCTCTGAAGGCAATTTGTACATTAAATCTCTCTGCAGCTTATCTACACAATCTATCTGGAGAAATATCAGAAGTGACTCATACCCAAACAAGCATCCCTTCCTTACTTCTAAGCCAAATGGAAAAACATTCTCCTTGCAAGACATTAGAGCAGATAAAAGAGTTCCTTCAAAGACACACAGATTTGATGCTTAATTTTCAAAATTTTAGAAAGTTTAAGAAGTCAAGTAGTTGTTTAACTACTGAACATAAAATTGGTACCTGTCCAGTCCTCCCTGGAATCTGCAATATCTCACAGCTCCTGTTCCCTAAGTTAAGGCTTACCTACGTAGGAAGGAAATTTAAAAATGCTTCACATGCCAAATCTTTCAGATGTTACTGCAGTACTGCTACTCCTACCAGAGAATTATGTTTAGTGTGCAATTAATTCAGCTTCTTGAAATACAAGGAGTACCAAGACTCCTGTGCCATAAGGGGACCATATTGCCTGCAACAAAAACATATCTTAGCACAACGCTAAATATTTCTCTCTGCATAAATCTGGAATCCCATCTCTGGGAGCTCAGCCTGGAGTGAGTCAGAGCAACCCAGCACTGCAGCAGCACCTGGGCACTGGGGTCCAACTGGGGCCACTCCCACAGACCTGACTAGGCCAACCCAGGGCAGGGCCACAGGCCCAATTGGTCAGAATTCCATCTAAGAAATCAGTATGTTGCATTCAAATGAATTTGCTATTTTCAAAACAAATGCAGTCAGGAAAAACTCTAACTATGCTGTCCTAAGAAAGCTCTGCTCCCAGCAGGAAGGAGGGATGCAGTGAGCTGGCTTTTCATGGCTTCATCCTCCTGTGACCAAAATTAACTTTGTGCAAGTGCTGAGTGGCACAACCCCTCTGTTCATGCTCAGAAGGTGCACAGTGAACACAAAACAAATCAGCTTTTCCAAGGGATTCTCAACAAGGTGACTACAGGCAGTCTGACCTACTCAATTCCTGTCCCAAACTATGGTTATGGAAAACCCAGGGGAAAGAAGTGAGAAGATACTTGCCTCATACAATAAACAGCCCAAAGACCAGATATCAGACTTAAAGTTATAGCCGTTCTCATGGATTCGCTCTGGGGACATATAGTAGGGAGTTCCCACTGCAAAAACAAACAAACCAGGGGTTACTGTCTTAAAAGTGACTGTGCAGCCTGGGTCATGACAGAGACTTCACCAAAGGGTCAGGTGTAGCACACAGCAGATTAGAACCAAATACATCATCACAGACAGAGCAGAGAATAGTGAACATGGCTGAAAATACCTTCTGTGTTTCTGACATTTGGGAAATGTTTTGTTTCCCTTCCAGGCTCCCAAGAACCTTCAGAGTGTCTTGGATGGACAGAGGCACTGGAAGGCATCGTGCCCTTGGTTCACCAGACTGCACTGGGTGTCGTGACTGTGACACCAGAGCAGGACTCGGGGCCAGCCCAGCACTGAGTGCCAGGGTGAGCCAGGCCCCAGGGGACCTCTGACAGCTCACCAGGCACTGCAGGGGACACACTGAGCCCAGCACCAGCCAGGAATGCAAAACCTGCCTGAAAAAGCAAGATAATCACTCCAAACTTTAAAACTCTGCTCCAGCTTGCAGTTATGTCAGAAGCTGTGGGATTTCTATGTACTTCCACAAGTCTGTATTTTATCAGAAGAAATTTACTCAGTATTTTGGACAAAAGTTACAGGAAATTATTAATAAATTCCTTACCTCAAAAAGGTTCTTTTTTAAATCCTAAATAAGTTTCAGTTGTGGTACTGAAAATACAAGACATCCTAGCAGTCTCAACTACATCAAATAATCCTCAGATACATCATTTATTAAAACATCCAAGGACTGTATATGCTCTTTTCTCCTGCTTTCCCTGCTTGTCCGTCCCCTGTCAATTTTTTTTCCTTTTGGCATTCCAGTGTCTCCTTCTCCTAATTAAAGACCTTTCCTCACAAGATGGCAAATGTTTAATTTGCCTGTAACATTCAGTTTACAATTTCTCCGTTTGAAATGCTGCCTGAAGACAGCTGCAGGACTAATAAGCTGAAGGATGGTGCTGGAGGTGGAAGAACAGCCACCACCTTCCCCAGCACTCCTGCAGAGGGATCTGCACACTGTGGGAAAATGAGTTCTGGGGCACAAAGCAAAGGCCTTGAGAGGCAAAACCCAGGCCCTGGCGCCTGCACAGGTGACCCAGCACAGAGAAGGGAATTTATTTGGATCCTCAAGATGTTCAGCAATCAGTTGCCTTGTGTGATGAACTCAGCTCATGCTTTCAGGTCATTCACTGTAGAAATTGCTTCCCTTTCAATGGGAAGAGCACTCTAATGAGAAGTTACATTTTTGCAAATTCTATAAAAACTACAACACAGGAAAAGTATCACAGGGAGATCGCTTTGTTTCCATGCTCAGGATGTGCAGGTCAAACCAGCACAGCCCCAGACCTGGCTGGGTTTAATTGCCCGTGGAAGGCCCCTGTGGAGGGAGGAGGATTTTAACTGGACTGCACAGAGAAACCTGCAGGGACACCAGGAGCAGACAGGACTCATTCAGAGGCTTTCCATGGCTCTGTCCCATGTGCATGCAGCATCCACACGATGGACACTACAGCTCTCCAAGTAATTCCCACACATCTGCCAGCTTTCTGTACAAGAACTGACTTGGCTGGGACAGCACTGATTCATTTTCCTGCTTAAAAACAGGCAGCTGCAGAAGAAATGGTGATTCATTCCAGAAAGCTGTGGAAGACACTTCTGGAAGTCCCCACTGAGCAGCAGTTTAAGACTCTTCCCCACACTGCTGCTCTGCCATGCCAGGAGCTCTGGGAGCTCTGGAACTGTGGAGCTCATGGCTGCAGGAGGAGCACCAGTGCCAGCCCCACTTGTGCCCCTCTGGTCCCCTGTGCCAGGGCCCTGGAGCCGTGGCTGCTCTGGCACTCAGTTATTCCAGGTCACTGCATGGGCACCTCAGAGCAAATAACAACGTGTGGGCTCCAGAGCCCAGCTCTGCCCCAGTGTCACTTCAGATCACAGCTCCCCTGGCTGCTGCTCCAGCAGTGACACAGCTGTGGCAGGGCTGTGACAGGGCTGTGGCACAGCTCAGGGACAGGGCTGTGGCACAGCTCACTGTGTCACCAGCCCCACACTGGGCCACGGGGCTGCCCCAGCCCATTACTGGCTCCGGGAGCACTCCACGCCTGAGCTCATTTTGTGGAGTCCACCTTGCACATTTACCTATCATTACTGTAGTCTTGTCAGCAAATGTACAAACAAGCAGGTCTCTCGTTTCAAAACTGATGCATTAATTTTTAAATAACTGTCATGATAAAAGACTGACAAGGCCAATTCTCTTTATGGCCTGTCCAACATTACGTGGGAATCTCCTGTAATGAGCATCTTCTAGAGAACTGCACAAGGCTTCCAGTGCAATCAGTCAGGGCTTGCCATTGCATCCCATTAGTCAATTTGACAAGAACAGTCTAATCGGAGACTATTAATCAGAAACTTTCTTCAGCATTTGCCCTGCTGAAAATACAAAACATTGCTCAGATTTAACACTACTCACCAAATGAGAGAGTAAAGCATTTGAAGTTATAAAGGTCACAAAACCACAGGGAAGATTATGGTTAAAGAAGGAGCTTCCTGCTCTGCTCCTGGCAGTTGGAGCCCTTCACTTGAGCATCAGGCACGTCAGTGATGCCAGAGCATTCCTGCTCCCCCAGCACTGCCCACGGACAGCTGCAACACCCTGGGATAGCTGCAACATCCAAGGCAGGGAAATGCTAATTATTCCCAGGTAGATTAGGAGCAGAGTCTCTTATTGCACCAGGAAAACACAAAGGTGGCAAAGTAATTCCAGAAATGCAATTCAAATTCCAATCCTCTCACTTGTGCAAACATAGCTCATCCTTCCTGAGAAACTCATCCCTAGCTGCCCATGGGCAGCCAAATGTGATTCATCCTTTTAGGAGGCTCTCTCAGAGTCTCATTCACTGAGTTTGATGTAACCCAGACAAGCCCTGCACAGCAGAGGCTCTCCCACACCTTTACACAGACTCCATTAGACTGAAATCAGTGCAGAATATTTCCAGATATTTTTACAGGCTGTGTACATTGAGGCTTTTAAAATGCCTACATGCAAAACAAAAAACTGCCCAGTTTTTCAAATAGTAATAAAGATTTTCCAGAACTATCAGCTTAGTGTTAGCATGAGCAACACGAGTGCACGTTCCATGAACACACATAGCTGAGAAAAATACCTGAGTATGTTTTACTGCTATCTGGCAGTGCCAACACAGCAGGGAAGCAATTCTGCCGGAAAATGAGAGTCTGGATCTCTCATCTTGCTCACCCTCTCCATTCAAACTTGTAGGTCACCAAGAAAAACATCCAGCATTATTTAAAAGAAGTCGAGTTCTCAAGTATCGCGTTCTAAACTTCTGCATTCTCTGGGGTACATTTCCAACAAGGCAGCTCAGGTCTTTTCCCAGGAGAATTTGGGAACTAGCTGAAGTAAAACTGTGGTCACACACACAAATAAATTTTAAATTTTTTCAAATCTCAGTGTGAGGTGCCTCCACAAATTTTCACTGGGGAAAACAAAAACAAAAAAACAGATGAAATCTACTTACTCTTAGAGACAAACAATATTTTATGCATAATATTGCAGGTGTTATTATAAGACCTGTTGTCCTAAGCTCTTTATGTTTTTTCCTTATTATTATTGAGTCACACAACCCTATCAAACTCCTTATAGTTCTGTGGTTGGGTTTTTTGGTTGGCTGGTTGGGTTTTTCACATGTAAACAGTACAATCTATCTGCAGCAATTCTGCACCTCTTTTCTTCCAAAAATACAGAACTAGAGGCAAACCAAGAACTCCAAACACACAATATTGGCTGGTGACATTTTCACTGGATTCCTTGTGTCCATTTTTTTCTTACCAAGCCCCTCCAAGCCCTGGGATTTTGTTTCAGATGGCAAACTGGCTTGGCAGGCAAAAGAAAGAAAAAAAGGCAGACAAATGGTCCATTTATTGAAAAGCTCTTCAGTTCCTCCCTGCTCACCCTCATATCCAAGCAGGAACCAGAAGGAACGTGTAACACCCCATGTACTCCAATCCAGGGCTATTGGCATGTTCTAACTGGGAAGATTTGACTTACGTGAATCTCCCAAAAGGAAAATCTGCTCCAAGCATATTCTTGTCCAAGAATAAATAATAAATCATCTGCTCCAAAACAAGAGTATTCTGTGTAAAACTGGTTTCTTTTGGGGTTTGGTTGGTTGTTTTTCTTATTCTTCTTGTTTCTTCAAAATGTAAAGCTGATCAGAAGCTCTGGATAATGCCAGGTTTACCTGGCTAAAAATGGACATTATACCAGTTCTCAAAAAAGTTATCCATTGTAATATTAATGGAAATCATCTGTATTTATTACAAGTCCTATTAAAACAAGATCCACCAGCTTAATGTTAAGTTTGCCAAAGTCTAAAATTAGGGAAGGAAGGTGAACCATCATATTGTAACAAGTACTAAAATTCACCTCAGCTACACTCAGTATTTTTAAAACTGAATTTGCTGGGAAGGCTTGTACAGGAGGAGCTCTCCCCTATGGAAAAGCATCTCCTGTGCTCTCTCCAGGGAGAAGGGGCAGTGGCAGCTGAGGTGGTGCCCTGTGAGCCCTGCAGCCCCAGCTGGCTCCTGCTGCCTGTGTCAGCAGCCAGAGAGGCTGGAGGTGTCCGTGCTGCCCCCCCTGGCAGGGGGCCCATGGAGATGTGCAGGGCTCAGGGCTCTCCCTGCCCCTCGCTCTCTGCTGCCCCGGCGCCGCTGCCAGCTCCCGGTGCTCGCCGGCATCTCACGAGCTGTGTACAGGCAAATCTTTCATTTTTCTTTCATTACCTCGGCATGTACTGTCACTTAATTTTTATGTATGCAATCCTTCCTGACAAATATGATCTGCTGCCTGGTAATTCATCTGACGTTCATTCTGTTCCTTGCTCTAATTACGGCTCCGCTGCCGTGGCGGCGCCGGGCGCTGCCGAGCCCCTGCTACACCTGTCAGCCGGGTCGGGACTGCCTGATGCCCTTTCATGCCAGTCTGCTGCTGGCAAATACAACCAAAGGCAGAAATGAGATGAATATATTTGCATAAGCCGCACATTCAATTCATGGGTCAGCAGCCAGAGAAACGATGGCTCAGGGCGGTTGCCGGGGCAACGCGGCGCGGGAGTGCCGCTCCCGCAGCCCTGCCCCGCTCGGCCCGGGCTGCTCGGCCCCTGCAGCTCCTCCAGCAACGTCTTCATTAAACCAAACCCAACACCAGCCCACTCCTGCTGCTGCAAAACCTCTGTCTCTGGCAAATTATCAAAAAATAGAAAGAAGCTTCAAGTCTGCATATTTTCTGGTTGTTACCATATTCTTTTTCACCTGGATCCGAGAACTGCTGGAAATGGTGATGTGTCCATCTCTCCCACACCTCCATCCCTCTCACTGCTGCTCCCTCTGTCCTGTGCCGCTCCCCTGTTTGCAGGACAGCAATGATGTGAAGTAGGGCAGGGTTTGTGCACCAGGGGCTGAGCTCTTCCTACTCCAGCTTTCTCAATTAAGAGAGAGCAGCTCTGGTAAAGGTCACAAGCTTGGCTTACATGTGCAGCCAGTTTCCAAGCCCCAATTTATTCTTATTAATATAATAAGTGCAGCAGTCAAACTGGATAAGATCATATAATTAGACATGATCATATTTTGGCCTGTTCAGATGATGTGATTGTAACTTCCTGTGAAGAGCATTTATTTTCGTCTATTAAGTACGGTGGCGATATATCCTAGGACAGCTTTTGATACAAAGGAAAATCTGAAATCTCCTCTTTTATGAAAGTCAACTATAGAAATGCCTCCTATTTTTTAAGCACACACAAAACAAGGCAGGTATTTTCCTTCCTTGTGCTGCTGGCCAGTATTAGCAATGAAATTTCTCCACATCCAAGAAAGGATTCAGCAAGACACACTCAGCAGAGGAAATTGCACAAACACAAAAAATGAAACAAATATCATGTGTTCCAAAGTCAACTGAGAGACATCAGCTTAAAAGAGCTTAAATATTTCAACAAAAGCCAAAGTTCCTTCACTGCTGTAATACGGAAGCACCTTTGGGACTCCAAACTTCAGACCTCTTAATATAAATGGAAAATCAGCCACTTCTCAAGAGGTTAGAGACACAATTATGAAATACTTTATACTGTAAGACTTGAAGAATGAACTGCATAACTATGCAATTTTCTATAGCACTAGAATTCATGTTAATGGTAAAAATGAAGAAGACAACTTTGAGATATGTGGAAGATACGGAGAAAAGCTGGATGTTTAAAGAACAGGCCAGATTTCAATTGATGCCCCTTTCTGGGACAGATGAGCCATGAGGGCTCACCCACCTCAGCCAGCCCCAGTCAGAGCAGAGCCCTGACCAGCAAAGGTAAAAGGTATTGGGGGGTAACACTGAATTCCAAAAGCACAGCACAGCCAAAGTGCTATTTAGAGTGGAAAAACTGCATTTGCTGGAAAATACACACCAGACCAGGCCTTCCAGAAAAAAATAACAGATTTTTAAACAGAAGATACCTATTAATGCCTACAAAGAGCATTTAAAACACACATGGCTGGAAATGCAGTCCCATCCCCTGCCTCCCACCTGTGTCACATGGAGGAAGGACAGCCTGTGTTTGACATCAGAGCTGGCAGTGCACGCCAGGCCCTGCTTAACGAGTACCAGCTTACCTAAGGAATGTGCTGCAGTGGTTTTAGAACTAAAAAACCGGCCTAATCCAAGATCTCCCAGCTTCACCACCCCTGTGGCTGTTATAAACACGTTGGCTGGTTTTATGTCTGCAAGAAGAAAAAGGTAAAAGGTCAAAGCCACAAAAGGTTATTTGGTTCTAATGCTGCAATAGAAGCATTGCCTGGAGCACTCAGGGTACAAAGAGGCTCAAGCAGAACTGTGTTTCTTCAGAGCTTTGATAAGCTCAATCTTCCAAGGCTTCCAGCTCTGCACAGACACAAAAATCAGAGTGCACTTCCCAGCACACAAGAAATACCAATGAGGGAAAATGTAGGAAACAGCTCAAGAGAACAGAGGCAACCTCTTCCACTGCTGGAAATCAAAGAAATGAGCCCAGTTCTCTTCGGGGATGATCACTTTCCACAGGAAGCTGCACTGCCCACCACTATCCCCTCATGCAAGGGTCATTACTGCTCCACATCCACACAAATTCTGGGCTCCACACAGCCCAGCTGGTTCATGGAGGGTAGAAATCACCACAACCCCCGTTTCCCAAGCAGTTGTGTCAGAACTGAGTTAGAGGCTCTTTCCTCACGTTAGAGCAGACTCAACATGAGAGGCTCCCCCTTTCAGCCACCAATTACAGACCTAACTCAGGTACAGCTGATACACTGCATCAGGAGATAGGTAATGGAGCAAAAATGATATCACATTGCTGACAAATACAGTGAAGAATTGCCTCCTTCAAAGGAGCAGGGAAATAACAAGCAGCCAAGATGGGTGCTGGTGCCTTTTGGGAAATTTGCATTTCCTGAGCCCAGTCCTTCCCAAAGCACTTCACTGACATTGAAAGCAATAGTGTAATTTTTGGGTAGAGCTCAAAGTTATAAGATGTTCTGAGACAAGAGATTCAAAAATAATTAATGAAAATAGAGAACAGGTTATGAGAGTGTGGAACATATTTGTATTAATATTTCAGAAAAGCCTGCAAGACAGGAAAACTCTTCTCAAACTCTCTAAGGTCACAGCTAATATAATGAAGACTATTTCTTAGAGTTCACTGTATCCAGGAGTCTCAGCATTTTATTTCTGACACTTTTCTAATGGCAAGTTTGACACTTCTACTTAATATCAGTGTCTGGAATACAAAGCAGCTCATCTTCCTAATACCACACTCACTTTGGCCTGAATGCTTTAACAATGAGGCAGAGACAGAAGGAGAAATCCATCTCACAGCTCCAGCCTCTCTAAACATGCATTGGCTGAACATCAGCATAATTGTTTTTGAATGTAGGCGCTTACTAATTGGAACATTATATTATTATTCAGTGAAAAGAGACTGAATTAATGTTACCTCTGTGCATCACCCTGCGGGAGTGCATGTGTTCCACTGCACTGCATAACTGCACAAAATATTTCCACACCGTCCTTTCCGGGATTAACCGTTTCTGCTTTTTAAAATACTGTGGGAGGAAATAAATAAAAGATCAGTGAAAAAGCAACATATTTGACTCGTTCCTGGAATTGTGTTAGTCAGCTGCAGGTTGCCCATGTCTTCCAGATCTGCAGCTGCATGACTTTTCTTCTGATTAGCTTTTAACTCCTCCTCTCCGTGTGGAAACTTCGATGCAGTTCACTAATTAACAACTATTACGAAAAATATGCTTAAATAGGTTTGACATTTTTGAATGGACACAATTATGATTAGCATTAATCTCCTTAATTACCTTGCAAAACATATTTAATGCCTCAAAACAACAAATGTCTCAAATATTTTGCCTTAAGAAACAAAAGACCATTAAACCCCCCCCCCTTGTAAACATTCATTATTGCATTGTCTACCAACAAGGATAAGGAAATCTGCTTCCCTTTTTTTTAAAGATGGCCAGAGCATCAGTGAAGTATCCATGTTTCTTCTGTGATCAGGTAGAATAATATATTCTATTTCATGCATAATAGGAATACTAAATGAGCTGCACTCTCCGGTGAGGCAGACACTCCTGATGAGCTGGGGGTGCCCGTTCCAGGGACCCCTGGTGCCTCCCAGCTCTCAGGACAATGGCAGCACAAAGCAGCACCATGGAGTGCAGCGTGGCCCTGGCTCCCTGCAATCCTCAAGTCTTCTTCAACCCACTAGAGCCATGAAGAGCCAGCTGCACACTTCAGTGCAGGCCAAGCATTGCAGACCTTCAGCTGCTCTCCTTCCTGCGCAGGGGCACAGCAGCCGTGTCTGGCACCACGCCCAGGCATCCCAAAACTGCAGGGTTCACATCCTTGCTCCCTGGCTTCTCTGAGCCAGCTCTACAGCCAGAGCATCAACAAAACACACTCCAACACTTGCAGAAGTTTCCCACTGCCCCCCCGTGCCCTGCCACAGGGGGTGGCACAGGGGGAGCTGCACACCCTCCTGCCTCAGCACAGCTGCGCCTCCTCTGCATCGCACCCCGAGAACTCCCATCTGCAGCAGGAGTAAAGGAAGGGAGAGATGCTGCCCCTTTCTGCATCTCCTGCTTTCCCCTCTCAGCACTGACATCTGATGTCCCTTGTCACATTCTCTATTTTATGTGAAATGCTGTTACCAGCTCATGTTTGACTCGAGCAATGGCAAATTTCCTTTTGCAGATCAGCTGTGAAGGGGCACGACTGTGCAATTCCCCAGGCAGAAAATCTGACAGATTGCAACAGTCTCAACCCAAAACTCGAGAGAGAGCACAGAGGAATTACAGAGGGTGAGGCAGAAAGTGTTACATACACAATAAAATTATTTAATTCTCATTAAAATATTTAAGAGAGGATATGCAAGACCACTAGTGATAATTTTCTAAATGTCATGTCCAATAAGGTTCGCCTGACATTTACAAGGAAGCCCCAACTCTCCAGTGGGTTTTCCTGCAGCTCTACATCCCTCATAAATAATGCAGGCACCAGGGTGTGACAGAGACAGGCCCTGGCTTTATCACCCTCACACCTTCCCAGGGCTGTCACTGCTGCTCCCCTTCAACTCCAGGGAGGGGCTGCTGGGGAAACTCCCCTGGAGCTGCATTTAGGGGGAAGCTTTTGTTCCCTCTTGGGTTTAGGGATTGGTATTTTTTTTTACCTCTATTAGAAACAAAAAATAAAATTGAATTCCTAGATTGGCACCAGTTGAAAAACTTCATTTATATGACCTTGAAAATAACAAATACATCTTCTTCATGCCTGAAATACAGAGAGAACAGAGAGCTGTGGGCACTGGAAGCCAGCACAGTCCAGCACCAGGCAAGGCATCAATGTGAGATTCTACACCAGTTATGTTCTGGAAAATGCAGCTCATATTATAATGACACAAAGTTCTTTTAAAAAATTAAACAGCCAACCCTAATAAGCAAATTAACATATTTGTCAGTATTTTTAAACTAAAAGCTACAGATGACTGAAAACCACTAATATTTCATATAATGAAATCTTACAATTCTGTAGGTAAAGCTTTTGTAAGCTAAAACTGCAAACTGAAGCAGAACCCTTGCACAGCCCAGGAAGGTCTCACCCAGCCCTAACTCCTGCTCTCACAATCCCTGGGTTTTTTCCATCTTCAACCACAAAAAGCCAGGGATGAGTGGCAAGTTTCCCAGGAAATGGTGGGAAAAGAAAATGGGGTTCTGCCAAAGGCAGCAGAAGGCCCAAGGAGGCCGAGAGGACAAAGGAGAGCAGGAGGAGCAGCTGTGCCCCCCCAGCTGAGGGCAGAGCCCCTCACCCCCAGTGAGGCCAGCCCGGAGCTCGGGGCTCTCCCAGCAGGGACTCTGCCAATCCTGCTCCCAGCACTCGCCCAAACCTCTCAGCTTCTCCTGGATCCTGGAAATTTAGCCACTGACTATGGGCTGAATGGGTAACTTGTTTGACAGCCTCTGGCCTAGTGCCTCATAGCTCTGCTGGCAAAGAAAACAAATCTGTTAATAAGATATTTTAACTGTGACAACAAGGAGGAGGAGAACTTTCCAAACATTCATTTATGATAATTACAGAATAATGATGGCAAAAACCAGGTAAAACATGGAGAGAAGGTTGAGAGTGCTAACAAACATGATATAACACATCTGTTCTCACAAGGGATGTATGTCTAAAGATTAACATGTCAAAGAAAATATAAAAGCAGGTGGTAACAGCTTAACTAAAGCTGGTTTGCAGCAATACAAGTATTCCTAAGAGCAACATAAAAGAAGAACAAGTACTTGAAACATTTCCTCAAACCCAAATCCCCACTGCAAAGTAAGTCAATAGACTTCCTTGAATGTCTTCAGAGTGGCAGACAGGCAATGTGAATAGTGAACCCAGCAGTAATTAAATGTCCCCATCAATCAAGGCTGAGTAAATCAACCTTGCAAGTACCACACGTGTCCCAGCAGATCACAGGCACTTCCCTCTGCAGCAGTGACCACAAACTCAGGGCATGGCCTGGGGAGTTTAAGATGCCACCAGACACTTTGGTTCAGGTCTGGAAGCAACCTATGGGTGTGCAGAACTGCAAGAGCAGAGAAGTACTGCTAACCCAGCTGTGCTCACCCCAATCCTGGGGGTCTGCAGCACCCCAGGATGGACACTGCATGATTAAAGTCCTTACCTTAATCATCTGAGAGAGATCCCCAGCATCAGCCAGCTCCAAGACTATGTTGAGCTCATTGTCTTCAATGAAGGAATCCAAATACTTGATGATGTTGGGGTGGTTCAGTTGCTGCAGAGGGAGGGAATGCAGGAGCAGTAGTTACAGCCTGGGCTGAGCTGCTCCCCACAAAACCCTGGGAGAATCAGCATTTCCCACAGGCACAGCAGCCTGCAGGTGTCCTTAGCCAAGAGCAATTCCACCCAAACAGGGTGAAACAACCTCTTCTACTGGAAACTTGTTAATGCTAAAAGCATTTAAAAGCCCTGTCCTGAAGGGTGCCTTGTTAAGCAATAACCGATTTTTCCCCCTCATTAAATAGAAACAAACTCCCAACTGTTGGTTACAGTACTCAAGGTCTCTTTGCCCCTTAAGAAAACAACAAAACTAAATTAAAACTTTGAAGGAGGGCAATAACAGGCAAATTGCACATGTCAGTTTATTATTCCATTATTTATGCTGGCTTCCTCACTAATTCCTTTCATTTCAGTATAGTTCATCCTTATATAGTCCCAACTGATGCTTGAATATTTTTTTCCTAGAACCCAAAAAATAATTTTTTTATGAATGTAAACCTTGGCATTATTTTCCTCCGTGACTATTGAGCAACTGGCTCATGTTTATCCTTCCCCACAACCTACAGACTCAGGCTACAGCTGCATGAAATTGAACAGAAATCCCTAAAATCACAGGCACAGAAGTAATTATTTAATACTTTTACAATGAAATTTGACTAGCTAAACTAAATTTTAGCCTTTGGCAGGCTGTTGCATTTACTACAAATAGATATTTAAAGTGCAACATGTCTGTGTTTTTAATCAACAATTTAAAATAAACTACCAAAGCATTAAAATCACTACTTGTTTTAATCACTTAAACACACTCTGGTTTCAGAGCCTTTATCTAAAATACCATTTTTCATGTGTAATATTTATACACAAACGCACAAGACATGTACAGGCAAAACTACTTTCTCCTTTACTGTGTAAGCTTTATTTGCCAACTATTTTTTTCACAAAACAAAACAAACAAAAACAATAACCAAAACCCCAAAAAAGAAAAAAAAAAAGTTATTATAAAAATTCTTACCTTCAAGAGGTCAATTTCTTTAATGCAATCTTGTCTTGCCTTGGCATCCATCATTTCAAAAATCTTCAAACACAAAAACACAGAAGATAAAAATGAAACAACAAAAAAAAAGTTCTTTATATTTTAACAAGCAGTTGGTGTTTCCTTCCCCAGTTTGTACATCCTCTACTGTAATGAGTATTCACACAATCCCCAGATCAAAGAAAGATCAATGTTTTCTTTATCTTGAAACCACCACAGGGATAACACTGGGGTAAAACTAATTTTAAAACCCATAGGCAATATTCTAAGCAGCACGAAAAATAAAAATACAAGGTTTGCAAATTTGCTGCTGTGATTTACATTGGTTATTAATAATTTCATATGGTAAATAAAATACAAAATATTTACTTTTCTCTTTTAAACAGATACAGCTTCCACTGATTTCTCTGTAATAATTAACAATAACTTGGAGCATTAATATTCATTCTGCAATGATCACTAAGTCACTGGCAATGAGTGTTGGGACGATGTGTTGAAGGATTAAAGGCAAATTTTCTCCAAACGAAATGCTGTTCTGAATACTGCCTAATACTTTCAGCCAAGTTTAAAAATTCTACACTTCTGACACCCAAGTTTTCACAAATTCTTCTCCAACTCCAGCAGCAAGCTCCAGCCTTTGTCCCCTCCATGCTGCCGTGGTTCAGCTGTGGTGAGCTGGCAGCTCCTCGTGGCACCAGCACAGCCACAGGGCCTCACTGCTTCACACAGTTAATATCAACTTGGTGAACCCTTTCCATGAAGTAAAGGGTGAAATCTGAAATAAATCTGAGATGGCACTGCTGCTATGTAATCCTGACGTGGCCACAGGAAGCCACAGGGGTGGTGAGGGATGGAGACCCTGCAGTTCTGTTTTCTCTGTGCCTCCAGGTCACCTGGACGTCCCCATCCTGCCCTGAGATCTCACCTGCACCTTCTTCAGTGCCACAGGTTTCCTGTCCAGGAGACAAGTTGCTCTGTAAACTTCGCTGAACTGGCCCCGGCCGATCTTCTTCTCGATCTGGAAATCCGCCAGGGTGCAGCGGTAGGGGAAGGACGGGCAATGTCTCTGTGGGAGCAAAGGGACCCAGGGCACTCACAGTGCTGCTCACAGTGCACAACAGCCCACCACACACACCAATTCCTTCACACACAGCACTAACACAGGCTGCAGGAAGCCAAATGACTTCTTTAAAAAGGGAATTAAAGTCTTGCCTTCCGTGTAAGTAACTAATTAATCCCAAACTGCTCTCCCTCATTGCACAGCCTCTCACAGCTCTGCCTGCCTGAGCCACCTGGGAGATGCTGCTGCTGCAGCCCAGCAGTGCCAGGTAAACACCTGGGCAGGAGGGGGAGACAGCCCCATGGACTGGGACTGCTCCCCAGAGCCCTCTGTCATTAACACAGCTGCCAAACAATGTTTTAAAAAGAAATCATGAAAATTAATTACTCAAAGTTAGCACACATGCCAAGTAGAATATTGTCGAGTTTCAGCAGCTTGAGCCATTTCAGAGTTTGCATCAAAACCCACAAAAAGAGAAGTTCCTGGCACAGGCTGGGGGTGGGGAAGGGCTTCCCAGGGCTGAGCTGTCCCTGCAGCCCAAGCACACCCAGCACAAGGGGCCACTGCCACCACTGTCACTGCCCAGTGCAGAGAGAGGGCTGGGACTGAGATCTGAAATGCAGGGAAAGCTTCCAGCCCAGCGTCAGCACCTGCAGCTATTTCTGAAGGCAAGCCCCACACAAAGAGGAAGCTCAATTCCCAAAGAGCTTCCTTCAAGCAGTTCAGGCCATGGTTCCCTTTTGGAGCACTCTGGAACAAATCACCAGCTATGAACTGCAATCAAAGTCTGGGTCAGCTCTCAGTGCTTGTGCTGTGCCTGGAATCATGCTGCATACACAGAGAGAACAAAAACCAAACCAAAATTGAAGTCTAAGGATTCATTTCTCCAAGTCTGGCAGCGCACACTATCCAACAAAGCAGGAGCATCCTCTCAGTGATGAGGAACAGGTATCACAGTCAGCATATAAAGGGCAGGAGGCTGCAATTGCTTTGCTTTATTGTTTACATGCATTCTCCTCTAAGTTACTAAATTATCACCAGAGTGAGGCAACACAGGATGAAAGCAGACAAATATTCCAATTAATCAGCCCCTGCAGCCTTCTCAGTTCAAACTGGCTGCAACCTCTCTTTGCAGGGGTCTGATAAACAAAGCCACTCCTCAGTACCTGTGACAGTGCAGGGGAGCACTCAGCTCCTGCCAGGCACTGCACAAACTCCAGGCCCTGCACTGCCAGCCCAGCCTGCACACAGGCATTTGTCCCATTCTCCTGCTCCCACCAGAATCATCTCTGCTTCCCAACACGAGCTGCTAAGGGAGCTCCTTGACCTGTACAGACAAACCACTTTCCCCAGACAAAACAAAGGTGTCAGCACATAAACCTACAAAGCACTTTTTCCTATTTTAAAAACAGAAAGGAATCACAGCATTTCCTCAACGTGTCCATGTGCCTCCTGAGCTGTTCTTGAGCAGTAAGAAAGTCTGAGCAAAAGCTTTTCTAACTTGGAGTTACCATTCACAATAGAAGCAGTGCTTCTAACATTTTATGAGGCAACTACTACAAAACTTTATTTTTCAGAAAGAAATTCACACTGAAACCAAGAACAGTTCCCACTTGCCTTTCCCAAATGGTTAAAGTGTGTGTTTACAAAGAGTGCTTAAGTGCAAACTTTGAGAACACACAGGCAACGGAGGGGAGAGCCCCCGAGGCTGCTGCTGCTGGGGGTGATGCTGCCCATGCCTGGACACCTCTGCTGATGTGTTCTGGCACTGCCAGGACTGCAGCTGCACATTTCCATATGCAATGACCTACATTTGCATGGGCTATCACAACCTATCAGACCTAATTAAAGTAAAGAGCTTCCAGAGAGGGCAGGAGATGTTTGATTACGGAACAAACCATCCTCAGGTGAGCCCCAAGTGCAGCAGAAAGCTCCCTCCTGGTCACAGGCCACCTCCCCTGATGTTTAACCCTCAGCTCCTCTCATGCTCTGCTGTAGCTGAAGGTGAGCAGGAGCTCAGCACCTGAGCCCTGCTGCAGGGCACACAGAGCCCAGGACACTGCTGCCTGCTCAGAGCAACACCCTCATCTTCCACATGCTGCACTCATTCCATCACTTCTGACAGGGGCACTCCAATGCTTTCATGTCCTTCCACAATGAACCACCACAGTTTTTCAGAAAGCTGGCAAAGAACCAATCCCTATTCATTCAAACAACCTGTGATCTTCATGTCTGTGAACCTCAGAGTTCTCATGTACTGACATACATTGTGTGTATTAGATACCACCACCATCTTCAAACTTGTCCATTAAAAATACATTTTCTCATTTTTAGGACAGATTTAGGCTCAGGTTTCCGTCAGTACAATAAAATTAAGCCCCTGCCTCTATAAATTAGATGTCAAGTTCAACAATGGAGCTTGAATTTAAAAAAAACCAAAAAAACAAAAAACAAGAAAACAAAAAGACAAACAAACAAAACAAAACAACAAGAAAACAAAAACAAAACAAAAAAGAAAAAACAAAGGAAAAAAACCAGAGACAACAAAAAACCAAGAAAAAAAAAAAGAAAAAACAAAAACAACAAAAAAAAAAAAAAACAAAAAAACCCCCAAAAAAACCAAAAACCAAAAAACAAAAACAAAACCAAAAAACAAAACCAAAAAAAAACCCAAAACAAAACAAAAACAAAAAACAAAAAAACCCCACAAATAACAACAACAAAAAAACCCAAAAAAACCCCCAAAACCAAACAAACAAACAAAAAAAAAAAAGGAGAGAAAAAAAGCAAAAAGAACCCCAGCCACTGGGCACTATGAAAACTGGGCTGTTTGCACATTTCTGTTCCCAGGGAAGGGCAGAGTCTGGGAAGAACTTGTTTTGAGACAAAGGCTGCTCTCTTCATGCACACAAGGAAGTCTCATTCTTCTCCTACTCCATGAAAAAAAAAGCACCAAAGATTAAAGTCACAGAATTCCTCATGTGACTCAAAAAACCCACTCATTTTTAAGAAGAAATGCAGAGATTATTCCAAGAACAAGCTCTTCTGGACATCTCCTCTGGCTCTGTGAGATGGAGCGAGGGGGGCCAGAGCACAAATCCCAAAGCTGGCAAAAGCAGGAAAGGCAGCCCTTGTCACAGAACTTCAGGGAGAATTTTGCCAGGGCTTTTAGCCTCGAATTTTGAGGTGTCACAAGACTGTCTGCAGAACAGAACTGGTAAGGTTTCATAACACTAAAAAATGCCCAATGAAATAAAAGCTTCAGTTATCTTGTGCACACCTGAACAGATCTGGGCAAGGACCAAGGATTCCTGGGAGTCTCCACATCCCAAACATAACATCCATCATAAAGGACAAACATGGGGAAGGCAGGATTAGGAAATTCCTTGCTACAGACTTGCTCCTTGGCTGGAGTCTGTACTTCACAAACTCCTCTGGGGGCTGCCAGTGGCAGAGGCACCTGAGTAGGCAGGGACACAAACACCCAACTGTGCAGCTGCAGATCCAAGAGCTCCCTGCAAACCCTGCCAAGGGACAGGCAGCCAGGACACCCTCAAATCAGGCAGCCAGGACACCCTTTTTATTGTACAAAAATACATTTGTTGTATTTTATTTCTCTTAATGAGTAGTTGTCCAGAATTTGTTTTGGGACAAGGAAGATGAATAAAAAAACTGTTCTGTGGAAACTTTCAATCTCCAGAACAATTAGTGTTTGGCCAATACATTTACCTCTTTGTAGTTACTTAAGATGTGGGGAAAACCTGACCAGCCCCAAGAGAACTGTGGGAGCAGCTCTGCCTGCAGCCTCTGAGCCCTTGTTTTGGGCTAAGGAGCACAAAAAGATCACAAGCACAGCCCCAGTGCAGAGCCAGGCCTGTCCCTGCTCCCCAGAGGCACAGGGAATCCAAGCCTGGATGGGCTGAGAAAGGGGAATGTTCACTGCTAATTGCACAATACAGAAACCCAGAGACCTAATGTTAATTAATAATAAAGTCAGTTGTTTTACTGCTGATTGGCATGTGGCAAACAGGCACCAGTCAGCCTTGCACAAAGGGCTGCAGGCATTTAGAGTATTTGTCATCAACCTAAAAACTGTTAAGATTAGTTAACAACAGTTAAAAAGTCAGACAGTACAATCTTCAGATGCCAATAAAAGCATCTTTCCTGTAGAGCCATGAAATGAAATATTCTTTAGAAGAGTAAAAACATACTCGCCCAATTAATTTTCTGAAATCTCATTAAAAAATTTAGCCCGACTAAGTCATACACTTCTGACCTGAATTTTAATTATCTTTACGCTGGATATAAGGTTTTTTCTGATATTTGCAATGCATCATTAATTTTAAAGGAATGGTTTCCTTGCTTCTAAAGTGCATACTTCATCTGAGTGACATTTACTGTAACTAATTTCACCTTTAAAAGACATCTGCAGCAGTACTGGGGGAGCTCAGCCCCTCCCCTGGAACAGGCACACATTATAAGCAATGATTTACTATCAACAGCAGCATTTCAAATCCTTTCAGGATGTCCAAAATTATACACTTGCTTCCATTCAATAATGCCTACCTGAAAAGAATTTTCCATACTTTGAGGCTGAAATTCCAGTGTGAATTTATGAGAACACATTAGAACAGATTGATTAAAGAAAGAACTTCTAAGCTTGCTAGAGATGAGGAAACTTTTAAAATATGGATTATCCTTCAAACAGGTAGCCAAGTAATTATTGAAGAATACATCAGGTTTTTCAACTTGAGCTTCAAAATTAGACTACACAGTCATAAAATATCCTTCACCTGACCTGTTACCTGGAATTTAAAGTTTGCTGAAGAACTTGCCTAAAGTTTTAAGGTTTCAGCATCCCTGTCAGCATGATTGGGATCTATCCTGATATCCAGATATTCTGTGCCTGAGAAATACCAGCTTGGAAATAGTAGGACAAGGTGACATTCACAAAGAAATTAAAATAACCATAGAAATAATGTCTTAACAGCTCTGCTGCTAAGATGTGAGTATATAAAAGAGCTATTTAAAAGTGAGTTACTGTGTTTATTTAGTATGAAAACTAAGTGAAAAATTACAACTCTATATTTTTATATCACTGATTTACTCCTAAATAATTTTTACTGCTTACTGCTATAAACACTAAGTAATCTGGAGATTTAAATAATTAACACCTTCACTCTAGAGCATTACTAGAAAATGTTCTCCCTCTTGCTGATAAACTTCCTTGGGGTATATATTCTGGGGTACATCTCCCAAACCTCCCTCACTCCTTCCCACAAACTGTTACACAGCATGCCTGCATTACTCAGATTTTCAGAAGAAAGAAAGGATGCAATGTCAGATTCTTCCAGGTAAAAAGTACCAGAGATTTGAAAAACTATACATAAATATATTCCTGAAAAATGGAAAAACAGAAATATGCCATCAGCAACCCTATCATGCCACCAATGTAAGGCTTCTAAACACTACCTTTTTTATATGCATTTTTTCCAGTTCCTTGGTAGACTGTATATTTTTGCTATTCAGGTCTTTTTATGCTATTTTGACAGCAAAACCAAAGGCAGTCTTCCTGCAATTCTAATTCCAAACAAGATTATTCTCAGTACAGTTTACTAGAGCCCTCCATTAACAGAAGTTGGGTATTAGCAGAGTTGAGGGGAGGTTTCACTGAACAATGACCATACAGCAAAATGAGCCCACTCAGCATCAGCATCACAGCAGAACACAGATTATTAGCTACTAATTACACTTAACTATGTCATTACAAATTCTACCATGTGCTCCAAGATGCCATAAATGTATCTGCTGCACAGGAACACTTCCTAATCTTGTTCATGAAATAATTACAGGGGCACTATCCTGCCAAATGAGGCAGTAATTAACCCTAATTGCTCAAAATGCAACTGGCTAATTCTAGGAGATTAATCAAGGGGATTCAATTATTATTAAATGACTTAATATGACAAATTGCTACATTAGGAGAGGGGGCTTTGCTCCACACCACGGTACCTTCCCAGCAGTGCATTCCCTGTGTGCAGAGCCTGTGCTGGGCTCTGCCAGAGCTCTCCCAGGGACAACTCTGGCTCAGAGTCCCTGGGGCAGCTCTGCACTGCAGAACAACCCAGGAACACCCCCAGCCCTGCCCAGGACACATCACACCATGACACAGCTCTCTTCTTTCTCACAGCCTTCCAGGATGCTTTTGGGTTACTCCTTAAAATAACACAGGGGCAAAACTGAATTGCTCTGATCAACAGGAAACAGGCTGAAAAGTCAAGGAGCCAGAATTCAAAAAATCCAAGATTCATGGTTATGCAGACTCTGGGTTAATCCTGATTTTAGCTCCCTTCTGCAGAAAGGCAGGAAGAGAGAGGAGCTGCTACAGTGAAACTTTATTATAGTATGGACAAAACACACTGCAGTATGAGTTCCAGAGACCCACAGGGAGCCTACAGTTCCATGTAGAATGGGCTTTTTCTTTTATTTGGTAATTACTTCTTCAGCACTTACTATGAAACTACAAAAGGAGATAAAATACATTTACACAATCATCTATTTTACTTTGGCCTTTTCTTCAAAGAATCAAAGACAAGAGAAAGCCAACTCAGTATGCTTTCATAAGATGATTTTAAAACTCTTGCTTTAAGCAAAATTCAAACTATTTCCTTTTTCTCTTATTATAATCAAAAAGTGGGTTCAGAAACTTTGGCTGGCTGAAGAATCCCAAACTGGACATTCCCTAAAACTGCAAAAACTGCACTAAAAGCAAAAGGAAGGGGGCAAAGGCAGCTAAATGCTCAGAAATCAGGAGACCTTTATAGAATGAAGGTAAGAAAAGACAGAGGGAGATGGATCAGAGCCAGCTGCACTCACCTGAGGGTCATGCTGGAATTCCTGCCCTGGCAGCTTGCACAGAGGGTTGTTCTGGTCCCCTAGGTGATGAGGATGGTTGTGCTGCCCTTCCATGGTATCATACCAGACTCTGCCTCTCGGCTCTGCTGAGACAAAAGGGAGAGGTGGGGGTGTCACTGGGGCTCTGGGCTGTGCACTGAAGGGCCCAGCAATGGGTCAGAGCCCCCCACCCCCATGGAGCAGCCAGCAGAGCCACCAGGATCACAAACACTGCTGAACTGGTCCCCAACAAACAAAAGAGCACAAAATGGCTTTATTGGTCAGTGCTCGGTTATCTACGAGAGCCACAGCTTCTGTCACCTGCAACAGTAGCTACTGCCACTTCCCCAGGGACTCATGGTCCCCTGTCACCTAGGGGCCATCCAGACATGTCTGCCCATCTTCATTTGTAAAACAAAAATGACAGAAAGTCCCTCCAGACTTTCTTTGGTCAAAGACAACAAAAACCTACCCCACAGTCTTTCTTCTCCACCTCCAAATTACAAGTTTTTATGCAGATTGGCAAAAACAAGCAACAAGAGCTAGAAACCATCTTGGATTAAACAAGACTGAAGTGTTGTAGTAACAACAGGGAAAAATCCATGAATTTATTCCTTTGCTGCAGTTTCAGGCCAGCCCAACACAGCAACCAGAAATAAGAGTCTGCTCCCCTTTAAAAAGGTACCAGCACAGGCAGAAGTGGTAAAGAGCTGCCCAGGGCACAGGGCTGGGCACACATTTCAGGAGCATCAGGGGCATCAGTGAGGGGGAAGCTGTGGGACACACACTGACTGGTGCCTAATGCTGACAAGGGAAGATTTAGTGGCCAACACAAGCATTTGCAGAAACTTATTTCAAGAGTTTTGGCAAGTATTCACTCAGTGAAAGAACACAACCTGACCTCATTAGTGTATTAATAGTGCATGCCTGGCACTCGGGCAATGACTAAGGCTTAATTTAAAATACAAAGGTATTTTAAATATTTGTGGGAGTGGAGGAGAAAATATGATGCAGAAGAATTTCTGCAGCAAGTAGTGCTCAATTCTTTTAGTGGTTGTCTGTGAAATAAACCCCTATCTCTGGCAGATCTTTGCCAACACCAGCTACCATAACACAGGGGGAAAGCAGGGAGAGGCTCTTCTCGTGTCTCAAGCAAATGAACTTCCACTCTAACAAACAGGCACTGGACAAAAGAGCTGCAGCTCCTGTTATATTAAACAGGTGAACATTTGAGTTGCTCCCAATAAAAACAGTTTTTCAAAGTCAGTACCATGAAACTCCAGTGGGGGAAGGCGAATCACTGCTAGTATGAAGAAGTTTGATTTTACAATCTTTTCAGTCTCAAGCATTTGTAGGTTTATTAGTAACCAGGTGAAAATCCTTAGATAAAACTATGTCTCAATATTGACACTATAGTGCCCTATGGCATTTCTACCTTTATGTTATACTGCTGGAACTATCTTAATTATTCTATGATTCAAGATTTGGCAAAAGGCTGTTTACATGAAGAGAGAGTCACATGCTCTCTCCCTTCCAAGTTCACACGCACAGAGCCCAGGTTCCTGCAGCTGGCTACTCAGTGCTGAGCTGCACAGAACCCAGCCATGCCACACTGCCAGCCCAGCACAGACACAGCAGCCAGTGCCACTGGGGCACCCACAGCCCAGCACTGATCAAACTGGCACCCCCTGGGTCCTGCCTTCCAAAGGACAAATGCTCAAAGGCAGGGAAGGGATTTACTGCTGAGCATGGGAACCAGAACTGGAGTGATGTGAGCACAGCCCAGGCTGGGCACTCCCAAGGGAACAGGCACTGCCCACTGCATGAGGAACTGCAGGAGCAATCCCAGGGGCAGCAGCTCCCAGCCCAGCAGAGCCCACCTGGAATGGGCAGGGACACACCAGGGTAGGATCTGCACTCAGGCACTGCTCCTTTGAAGTGCTACAGCTGGAAGCAGAGGAAGGAGTAAGAACAAAATAGCAGCTTTGAAAAGAGATCCAGCAGAGCTCACATGACAGCAGAGCCCCTGACACCTCGGGACAGCGTGTCCTGCCCCAGGCTGGAGCTCGGCTATTCCAGGCTTGGCACTGGGCAGGGAGAGCAGAGGGGAATCCCCTGGAGGGGCTTCAGAGGATCTTCAAATAGCAGCAACAACACAGGCACTGCACTACATCAGAAAAGGTACAAGGTAGACTCTCAACACTGGCCCATTTTTACTTGACATTGTCTTAGCTCTGCACTTTTCCTTTTATTCCTGCTTCCAAATTTCCTACGAAGTTCTGCAGTATCAAACATTTTTGCACTGAGTCTTGACTATGACTGTAAATCAAAACATCGTTAAATTGCATGAAGCATCACATATCTCTCCAGAAAGTGAATAAAAGAACAGGATCATAATTACCATCACGGGAAAAATTATCACAACCCACGTGGGATGAGCAGCTCAGTCTCCCCCACTACCTCGCTGCTCTACAGTTATTACTCCATGCAGTGGCACTCACAGGTAACCTGGAGTTTTTCCCAATACAGGGAAAACAAAAACCCTCTTGTGCAGTCAGCTCCCCTGCCACACCCCCAGCTGCAATTCCTCTCTGGGTACCTGAGTGTCCTCACAGCTCATCTCTTGCACCTAATCAGTAGAGAGCAAAACACAAAATCCCATCAAACCCCTGACAACTCGCAGGTACCTGACAGGTGGGATTTTCAGGGCAGAACAGCCCAGGGCACTTGGTAGCAAAGGCCAGGATCATTAGTTAGGAGACACTCATTAAGGAGCAGAAGCTCATCAGCATCCTGGCACGGAGTGGCAGCTGCCCTGTGCCCCGGGTGCTGAGGCAGCTGTGCCCAGGCTGATCGGGTGGCACCGTGTGTCTCGGGATGCCTCCAGCCCAACTGCAGGCCAAATGATTTGCTCCCAGATGCATAATCAACATGACAGGACCATGCACCTCTCAAGCAGGCAGCAAAGCAGCAGCTTGTGTTCAGTGTTACAACCATTTTCTGTACCAGCACTTTTCACCTTCCTGCAAGACACAGCAGCTGCTGTGTGTGCCCAGCGCTCAGCCCTGCTGCTGCCACCACACACACAGATCTGTAACTGAGTGTTAAGCCACAGATATGGAACATACACACATCTATCTGCTTTGCCCCTCAGTGACTGGACTCCACTCTTATCCTCCTTCTACACAGGGACTTGTGGGGGGAGCCAAGCAGCTCTGTTGGGTACCTTGTGTAAAACAAACCAAAACAGAACAGCAAGTCATATACGGTTCCAGAAAACTACATATCTGTTCCTCATTAAAACCAGTCCAGTACATGAGTTAACCCACTGCACAAATGTCCATCTTTCCCCCCCCACACACAGGGAGCTGTCAGGGACTGAAATGCAGCAGTGCACAGCAGCAGCCCCAGCCAGCTGTGATACCCGCAAGGATGCACTGCCCTGGGAGCCAGGCTGCAGCAATGCAAACTGTTTTACCCAATAAACACAATCACATCAGCACCACTTTCTTCCTCTCTACTGCCCAATAGTATTCCTCCTCTTCCTTGCTCATAAAATAAATCTGCCAGGATACTCTATGAGATTACCTACATATTTAAATTATGATCTGGGCTTATGATTACATTATTGCTGTGGTTTAGGGTATGTGCTCTGGGGAAGGCAGCCCCATCCTAGGAGAGTATTATTTTCGAGTGACTTTTATTGTCCATTACTTTACACCATTTCTGTCACAGCTATGAAGTCTGGTAGGAATAGTTCACAACAGAAATATCTTTGTCGTTAGTATTCTCATTGCAATTTAGTCAGATCAACCTTTAAATCTCATCCATCATACTGAAGAGCTTTGGCAAAGCAAGCACAGTAATATATGCTTCCATGCAAAACCTAATTACAGGCTAGGTTAAAAAGCCTACCCTGTTCCTTCTGCAGTGCAAGGTGACAGGAAATTCTGAGCATCCCTTGGTTTCTCACTCTCCCTTTTTGCTGCTGAAGTGCATAACCCGTTCATTACAGCAGACTGATTCTGTCTGGCACATGACAAACTTACTTGAACCTAACAATTAAACTTCTGACAGCGTTTCCAAAAGCAGAGAGTATTTACTGTAAATGCCTGACAATTTTTTTCCTCTCTCCTCATCTCTCTCAACAGTCACCTTATGATGACTGGAAATTACCATAAGCAAATAGCAGTCTAACATCCAAAAAACCCCTCATGTTAATGTGAAATACATACCTGCCAACACTGAAAAAAATATGAATATGAATGTTAAAGGCAACAACATGAGGAACAGCATTGAAATGCTTGAGGAGAGAACACTGCAAGGGCACAGTTAGAGAATGTGATTCAGTAAAAAACTGCCCAGCAAGAGCTGCCTGTGCAGGGTGGTGGGGATGGCACGGCCACCCCTGCCCTGCCAGAGGGACTGGGGTCTCTCCCCAGCAGCTCTGGCTGCACCAAGGGAATTTAAGCAAAAACTGTCAAACAGAGTCCAGAAAATCACCCAGGAACAGCTTCTGAATTTCAGGCCTATTATCACAATGAAACTCTATAGATTCACAAACACAAACATTACAGTGTGGGTCACCTGCAATTTATACCCCCCTGGAAAAGATGAGGGTCTCTGCAACAAATTGACCACTGCAGAGAAGAACAGGGGTTTAGTCCCACCTCACATTCCAGAGGGCTGGATTTACCCTGGGAGCAGACAGGTTTCTGTTAAGACTTTGTGTAAACCAGATTTTCAACAGCCAGTAAGGGATGGGCTCCTCAAAGACCCCAAATCCACTAACTGAGAATGTTTTAGTGAAATGGCTGAAAAGCCCTGGAGCTTTTTCATACCATGTCAACAACTGATACTCATTAAACAAATGCTGTGACAGACACCATAATTCACTGTTCCATACCTAGAAGCAAAATGACATTAAGTCAACTATTTAAAGCTATGCAGAGTCATCTCTCTGTGGATGTCAATAAAACAAATGCTTCCTGCCAATAATTAACTCTATGAAACACCCTACTCTGTTTCAAATCACTACCCACACCCTGCTCAGGTCCATATTCCCATTCTAAACAAGCAAGATTATAACTTCAAATACTCTGTCTTCTAGTTTGGGGGAAAATCTAGTTCAATGGCTTGAAAATAGCAAAGTTGGGCACAGTGTGCTTGGCTGGATCACTGCCACTTGAGCTAATATAACACTTTGAGAGAACATTTCAAGTGCCCATCTCTCACTAAGTAGTTTACTTCTAACTTTAGTTTTAAGTTTTAAAAATTTTAACAGAGTTAAAGGTTGGGGTTTGTTTGGTGGGTTTTTTTTTCCTGTGTTGTAGTACCAGCTCCCTAGAACTTGGTCCAAAACCAAAAAACATAATTGTCTGAGACTTCTGGACACATTTCAGATGCTCTGCAGACCCATCCATTCCAAGGGTGGTTTCACAGGGCTCCTATTAAACAGCTCCAGGATCAGTGCCAAGAGCATTTGGTGATTTATACTGTAAGGTAAATGTTCCTTTTCACCAGCTTAACTGGACTCTTCCTACCCCTTCTTGCACTGCATCAATTTACTAGTACAACACCACATGTAAATATTTATGTGTGATGTTTGTGTAGGATGTAAACATCAAATACATATTCACATCCTGAGGATGGAGAGCAGTCAGCAGCATTTAAAGGGACAATACTTGCTCTGGAGAGAGGTGATACTGTGACCATGGTACATGCAACAGCAACAGGTTGCATTCTTCCCCAACCAGTTTTCACTTAGCTGTGTTTCAGATAAAGTAGCAAGCCAACCTTAATTTATATTCCCACAGTTGCAATTTTGAGCCCTCCAAAAAATTCACTGTGTTCCTTTTTATCACCTTTGAACCATTAGAGCCAGATCTCTCAGGCCACCACCACTGCTAATGAAACACATGTCAAAAATAAACACATACCAAACCTACCTGGAACTTTACTGTATTGCTTACCAAGCATGCAACAACACGCTCACGTTTTAATTTATAATGCAATAAAGCTTTCAAACACGAAGCCAAATTATTTAAGAACACTTCTGTTATCCTTCTTGGAATTCATTCATTTCTGATGAAGGAAAGATTAAATATAGGCTGGAAATATATTCATAACATAAATGCTCAGAGAAACTGCCAGACATTTTCACATCATTAAATGCTAAGTGAAGTGAGTCCCATCTCACAGTGTCTGTACCAGCACTGCCACCCCCGCTCCAGGCTGGCTGTGCCACGGGAGGGAGGGAACATCTCCCTGCAGCCCAGGCAGGGGACAGGGACAGCTGACACACAGCTCCACTCCCCAGCAGCATCTGAAGCACCCCTGCCAACACAAAGAGCCAAAGCTCAAGCACTCGGGCAGATGGGATGTCCTGAGGCTATGGTGAAACCCCTCCATCTAAACCAGCCCCCAAAAAAGTTCCTACCAGACCTAACAAAGAATCCAAACTGCTCCCATCCCACACAGGAGCACAAGTGAACAGACCATTTTAAGCCAGTAAGACACAGCCAGAACTAAGATCCAAAGTACAAAAATAAAATTTGAATGGCTCTGCTGCTACAGCCCCAAACCCTGAATGTGGGATCCATTCAGCCCAGCCTGTTCTCAGAAAGTTTAACAAACATAAAACTTTGAATCTTAACAAAGTTTTCTATAAATCTTTATGTACATATGTGATTGGAAACACCACCACTTAGCACTTATAAATATCTTTTAATTAGAACACTTCCACGCACTCAAGAAGCATTAAGCAAACCTCACAAAAATACTTCTGAAATACTGCTGTAATTTCTGAAATGTTTGAGAAAGGTAGATCAAAGTACAAGAGCAAGCCCATGTCAGATGGGCTCAAAATCCACAAAAGCTGCTGTAACAACTCTGCTCATGCAGCTTCTCTCTACAGCCGTGCTGTTGGCCATGAAAGACCCAAATTATGTCTCAAATCTAGGCAAAAGGAATGGAGAAAAATAGAGATATATGTTCCCCCAACTTCAAAACATCAGAACAACAGCTTGAAGTATTTACATTTCCCATAACCAGAAGGAAAAGGAAATGATGCTGAGAATTGTGCAGCCCAGCCAATCCAAAGATTCATGTGATTCAAATCCAAAAGCAACTTCAAAGCCGCCTCATAAAACTCTACCCAAAATGTGCAGGCAGCCAGATGTTGGCATCACAGGAAGAGCTTTCACAGCATCTGGATCCTGCAAGCAACAGCCAAACGGAAGCAGAAACTCT
Organism: Muscicapa striata striata; assembly: GCA_030060385.1. Taxonomy (NCBI): domain Eukaryota; kingdom Metazoa; phylum Chordata; class Aves; order Passeriformes; family Muscicapidae; genus Muscicapa; species Muscicapa striata. Next base: position 3,117,773 of record JAREIS010000026.1, on the reverse strand, counting down.
TCTCCACATAAAACTAATGTTTCTCTACTTACAAAAATAGCTAAGCTAGAAATATCGTTTGTGCTTTTTCCGCCCCAAAATAACTTCTGCCAAGTAAGACTGTATTATCAATATTGCTCCTAAATAAAAGTCAGCTTCCCTGCACATTCCTGAGTATCTGGAACCAATGGCACAAATTTTCCCAAAATGAATGCAGCTCTTTAGTTCACATGCCCTGTTCTGTATCCCTCCCTGTATGCAGCACATCTCCATCTCCCTTCCACATGGGCACAGTGTCCTCAAAGAACAAGATCCATTCACCAGTACCTTGCAGATCAAGGCCACAGGGTAAAACAAAGAAGATCTGTTCTTTATGATGTCTGCAGAGCTACTTTTATTACTTATTTTGATGACAGACAGGGTTAATGAACTTCTTGCAGAGAACTCTCCCTTTCCTGGGCTAAATGCCCAAATTCTTTCAGGATTCACAAGACTTGTCTATTTAAATTGGGTCCAATTTTTTTTTCCCTGCAGAAAGGCCTGCACAGAATGTTCTGAAGAGAAGCTGGGAATTAACCTTTCAAGAAAATTATAACTGAATGTGCAAATTCTGAATAAGAGACAAATCACATTTCACTCTGTATTCTGCCCTCTGTAACAATTTTCAATTCCTCTAATAAGCTTCAGTGTTGAAGCATAAACTCTGTAGTATCAGATTATTAAAAACCATGGGCTTACTCATGGAAACAAGAGTCCTGCCCACCCTGCATTTCTTTCCCGACCTCCCCAGTGCTGACACCTTATTAATCCCTGTGAATAATAACACACTATTACTCATCAAAAGAAATTTTTTCAAGTCCAGCAAAATCCAGGTGCAGCTATGCCTGACCAGGAAAGTTGGAAGCCACATGGCAAAGCAAGTGCAAAAGCAGAACAGTCTCTCTTCCTGATGTGCAGTGATGAAGCAGAAAAGCTAAAATAAGACATTACAGTCACTTCAAAATGCAAACCAGGGGAACTAAAAGAAATCCCAATAAGTCAGTCACAGAAAAAGTTATTGGATACCTTAATATACAAAGAACTAAGTGCAAACACAGGTAGAGAACCATCCCCAACACTGTTTACTCTTGGATGGCAAAGTTCTTACATCTGACATAATGTTATAAATTGAGTAATTGACCCACAAGGAAGTAAAGAGCTCAAGAGAGTTAAAAATTACCCTATAAATACCACAAAGATTAACAGGTTTGTAATACCCACCCAAGAAGCGCTTACTCTAAGTAGAATGATTATGAACACACAGCAAGAATATTTACTCCAGGGCCCTGAGCTCAGTATACACAGACTCCACAAAAGGCAGCACTGCTTCTTAATACAGTGACAGCTGAGAGTCACTCCTCAGCTTTCCCCTTGATTAAAGGGTGGCACGCAGACACACAGTTGTGACTTACTTGCTTCCTTAAAAATACAGCCACGTATTTTTAAAACCTTTTAAATGCTTCTTGGAAGGTTTTGTTCCAGTTTAATAATTTTGAGACTCATTTTTTTAACAACTCTGACAAAAGAGCTAATGAAACACCAGCAGCACAAAGAAGGAAGCAAAACCTCCATGAAATAGGAAGGAGTTTTTGTGTTCATGTTTGATATCTATGTACCCTGAGATGTTACTCTTGAGGAAAAGAAACCTTAAAATACCTAAAGCTTTTTTCCCCATCTCCCCACTGCAATGACAGAGATTTGCCCCAAGAACCAAGCCCACCACAAACCCTCCAAGAGAGGCTTCATAGTCAGAGTGCTCCTATGCAGGAAACAAAATGTTCCAACAAGGACAAAACCCACACCTCTTCAGGATGGCAGCAACAAGTGTCCACAAGGTTAAGAACAGGACAGGACACTTCAACTGAAATTCCTGAAAGGATCTGATGGAATGTGCTTTGAAGCTCTCATCTATCCTGTAGGTCAGCATTCCCCAATTATTGCACCATCTACAGAGATTTTCCTCTCCAAGCCCACAGTTTAAAAAGCATTAAGTTAAGAAAAAAATTACTCTCCCAAGTCAAAAGGGACAGTTGGCTCGAAGGAAAGAAGAAAAATTGGAATTCACATTATCCTGGACCATTTGAGACAGGAGACAGTGGTGAGTGTGGGAAGTGAGCACCACCAACAGGGGTGGAAGAGCTCAGGCTGTGCCACCCCCAGCTCCCAGAGGCTGCAGTCCCAACCACCAGCACCTGGCTCTCCTGCCAGCAGGACTCAAACCTGCTCTCCATGCTCACCATGAGCTTCTAACAGGCTGCTGGATACTTCCCACCTCACAGCAAGTGGGCTTCCCAAAGCCCCAACGACAAAAGTGACCAGAGAACAGGATCTGTCACTGAGCTCTGCAAAATGAAAGCCTTGCAAAATCCTCCCGAGGGTGTGGAGCAACACCTGCTCTGTCAGCAGGCTGAGCTGGGACTGGGTCAGAGTGCGGGTTTTGGTTTTTGGTCCCTGCAATACCACCCACGTGGTGAGACTGTGATTCATTTGGAGAGACTGCGTGGAGGAGCAGGATGGCAACAGCCTCCCCCAAAGGGACTGCACAGTCCTGGGGAGTCCCACCACAGGCAGCACCCAAGGGTGCCTGGGCTGAAAGGTGGGAGGATGCCCTGAAACAAGACACTGCCACCTCCCCTGGAAGCTCCCTCAGGTCTGCTGGCAGCGCTGCCCTGGCTGGTGGGGACACTCTGGCAGGCACTCGTTTTGGAAAGAGCTGTGCAGTGCAAAATGCTCAGAGGGGATCCTCTGCCCTTCTCTCCAGCACTGCCACGCTCAGGGTGATCACCCTTTGTTCCTCCAGCTCGGCTGGTTTGGGAGAGGCTGGAGCTCACACACCCCCACACCCTCTGCCACCAGCAGTGCTGCAGCAGGAGCAGTCCCTGCCTGCTGTGGGGCCTTTGCAACAGCAGCACCATCTCCACTCTTGGGAAATCAACACTTCCAGACCATTTCCAACTGATGTTACACAAACAATCCATCTGTCCATCTGCTGAATTCAACAAAAAGCCTGTTACACCTTGGGCTGGGATGAACCCACCCAGAGGTGCAGCCTCAGGGACCACTGCACGCCCAGACAGGGACTACAACCCAAACCTGTCAATACTTTGATTAAATAACATTAATTGCCTTCCTAAATTGGATGCATTGATCTGTCCAGACTGGTGCCCAAGGTCTGCCCAAGGGCAGGGGACAGGCTGGCACCTACTTTGATTCATCATGTGAAGCACAATTCAAAGGTTGGAGTCCAGAAACGGAGACCAAAGTCACACAAGACAAACAAGCACAAAAACTTTAAGTGCCTAAGAACTGTAAAATGCCTGTAAATAGTCCAGAGGGGTTAAAACAAGAAAGACAGTGAGGAAATCACCATAAAGGAGACAGCTGGACACCAAGAGCAGCAACAACTTTGTCCTTTAAAAAGAGTGGTCCTACCACTTCTGCACTTTGTGATCTGACATGTCATAACTATTTTAATAAGTTTATAATTGCCACGGTGAACTTGCTCATAGAACAATAAACTAGCATATCCAATTCATAATCCCAAACTTCATGCAGTTCTGTGCAAAATCTCCACTTCTGCCATCTCAAGATCCCAGCAGAAAACACTCAACCTTAAAACTACTCTTTTTCAGACTTAGTTACACCTGGACTCTACTAAAAATGTGGATTTGCTGATAGTTTCTAAACTACCTGATTTTCTTGGGTGAAACACATACCAGCACAGGACAGACAATACCACCTGATCTTACCAAAACACAGCAGACTACAGAAGTCATGAACTACCTGCCTTTTTTTTTTTTTTTTTTTTCCAAAGATGCAATAAGTAATACATCTGAATGCTCAAAAAGCATCTGTGAGGTTTCAAGAATGCTTTGGAGTACAAAATTCCCAGGGTCGCATTCACTTACACCACTTGGTTTCAAATAGATACAAGAATGCTGTCGGTTCACTTAAACATGTAACAGGAAACTCAAATTTGACTAAAAGGTTGTATTACATTACTACAGGGTTTATATGGAAACCTTTTTAGAAGGAAGGAGCTAAGGGTTTTTTTCCTCTCCCATCTGCGACAGACAGCTGCTCACTGCCTGGAATCTCTGATGGCAGACACTTAAAGTAGCACCAAGCTGAAGTAAATAACTTAGAAATTTAATTTCTTTAATTGTACTGACACTGTAAAATTATTTGCAATTTACTGTATCGTGCCATGTTTATAAGCCATGTCACAAGATTTAACACAGGAGGCTACAAATACTGTTCTAACAGAATAGAAAATACAGCTTTTTGCTGAAATATTTTAAATGTTAAAAGGCAATCCAAGAGAGTTCTCATGTCTGGACAGCAATGGTGCTTATAGCAAGTCCAGATGTTTAAACACTTAGCACAGGTTAGAACTTGAAGTAATCCTGATTCAATTCAAGGTGCATATAAAAAATATGCCAAGATAGAAAAATAATTACCTGTAAAAAATCTGACAGCTTCACAGGCTTCTGCATTCAAACCACTATTAAAAATAACTCCTTGTGTGTTTCTGTTTTTAAACTAAGCTTCACTCTAGAACTGCCACTTGGGCACACACTCAGAACCTCAGTTCTCCTGTCCGACATTTCAGCCAACTCCCAGCCCAGCTTCAGAAACACACATCTCCTCATCACCCCCAAAACCTGTGAGAAAAAAAAATTTGAAGTATTTTATGCAGTTTAATTTCCTATGTAATTTAGACACACTGCAGCAATTCCAAAAAGCACTATGACTTTTCAGTCAGACCTAAATCTAGATTTTGCATGCAAATGTTTTGGCTTCTGGGTTTTTTTCTTCAAAAAGAGAAATACTGACTGGGCCAACATCACCTCTCAGTTTGAACACTTTGAACTCTTCTTTCACCTCCTAGATACTACATTTTCCTTCATTTAAGTGTGGAGACCCAGCTCTGCAGTGACACAGGGCACTCACAGGCGGGTGCATCCTGTGCCCAGGGCACACGTGCCAGTCCCTAGGGCAGGCTGGGATCCCTCCTGCACCAGTCCCACCATGGGGACAGCGAGGACACAGCTCAGGAAAGCTGCACCTGCCCTCCCAGCAGCCACAAAGAGCCAACTGTCACTTCACCCAACTCCTTTTGGCTCCTTGGTTTTAGTGCTGAGCCAGCCCTCAGGATGGGCAATGCCAGCCCGGGATCAGCAGGGGAAGCCTGCAGGCTGGGAGGTGTCACACACACACACACACACACACACAGAGGCACTCAGCACTGCCTGCAGCTGGCACACAGCATCTGCCCCACACAAACTGCTCTGATCTCCCTGAGCTGCCAGAGAGCAGCAGGGCCCTTGGTGAGCACTGCCACGGGCTTGGACTGAAACCTTTACAAAGGCTGACTACAATAAACACAGCTTAACAGTGTTTGGTGACAGAAAAACTGCTCAAGGCCTCTGCCTTTAACAGGCCAGTGTTCACTTTGCCCATTTTAGACAACCTTTAACTTCCACGTGATTTCCAGCCCATGGCGTGTGGCACAGGCACAGAGCCTCCTCTGCCACCGTGCCTGTCCCACTGCCAGGAGCAGAGCACGTCACCCTTCTCCTGCTGCATTTTCAGCATCTTCAGTCACAAGTGGCATCAAGGCCATCATAAACTGTATTTCAGCTGAATGACTATTTAGTTTTTGCCTTCAATACTACAAGATTTTTTCCTGCATCTTGTATTTATACTGGCCACAATGACACATACCACATAATTTCCTACAAACAGCCCAGTCAAGCACCTGGGGAGGTGCACACTGCATTAGTCACCATCAGCCCATAAAAGGTTAAACAGACTGGTTCAGGGAGCTTCCAAGAGAATTGCAGGAGTGCGTGTCACAGGCAGAATGGCCATTCTCAACTTCCCAAACCATAATTCCGTGCTCAAACCATACACAGCATCACTCTGTCTACACAAGTGCTGAGCTGCAGTAAAACTGTGCAAGTTGCAATTAGAAACCTGTTTGTTCAGTGGTGAAGGTGAGCCCAGCTTCTAAAATAAGGGTTCCATGTACTTACTGTTCTCATTTGCTGAAGATCACCATGAACAACTTCTTTTGCAACAAGAACCTCTAAGTAAAGCAAGTCAGAATGACAAAAACTAAAGCACAAGTTGGGCTATTAAATTCATTTTCCCTAAGGACCCATCTAAGCTTTCATTAAGGACAAAGCAAACATCCTACAAGCCCCAGATTTCCATTTTCACCATTTCATTTTTGAAATCCTCCTGCAAGTACTTCCTCTGCTCCTCCAGCCACAGTCCATTTTCTTGCTTTAAATTCAGACTGAATACATTTGATTTCTCCCACCTGCCCCAGCTGTTGGCTGCTGCAGCCACAGGGGTTGGTCTGTTCTGCCAGGTTAGTTGTTGTTACACATTTTTCATAGCCTTGAGGTCAAATATATTTCATACCACATAAAGGAAGAAAAGATGCTAAAATACATCCACTAATTAATCCCTTACTGATCTAGAAAGCTGCAGGTGTTCAAGAAGGGGACTTGTTGATAACCACCCCCATTTTACAGCTAAGAGAGCAGAGGCAGAGCAGGAGAAAAACCCAATGGGCATTTCTGGCTCCTACCCCCATTCAAACAAAAGTACTCATTTTACTCCGAGTAAACAACAGCTCATTCAATACACAAAAAAACTCTTTCAAGCCATTCCAAGAGCCCTTCAGACCAACAGGTAGGTGTGAAAAAAGCCCAAAAACATTGCAGGAGAAGCCTCAGAATCTTTCGGTTTTTTTCTCCAGTATAGCCCCAATAACTGCAAGAAATGAGAAAAAGCCAGTGTAGGCCAAATATTTCCAATGTATATTTCAGTGTTATAGACTGCCATAAAACTTTTCAGGCAGGATCTCAGAGGGCAGGTACTGCAAAAAAACCCTATTTCCCAATATGGGCTTGGGGTTCAAGTTATTCATCTTCATCTGGTTTTCTTCCAACAAAATAAACAGTGAAGAATTTGAAAAGGTATATAAAAAATCACATTCCAATTATGTATCCACCCTCTTTCACAAAATACTTATTTGTTAAGAAATAATTCCAGAGGAATGAGGGGAAAATGAAACAAGCAAAAACATTTTATACATCACAGGTTTTAAGAAAGCAAAAGTTTGGTTCTGCTGACAACTCCTTAGAGGTGACAGCAGTCACTGACACTCCATCTAGAATCTCACTTCCCACAGAAGATGCTCTTTTTCCATCATAATCAGTTTCTCACAGCTCCCATTTTTTTAGGTCTCTAAGACTCAGAGCCAGAGGAAACAGGCAGCAACAGTCTTATCTAAAAGCAGTTCCTTCTTTTTTTCTGTTGTTGCTTAACAGAGTATGACTGTCACAAAGAATGTCTACAGGAAAAAAAAAAAAAAGTGGAAAGAGTTTGACTCAATGTCAAGAGATGTCTCAAATGTAAAGGCTGTAGAAATGCTGCCGAAGTTAAACGGTTGCTTACAGTGATTCACAAAAAAATGAACTTTTAAAGGAGACACAGAACTGACAGCAAGACAGCCACAATGTGTCAGGAACTTGCATCACCGGACTTCTAATTGCTGCAGTATTTCCTATCAAACTACTTCTCCTGCAATAATGCCATAGGCAATCACCATAGGCGGAGATATTCCATGTGTGCGAACAGGCAGACAAACAGATGGGCTCAGAAATCCACCGCTATTCTAACCAAGCACAAATCACACTTCGGAGGGAGGAACACGTTGGGGAGGAAAAGATGGTATTTGATAGTCCAGCCCTACCATGTGCTCTCTCCAGAGCCATGTGTAATGCTCCGGCACCGGGGTTCCCGCGGGGCTCCCACCTCTCACCCCGGCACTGGCTGCGGGACCGGGGAGCCCCGGCACGGCTCAGGAGACGCCAGCGCCTGGAGCGGGGCAGAGTCCCGGAGCCGCACCGAGGGGACAAACGAGCACATCCCGGGCTCGGGGGGCAGCGGGGCCAGGACGGGCTCCTCCGGGGCGCGTGTGCTCGGAGCACAGCTGCTAAAACCCCCCAAACCTCCGCAAAGCCTCCGAGGCACAGCGAAGCGCGCAAAGGCTCGTGTTCGCAGCACAGCCCCAACTTCGCTCCAGCGGCCAGGCCCCGCTCGGCCCGGCCGGCGGCAGCGGCGCTGACCCGCCCGGCGCCGCTCCCCGCTCCCGGCCGGGCACGTGCGGGCCCCGCGGCCCGGACCCTCCGCTCCCGCACGGCCCCGCGGCCCGGCCGGCGCGGCCGCTCGATCCCCCGCCTCCCTCGCTCGGTCCCGCGGCCCAGCCGGGACTGCTCGGAGGCGCCGCGCGGCGCTGGCGCCCGCGGCGGGCGGGCACACCCCCAGCCCGGCCCGGCGGAGCGCAGGGCCCCGTGTGCTCACCTGCGGCGCGGCGGAGGCGCGGCGGTGCCGGCGCGGGGGCGCGGGAGCCCCGCAGGACCGACCGAGCGGCGCCGCGTCCCGCACGGAACTTCGCCGCGCGCGCGCCCGCCCGCCCCGCGCTCCGCGCACGCGCCGCCGCCGCTCGGGCGCGCGCGCCGCCGCTGCCACGCAGGCCGGGCGGGGGCCGCGCGCGGGGGCGGCGCGTGCGCGCTCGGCGCCACCTGCGGCCCCGCACCTGGCGCGGCCCCGGCGGCTCCGGCACCGCCCGCGCCCCGCTCCCCACGGGCTGCCGCGGCTCTGCCCGGCCCGGCCCAGCTCCCCGCGCCCCCGCTCCCGCTGCGGCACCGCGACCCCAGCGCGGGTCCGGCCCAGGCCTCGAGTGCGGCACAGCCGAGCTTCTGCACGAACTGGCCTGAACGGGTTTGGCTCCGAAATCTGTCCAGATTTTGGGATAGAAAATCCTCAATCCGGAAATTAAGACATGTATGAGTACTCGACTTCAATTGAATTTGAACTTGAAATTCAACAGGTTATTTTCACAAGAGAGCACGAACTTGGCAATAAACACAAAGCAAACGAGCGAGGCTCAGCAATGGTCCCCGGGCGATGGCGGGGCTGGGGACCAAGGCAATTGCTCCTGTTTTGTCAACTGCTGTCACTTCTGTCAAACTCGTGCGGAGATGTTTGCTGGTAGCACTGGAAACTCCCAGCGCTGGCACAGCACAGCACTAACGCCAGCACCGAGCCCTAGAGCAGCTCACAAATGAAACACGCTGTGCCAGCAAAGCACCTTTGCCGCTGAAGCCGTTTCCACGCAGCCCTTTGCTAGTTATAATACTACTTTTAATTTTTTTTTTTTTTCTTTTGAATCCCTCCTGTAAAGCAGCTGAAGTGCCCTAGCATGGAGCAGGAAGGGGAAGGTCAGCCCAGTGCTCCCGGAGCAGGGCCGGGCACGGCGATGGAGCGCGCTCAGGGCGGCTCTGTCCTTCGGGCCAGGGCTGTGGTCCCAGCCCGCTGTCCCGTGCCCTGGCCTGGCTGTTTGCCAGCCCCTGCAGGTGTGCTGCAGCTGCCATGGCACACAGTGGCACACAGTGACGCCCTGCCCCGCAGCTCCGGGGATTTGCTGGCCACGTTTCCCGGGAGCAGCGGGAAAGGCCCCACTCTGCATCCTCTGCCACGTTCCTGAGCACGCGGCTTCCAAGGAAATGCCTGCAGCCCTCTGGCGTGTTGCTGCTCTGTCCCCTTTCTCCTGACTGATTGCATCACCTACACCTACACCACAGTGTGGGGAACCTGCTGCCCAAGACATTTCGGTTCAAATAAGTCACTTTTTCCAGCAGACTCCACTTACATACTTCAAAATAATTCTGTGTTTTACAGAACCTGAAACATGATGGCAGATCTTTGCTCAAACGGCTTTTATCCATGGAAATTCATACTTTTAGGAAAACCTTCTTGCTAAAGCAGTGCCACCTCCAGCATCCAGAGAGACCAGAAACTGCCGTGGTGGTTTGGGGAGATTTTTAAACTTTCTTCTGAAAATGTCGCTCGGTTTTAGTTTTGTTATAAAGCTGTTTACACCTAGCTAATAGAAATTCACGGTGTTCAGTTTGGGTGAATATAAACAAGATCCAGGGCTTGGGTTTCGGATACATTTCGGGGACAGTGAAAGTCGATTCCCTGTCCCGGAGCATTGCTGATGGCAATGCAGAGTTTCTCTCCGGGGTGCAGATGCCTGCACAGCTCTGCAATGCTTCTCACTAGAGACAGAGCAATAGACACAACAGATGGAAACTAAGAGGCCACCTGGTTTTAAAGCAAATCATATCATCAATCTATCAGTACAAAATCTGAAACATGGGAAAGTGCTTAGAGAAACAAAATTAATTCAATTTTTTCCTCCAAACTCAATTTTCCCAAAGTCTGTTGATGTACATTTGCAAAAATGCATTTCTTTCTCTTAAAATGAGAATGTCAGTGGATTGAGGTGGAAGAACTTAAGTGCTTTACATCAAAACAGCAACCAAAAAATATCTATTGTTAGGCTTCCATAAGTTACCCTTTTCTATTCAGAAAAGCTGTTTTTAAAAATCTGCTACATTCTTGTGCACAGCTCCAAGATCCAGGTTTTTCATAGCTAAATTAGACAGACCAGACAGAATTAATTTAAATTATAAACAGTTAGGAAAGAAAATTACATTTCCTCAATTAAGTCTTGACAGAAATAGACTTTCTTCATATCTGTGCTACAGTTCTGTGTGAAATTCTCTTTCAAACAACCCCTGAAGTGAGAACTTTCAGATGTTTACTTTACTTCTTCTGTGTTTCAGGGTCTATAAGAACAGCCACAGATCAAGTTTCCTGAAGTGTAAAAAATGTATTTTATACACACACATCTAAATGAGGGTTGCATCATTCACAGATCCCAGCTAATAATTTCATTTAATCAGTTCATTATTTTATGCAGTTCAAGGATGGGCTGATGTACATCTTAATCTACAGTTCTTAAAGTCACACTGATTAAATTGTCCAAAGGAATTCTTAGTAGTTACTCTAAGTCTGTAAGGAATGGAGAATTACCTAAATAAAAGTATTTTAAATAACTTATTTTCTAATCTAAAATAAGAAGAAATATTTTTTATGCCTCTAAAGCATTTATAGCCAGTATAGGCCAGTAGTACCCATGGCCTCCTCACTATTTACAGCCCAGTGCTGTAGCACTGACCTACTGGGAGTGAGGCCACTTCAGTATAATTGATCCAACAGAGCCCAGCACAGCAAGGGAGCACAGGAATATCAGGGCTGAGAACATTAAACCAGGAACATTCCTGTGTTACTTGCGGGTATGGATATTCACAGGTCCGTTTTGGGAAAACTGGAATGATCTGGACCCAAATCTTTAAGGATTTCAAATCAACATACAGTCAATTGGATTGATTTACTTTATTCTGAGAGCTAAATGCAGCTGTCACTGTATCCTTCATCCTCAGCCCATTATCGATAAATTCCTGCCCTTAGCGACTTAATATAGGCCTATTGACTTATTTATTTTCCATTCCTAATAGCACACAGTGAGCAGACTGCTAGAAGTTATTTTTCAGGGGAGGAAAAGCAGCACAAAAGAGCAAACAAACAAACCAACCCCAAACCCAAAATAACCTTCTTCTTCCCATGTAAAGTGTTGAGTTTAAGCAGAGTCAGTGTTCCAGCAGTAGCTGGAGGAGCCAGGCTGTGGATTCCTCTCTCCACAGGCAGGGCTGCAGCTCCCACCCCGCAGGCTGAGCTGCACAGAGCGGCTGCAGCCTGCACGCTCCGGCTCAGATTTCCATAAGGTTGGGTCCCAGAGGAAGCATTAATGCTGAAGGAATGCATACCAGCGTGGAACGAGGCGAAAAGGCAGCACAAAATCTCTCCAACAGATTGCTCCCAGAAACACCTCTTTTGTACCATATTTTAGATCTGTAGATTGATCTCATGAGCATTTGCGCAGCAGTTTAGTCTCAAACTGATAAGCGTGCTCCGAAAGGAGAGAAACAGAATCAAGGGAGATTAAAAGTGTTGGTCTTGGGGAAGATAAGGGACCGAGAGCCACCACGTGAGCAGAGCGCGCTCCAGCCCGGCCGCCTGCGGATCTCATCAGGGAACCAGATGTGACCAGTGGCAGAATATCCTTCCCAGCATGAGATCTGGAGGATGTGATTGCCATCCAGGAAAGGGGAGATGGGAAAGTATGATGGGGAAAATGGCCTTTTTTATAGAGTTTAATTGCTTAGAAGACAGACACGTTTTCTTTTAAAGAAGAAGGGATGTTCAAAAACAGGCTCAGGAAGGTGTCTGGAGGAAGGAGCAGGAGTTTTCACATGGAATGAAAACTGAGCATTGCTTCCTCTTTTCTGGTGGTTATGTTTGAAATGATGAAGTGACAGCAAACAGTTCTCATTCATTTCTTTGGTCAGTTGAAACCAGGGTGGGGCAGTGCAGAAAAAGTGGAAGAGCCTGTTGTCCTCTTCTCATAGAGCAGGAAATTGTGCATTTTCATTCATGAATTTGCTGATTGTCCTGCAGGGAGAGGACAGCTGGGAGAGGAGCCCCATCCCAGTGCAGGGAACCCCTCGGCCTTAGCACACTCTGCTTGTCACATCCAGACTGGCCGCAGGGCTGTCCCTGCCAGGCTGCTGGGTGGTTCCGACACCACCCCAGCTGCACAGAGCTGCTGCCATGAGCTGCACTTTGCCTCCCAGGGCCGTGGGGCAGCTGTTACCGTTGCTTTTGGGGAAGGACAAGGGGAAGATGGAGTTTTTTGAGCACCCAGTTTTGTGGTTGCTGCTCATTCTGGGGCAAGGAGGAGGAGGATGAAGTTTGCTGGAGCTGGGACACAGAGTAAGCTATGTGTCCTGCACACACAGGTAGCACTCGCTGTGCTCTTGAGAGAGGAAGTTGTGGGTGCCTTGTCTCAGCCCCAGCAAAGGGCTGGAGATGAAGCCTGTGCCCTGGAATCTGTATTGCAGCAGAGGAGAAGCAGTGCAGGGAGCAGCGTGCTGGGTCAGACCCCAGCAGCCTGTGTTGCCAAGCAGATGGGCTGCCGTGTTCTCCATCAAGTGCAGTTTTTAAGGTCATGCCTGGATAATGAGCATCACAGCACCCAAGCCTACAGATCATGAATATATGGATGAATATTGACTCGTGCGTGCTCCTGTCTGCAGCTCTGTCCCTGGAGCTGTCCCTCTGCTCCAGCTGTGCGAGTCTGGAGCTGCCATTAACCACTGGTGTTAGAGCTCACCCTGCCCTTGGTGCTGGGCTTTGGAGCACCTTCATGCAGGTGCCTCCCTCTCACTGCTCTGGGCAGGGTGTGAATGTGGCTCACTGGGCTGGAGCCACCAAGCAGCAGGATAACTTCAGAGCCTGGGCTCAGGTGTGAACTCAAACCATATGTGAAGCTGATAGCAAAGATAAACCCTTCTAACTACTTCATTACTGTGTAAGCAAGACACAAGCTTTATTGCTCTGTCTCCTTGTTTTCTTAATGAACTGCCTTAAGTTGATCCCTGTTTATACAGTTTATATAGTTTATATAGTGTGCCTGGTCATTAGTGAGGCTCAAATGCCTCCCCTGGAGCAGCCAGAGAAGAGGAGAGAAGAAAGAAATAGAGAAAAGAGAAGGAGAAAAGCAATTGACTCCAGACTGAGCAGCTCTGGCTGGGCCCTTCCCCTGTTTTCGCTGACATTCCTGCTGGTGACCCTCTCCAAGTGTTGCGGGTGAGTTTCAGGAATGCACAGCTCTGTCTCCGTGAGCTCGCCTTGTTATTCCAGAGGAGCTGGCACAGCTCCCCAGCTTTCACAGCCAGATGTTACAAGGGTGACCCTGCCAGACACTGCAGGCATGCACCTTCCCACTCCCAGCCCCTTGCATGGGGAATAGTTTCTGAGGAATCTATTCTGGGTAATACTTTCCTTTTGTGATTTGTTCTCTCCCTTCACGCTGAAGATTGTTTCATAGCACCAATGCTCAGATCATTTCACAGCTAGGGAAGTGGGATGAATTTTTCTATAAACTTTGAAGGCAGCAGGACAGATTGGTAACTGAAGGATATTTGGGTCCTACTCATGAGTCAGGACCCAAGCTGTGCAAAAAACACAGGACAAAAGGAGACTCCTGCCCAGAGAGAGCTGCGGGTGGTTTTACATTTCAGACTAATCATATGGATCCACAGAGAAAAAAGAATGCAAATGAAAAATGAAGCACTATTGGTAAGAGAACACACAGGGATCATACAACACCAACAGCTCTTCTTCCATCGTTTCTTTGCCTGTTCCAGGTGTTCCTGTAGCTCGTGGCCAGTTCTGGGATGCACACCCCAAGGTGCAGAGCCAGGGCAGAGCAGCAATGCATCACTGCACACTGACTGACAGCACAACAACTTCATGATCATAACCTCGTGTCCTGTGTGTTCTGGGACAGCCCACAACTGCTTCAACCTCCAATCTGCCTTCTCTTCTACTGCTCTTCATAGTTGTGAACTAAACTACAAATTTGGTGGGACAAAAACTTTGTTCATTGTAGGAGCACATTGGATTCCTGACCACAGCTTTCCAAGAGCTACTGCACTGCAAATACTTAAAGTATGTCTCAGAACTAATAACTTGTCACTTCACTCAATTCTTCAAGATGTCAAATGGAGATTGCACTTTACCTCAAAATGAGCTGGGGTGGAGGTGGAAATAATACCATTTGAATTTAGTACCATCTTATGATGGTAACATTCAAACAAATTACAAATTTAACCTTTAAAATAGTATGTTGAAAGGAAGTTAAAATCATTGCAGAGCACAGTTCATACAGCTGAGGTGTTTTCTGTTCCTGCACTGAAAGGTGCTGTAGAAATGCAGAGCATTATGTTTATTTATTAATAATCCCACAAAGAAATTTTCATGATCGCCACTGGGGACTGTCTGACAGGTGACACAGGCGACCTTCTGCCAGGAGTGACATCTCTCCCCTACAATTTACATTCTTTAAATGATTTGCTATCAAATTACTTACAGCACAAATTAGTTTCTCCCCCCACTGTTCACTCTCACAGCACCATATTCAACTGTTTGTTCCACAGGGCCATAAAAATAATAATATGGAAAGTCAGTGCCTCTGCTTCCAACATGGAAACAGTGCATTGGCCAAGAGATCGATTCCTGCACTCATTTTCTCAGGCACTGGGATTTGCATCTGGGGGAGATGCAGGTCATTGGCTGGAAAAGAGCATCCTAGGTTCACATTTTGATTGCACAACCAGATAAACCAAGTGTCCCAATTAGAGGGAAGAAAATAATCAGCGTTTGGTGGTACAGGAATGGAGCAGAGTAAGGAACAACTTTGGAACAGCCAAAGAACAAACCGCAGACATTTACTGGGTTTTAGGGAGACTGTAACCATCAGTGGCAGGGAAATGGTTAATTAATGGTTAATATACTAAAGGTGCAAAGGGTCTCCTGACCTCTGCCACTGTCAGTTTTGTCAATAGGCCAACAGACACCAGCAGAATAATTATGGCCTGTATTTAGATTATGGATTCGTGGGACAGGGTGAAGGTTGAACATGGGGAACATGGTTGTTTGCAGTTCATTAGTGATAGGAGCAGCCAAGGGTGGGAGGAGGGCACTGAACTGGATTCATCCCACCTGGAGTACTTGTGCTGAGCTGCATAATGTCAGGGAAAGAGATCTGATTAGATGGGGAAACAAAAGCAATAAACAACTGTGTTCAGCCTGTCACACCCAGCAAGCCCAAGGAAGGAAGGAAGGAAGGAAGGAGCAGAGAAAGCAGGAGCAGGCTCTGGCTCTCAGCCATGCTGCTCCTGCTGCAGGAATGCAGGGGTGGAAATGCAGAGCTGGGAGCTCTGTGTGTGGGATGTGGGTTGTGTGTGCACACGTGTGTCACACAGAGCATGAGGAGCTGTCTGCAGCTGTACCCTGTGCATCCTGTACCCAGCCCATGTCCCTGGGAGTGGGGAGGGTGCTGGGGCTGCCAGGGGCACACAGCAGTGACATGTGGAAGGACTGGGATGACCCTGCTGGCAAAGGCCTTGGGGTGCTGCTGCACAGGTCTCCAACTACTGATCAGTCAACACAACTATTACTAAATGGCAAGTCAGGTAAAGAAGGGGCTGCAGGGAATGTAAAATGGAAGCCAGATGCCACAGCATCACATTAATTCTTCAATGCAGGCTACAAATGACTGACAGTTTCCTATCATACTGATTACACAGGGCCCCAGTCAAATGGCTGGCAAAGTTTCTTTCAAGACACTGGGGATAATGAATTCAGAAGTTTCTGAACAGCTGCCTTTCATGGATCATTTGGAATTTGTGATGCAAATATGAAAAATCCATGTTAAATGCCCTCAACTAATTGAGTGGAGAACAGTGAATACAAAAGAATAGATCGCTGACCTTGGTAAAAACAGCACAAAAGCCTTAATCTGCCCAGAGAGACCAAGGGGGAACTGAGGAGTAGGAGAAAGCAGAAGCCTGTATACTCTCCCTCAAGTTCCTAATTCTGCTTGCCAAGAGATAAATACAGACTTTCCTTTTGGGACTATACAACAGCACCTACCTTCCTTCCCTACAGCCCACGGCAGTGGAGAAGGAGTGGGTGGGAACTGGGCTTCTGACAACTGCCAGTGTCAAACCTGACAATTCTAGACAGAATCTGACACTGGGGGAGAAGAGACAACTGTTAAAGGGTAGGAAAGGTGAGAAGGTGGGTTTTTACAGTTGAGAAGGCACAAGATAAAAGGAGAAGAAAGGCAGGGATGGGTGGGAGTGGGGTGGGTGATTGCAGAACAGCTCAGACCCCTGGGGTTACAACACTGCTGCTCACAGGCAAGGGTGACATGGAAAATGCAACACTGGCAAAACTGAAAACAAGGGACAAATGTGGCTTTCTAGTATGACATGGTAGAGCTGTTCACCTTGGAAAAACAAATTCATGCTGCCTGCCTGTATATTGCAAATCCCTAACACTTTTTCCTAGCTAGGTAGGTGTATGCTCCAAAGGTGTTAATTGTTGACCATCAGCTGCCTGGATGAGGGGCTGTTTCTGCTGAGCAGGCTGGACAGACAAGACATTGCTGTCCTGAGGCTCCCTGTATGGAAAATAGCAGCAAGGTCCAGCGAGCGAGCAAGTCTCCCCAGTTGTAGTTTTCCAAAATTGGAACGCCACGTCCGCTGGGCTCGCATACCAGCTCTGGTCAGGTCAGCTGTTTCTCACTTTATCATCGTGCTCCTTCGAGGGAGACCAGCTAACTGCTCTCGTGTTGCTGCAGGCACCACCACACCTTTCCCAGGTTGTGTGTGTGAGGAGCAGCAGAACAGAAACACTGGAGACAGAAGAGGCCAATCTATTATTTATACTCAGCTACTCCCCTTGGGCCTGAACAAGCAAAAAGCTCTCTTTAAAGGCTTATAGCTCTTGGTCAGGTTCCAAGAGAGACAAAGGGATGTTGTAAAAAGAGTTTCATATGAGCTTGGTAAAACACTCTCCTAGGGAAGAGGCAGCAGGTTTCCTTTGTGTGGGAAGGCAGGAGGTAGACGATTTTGTTTAAATTTACATTCACAATGAAGGATTTTCCTGTGTGTTTCAATGGCTCTCATTCAAATTTACATTTCTTTGAGCAGTTTTCTGCATTCGAAGGGTTTCTGTGCCATTTCTAAAGCAGCAGCCCTGTTTCATGCCCTCTTAAGTCTGTACCACTCAGGAAGTTGAAAGTGCTGACTCAGCTCTCTGGAGAGCCTGAGAAGCATCGCTGTCCTCGCTGTTTGCAGTTCTCAGATGTGAATAACCACAGAACAAAAATGTTTTGGTGCCCCTGGCTCAAATGCTGGGCAGATATGGAGCTTTCTTTTAAAGCGGAAGGAAACAGGGAGGTACCAGGGGTGCCATGGCTGCTGCAAGGAGAGCAAAGACAACTGAAGCAATTGCGTGTTGGGCAGAAAGCAGCGCTGCAGTCAGGTGTTGTGCTGGAGGCCTGGGAAAACACTTGGAACGTGCTTTTGCTCCACTAGTTTCAGCCAAGATTTAAATGCCCAGAAAGGATCTGGAAGGTTGCCAAGACAACAGGGTTTTTGAAAACCGCAATGTTCAGGTTTGGGTGGGGATGAGGAACATGTTCAAGTCGTTCCGCAGTATCTGGAGTCACAAGCCAGCAAGAGAGCACATGCGGTCGGTAATGCCCAGCAGGAACCGACGCAGCCGGCACAAAGTTCTATTATTCTTTTTACTCTGCACAAACCACATGTTTTTCATTAAGTCCAAATTGTAAAAGAAAATATATACATATTAAACCAAATACCAGAGTTGTGTGAACGTGTGTTTGGCAGTTTGCGTTCAGGTTACAAATGCTTACAGTGTATTTTACAAAAATGCTGTTTTACAAGGCTGCGATCCGCAGTCAATAATGCGAGACGTGCCATACTCTCAACCAGCATTTTGGCCCACACTTCCTCAAAAAGCAAATAAACAAAGTAAACTAAATCATCCTGCACTTCAACAGCTTGGTTGGTTGGGTAGATTAGTGCCTCGGAACAAAAGCATTCATGGATCAGAGACCTCTTGGGTTTCCTGAATGTTTCAAGCCTGGCTTCCTTAGGACACAAGACTCCTGCATTCACACCACCCATCTGTCATCTCCCCCACCCCCTCCACCCCCATCTTTTTAGCTCACTGGCCAATTTTAAATAATTTTATGTAATTTGGCAGGCAGTTGAACGAGGCTCCAACACTGAATTCAGTTTGCCAAAGTTTGTAGAAGACCAGTGGACTAGAAAGCGAGGAGTCCGTGCTGAGCCCTGCGCGCACGGCCGGGAGGGCACGGCCCAGACCCGGCCCAGGGAACAGGGGCCCTGCTGTGCCCAGCAGGGCAGTGTCACACGCACACATCAGGGCACTTGTCACCGGAACGGCGGCTGGGTGGGATGTGAGATGCTGCCGGCCCTTCCTCCGAGCATGCTGTTCCCTGGCATTGTGCACGGCCTGCATTTCACTGTTGAGAGATTGCTGAGAACAGGCAGTAACTGTTGAGCAGCAATGTAAGTGAAGGTGGTGTTTATGCCATAAAATATGCTGTGCTGGTGAGACGTATAGAAGGAAGCAGGATCTGGGAAGCAATTGTTTTATGAGGGACTGACTTTAAAATGACTCATTTAGTACAGAGCAGTGATTGTGACTTTATTAAAAACCATGTTCTGGAGTGAACTCTTTGGCTTGGTTACATGTGCTGCCAACTTCAGCTTCATCAGAAAATAGGTCTTGCTGAATTCCCAGGGAAAAGTCCTGGAGCGGGTCCCAGCTCTGTCTCCGTCTGCGGGGATGCTGCTGGCACCCCACTGCGCTGCAGCGGGGCCAGAGCCTGATCCTGCGCCGGTGCAATCACAGCTCCTGCTGCTTTTGTAACAGCTTCCTGTTGTTATTT
Organism: Muscicapa striata striata; assembly: GCA_030060385.1. Classification (NCBI taxonomy): domain Eukaryota; kingdom Metazoa; phylum Chordata; class Aves; order Passeriformes; family Muscicapidae; genus Muscicapa; species Muscicapa striata. The sequence continues at coordinate 3,098,410 of JAREIS010000026.1, read as the reverse complement.
CTGTTCCTCTGCATTCTTTAGGTACATTTTGTGCAGTGCTCAGATACTTCAAAGTGCTGGTATTAAATTAAGCAAAAACGCTCACTTAAGATAAAAATCAGACTTCTCAGAGTTTCAAGATGTCAAACTGCAGCCCCTTCCCTGCCACTGCCAGCAGCTGTGGCACACACTGGGGCAGGATGCTCAGGGAACACAGAACCCAGGGAAAGCAAGTGTGGGAGAAACAGGACTTCTTGTAGTTAAGTTTCCACAGCCTTTAAGAGGATCCAACAAATTCCGATATAAAACAGACTGCTTCACAGTTTAAGTGTATGGACTTTACATGGCCAATTTAGAACCCTGCTTTCTTCTCTCCCTTCCCCCAAAACAGGTTTTGGGGATGGAAATACTGATCCAAACTAAATCCCAGGAGCCTGACAATCCTTCTGCAGAACTTCCCTGAGACCCTGGGATGTTGCCAGCCTCAAGTGATGGAAAGGAAGATTGCCAGGTCACAGGGCATGCCACAGATGGGATTTGACTTCTGAGTAGTCATTTAATTTAGGCCTGGAATGAGATTTATGAGACTCTATCTGAAATCACAGAGAAAGAAAAAGATAGACGACTGGGAGGACAAGGCAGGGGGATGTGAATTCAGATGAGACAAACTCCATCTGAAGTGTGTAGAATATTCCTGCGAGGCTTCTAGTTTCCATCTCTGTTTTACAGATTGGGAAACGAATGCTTTAAGTAAAAAATCCATGCTAGCAGGGAGAATATTAGCAGAGAGAAGACTAAGGACATGCAAGTCCTGCAGCCCAGCTTTATGGTCTGAGCCTCCATCTCCTCCACATAGTCTCTTTGCAGGGAGGACGGGCCAAAACCAAAGAAATTTTGTGTTATTTTCTTCTCGTACCAAACAAGGCCTCCCCAACTGGAGATGCACCATGGGGTTGGCCTTGCACACACATTAGGCAGGAGAGGTCCAACCAGCAGCCACAGAGAAGCTTCCCCAGCACAGTCCCTTCATGCAAATGAGGCCTAAGCTCAGTGAGAGGAACGGGTATTGAGGAGTGAAAATGAGAAGGAGCACAAGTGGGTGCACCTGCAGGAGCTGGTGGCACCACCAGTGGTGCTGGTGGCAGGACCCTGCTCCAGGATGCCACACTCACTTCACAGTAATGTCCTTCCCTGAAGCACTTAAAAGTACAAGTTAAACATGAGCCTTGTAGCACAGCAGTGCAGCTGGTCACTGCTGTCCCCATATTACAGCTGCACAAACCAGGGTGCTGGGTAGAGACAGCTGAGCAAGGACCAGCTGTGGGTGCAGCCAGGAACTGACAGCTCATCTCCTCTCTCATTTCAGATCCCTGTGAAGTCCTGCACCTCACCCTGTCCCACAGGGAAACCACCTAAGAGCAGCTTTACAGAGGAGTCCTGGCAGCAATGTGTCTTAATCACTGCAAAGTCTGAAAGTCAGTGGGAGGAGAAACATGTTCCTACAGCTTTAGATGGTGCTTTCCAGAAGCATGTCTCACTTTTCTGCTGGCAGCTTAGATTCCTATTATTTTGACTGTTTGGCACATCTGGAGAGGAGGGGAAGCTTCCCCGGCCCTTGACCGGCCACGCTGCTGCCAAGCCCTGCTCGCCACTGCAGTGACCAGAGGAGCGAGGGGCTCACGCTGCCCTTGCACAGACCCAAATCTACATCTGAGGGGTTGAGGTGCCCTCCCTGCCCTCCCAAGGGTCACCTTTCCCCACTTCTCAACCACCAGCCCGACACATGTTGTACTGCAACCTGGGAAGCTTCACTGACCCTGAGCCCCTCTCCCACACCCCAGGGTATGACACGGACATTTTTCTGCCCCACAACATTCCCAGTCATGTCCCACAGAGCTCTGCTGTTGTGATGCTTCATATTCAGAGGCTGTAAATATGCAAACCCCAGGAAGAAAGACACAACACCCACAGGCACATGCCAGTGCCTGGATTAAGACAGAATCCATTACATCCTGCAGCCAAGAGTGGATGGGCGCTGAAATTCCCCGGAGTGCCACACATGAACCGCTTAACAGTAACAGAGGAGCCCCCAGTGCCCCTGAGCCGCAGGGCTGGCAGATCCAGTTATCCACACTATCCGTTACACCGATCTTCGCACACCCCGGCACCACCCCAGCCCTGACACCTTCTGCTGGCATGGCAGCAAAGCAATGTGGCTCCGCCCATGGGCCACGTGACACACACCCGGGTCACTTGGCCCCGCCTCTCAGACCACGTGATACCCACTGGGCCATATGGCCCTGCCCCACTGCCACATGATCTTCACCCCAGGTCACCTGACCCTGCCTCTCAGACCACGTGATACCCACTGGGCCATATGGCCCCGCCCCACTGCCACATGATCTTCACCCCAGGTCACCTGACCCCGCCTCTCAGCCCACGTGACACCATTGGGCCATATGGCCCCGCCCCCTTTGTCACGTGATCTTCACCCTGGGTCACTTGACCCTGCCTCTCAGACCACGTGACACCATTGGGTCATGTGGCCCCACCCCATTGCCACGTGATCTACACACACGCACCCCACCCCACCCCCGGGTCACGTGACCCCACGCCGTGGTGCACAGGTTTCCCCTGGCTGTTCTGCCAGAGGACAGGACAGGGCACTGCTCCTTGCTCCGAGCAGCTGGTACCGGGGGAAGTTAACCCTTTCCTCCACATGCACCAGTGTCGCCTATGCAGCTGTGGGAGCAGCGCGGGCAGGGGCCGTCCTGCTGCCCCAGGCCGGGCCTGTCCGTGGCTGCCCCAGGCCGGGCCTGTCCGTGGCTGCCCCAGGCCGGGCCTGTCCATGGCTGCAGGCTGGGGAAGCCCCTGTGCCGTGCCAGCCCAGCAGTGCCTCTCGGCAGCATTCCTGTGCTCCCCACCCTGGCTGCTCGGCATGCTCTCACCAGGAAATGTTTGAGCTTCACGGAGTTGGAAGCTCTTTCTGCTGCTGGTTAACCAGGGCAGGGCTGTGAGGGGGGACAGAAGAGAAGCTGGGAGCTGGGGGTGTTCACCCAGCCCTGTGCACATCCAGCCCCAGATGACAAGGGGCTAAAAAATTCTCGGTGCAAACAAGTGGGACTCACAGCCCAGCCCCAAAAGCCAGCACAGAGCCTGGCTGGAGCTGGACCCCATGGGGTGGCAGGATGCAGAGCCCAGAGCTCAGACCAGCTGCCCGTTTCCTCAGGGAGCTGAGCTGGAGCTCTGGCCAATGTGCCTGATTTCTCTCTCATTTATTTTAGATTTTCAGCAAGACATTTCCACAGCTACTCCTGATCTACACCAGTGGGAATAAGCGATGGTCCAGGCCCCTCCTCCCAGAAGCCTGGCTGGAGTTCCTCAGATTTCTTCCTTATAGAAAGCATTGAGGGTCCATTTTTTCCCTGTTAAATCATCTGATTTTTTTTGGCTTCCCTTTTGAGAGGAGTTCTTTCTTTCTTTTGAATTAATTTTGCTCAGTTCCAGCACTGACCCATGTTTATGAAAGGGGCTTATGAGCTGTAATGTTAACTAGCCTCAGTTTGCTGATTCAGCAGCAGAGTAAATAGGTAATTACACTCTGCCATATGTGTCTCTAATTCCAAATAGGTGGTGTCCAAAAGGCGCTGTGCATTACCAGTGGATGACTGGAGTTGGGACTGTAAAAATGAGTAAATTGGTCCCCAAGGCCAGAAAAAGCTCTGTCAAATCCCACTGTTTATATCATACTGAGTGGCTGACTTGTGGTTATTTTGTAATTTAATACTGCTAAATGTCAACGGGAAATCCTTTCAACTGCAGTTTGATACCTAGTGACAGAAAATCATTCAAGACTTAGACAAAGCAGCAAGCTCAGAGAGGAGCATTTTTTTCTTTTAATCTTTGCATAAAGAGTGATCCTGCAGCAGCTGCCCTGCCCCGGGGGGGACAGGGCAAACACAGTGCTGCCCCCAAAGATGCCCCTGTGCTGTGCTGGGTCTGCAGCAGTGACTGCCAGGCGCTGGGCAGGGCTGCCTTTGCCTCCACCTGCAGCAGCAGTCACTGGGCTCTGTGTTCCCAGTGCCTCCCCAGTCAAGCCCAGCTAGACAAGTTTATTTAGTCCTTGTCTTGCAAAGCCTAGTGTATGAGCCCAACTCTTCTGGCTGCATGTTTGCTTTTAAAAAAACAGACAACCAGGAATTCCTGCATTGTCCAAATACTTTCTGTAAACAAATCCAAACAGTCACGCGAGGGCTGCTCAAGCTCTGCTGGTGAAGAAGCTGCATGGGAGATTGCAAATGACTTGCAGTGTGTCTTCAAATGCTGAACTGAGTCTCATAGGCTGTGTTATAGAAATGTCCAAACTCTCCCAAAGCAGCCTACTGCACTCATTCATGGTGCTGTCCTGCCTCAGTGAGCTCTCTGAAGTGAGACAGCAAACTGGAGTCACCTATTCTGGTGCTTCCAGCTGCTGGTCACCTCCTCAGTCAGGGACAGTGATCTCCTTTTCCCTGGAAACAGAGCATCAGAGTGGCACATTGGCAAGGAGGAGGGGACTGGGCTCAGAGCTGGCTGGGATGGCCTGGGGGCACCTGCCATCAGCTCTGTGCTTTGGCAGGACCTGGTGCCATGGGGGAGCACCAGCCTGTGGCACACATGGCCTGGGGGATTCTGACACAGCCCAGACATGCAAGTTAAAAGTTTTCCTCTTCCCAACGTGCAAACACGGAGCTCTGCTCGCCCCCAGCTCAGGCTGTGTCCCCACTGCTCTTTGTGCTGGGCAGCAGCACCATGTTTCCCAGGGCTGCTGTCCAAGCAGGGTCTGTCGCACCTGATCTGCTCTGCTCTGTCTGTCTGCTGCAGATCCCTCATCTCTGGGGGCTGAGCACAGTAATTAGAGGGCTGAGAGCTGGACAAAGCCTGTCTGGTGGATGGCTAATTTACAAATGCTCAGACTGTCCACAGTCCTAAGCCAAAGAGGAAGCTTAATTAGAGGCACAGGAGAAATTCATCTGGGAGAAAATTAAGGCAGACAGAAGCCCCACCCCATCAGAGGCAGAAGGACACCCTCAGTGCAGCCTGCTCCTTCAGGGAATCCTGCTGGCATGGGGCAGGGACCAGGGCTTTGCTTGGAAGCAAAGGGCAAGTGGTGGCCCTGTGCCTAGAAGCAAAAAGGGCACTGCCATTGCTCCCTGAGTCTCACTCCCTCCTGCTTTGGGAAGCCCTGACAGGATGCACAGTTCAGCTTAAGCATCTCTCCAGGGCTGTGGGGCCCAGCCTTATGTTGGCAATTCCAGCTTAGGCTAATGGGGTCTGTGGGGAAGCTGTTTCTCACTCAGTTCTGCTGTTCGACACTGCTGGTGCAGAGTGGGGGAGCTGCACAAGCTGCTCTGGCAATATGTTTGCATAGATCCCACAGGATCCTCAGTGACCCTTAGGATCCAGTCTGCCTCCTCAGCTCTAGAAAACGAGTGAACAGCTCAAACCCTTCTGTGCCAGGCTGGGCTACAGCAGTGTCACAGGGCAGGAGCCACCTGACTCTGTGTCACATCAGGGTGACACAATTCAGCCCAGGCTAGAACCTGTCACAGCACCAGGAGTGCCAGCAGCTTGTGTCACAGCATCTGGGGCTGTGCCAGTAGTTCCCCAAAAATCTGGAGAAGCCTTGTGATCTAGGAAATTCTTCTCTAACTGTCTCCTCCCCTAAAAATTTACAGCTAAAGCCACCCCATCCTGGTTTGTTTGATGTGGACTCTAGGATGGTCAGATCTCCTAAGTGAGGTCCATTTTTCCTTGCATCCTTGGGCCTTCCACAAGGGACTGCTGACTCATGAATTTGGGGACCAAATGCCACGAAGGGGCTGCCTGGGCACACAGAGTGGCAGTGGGTGCTTCACACTGAGCATGGCTACAAGAGGGGAAGAGGGAACAGGGGAAGAAGAACAGCTTTGACAGAGTGGGACTGACTAAGAGAGTCATTTGAGAAAAACTAGGATACCTGCCCTGGCCAGGGAAGGTGCTAGCTCCAGGGAGAAGCAGAGATGAGCTCCAGAGCTGCAGGGCCCATGCAAACAGGGACTCTCTCTGCCCTGGAAAATGGAGTCTCAAGGAGGAGGCCCCAGTGAGGGGACAGGGGACTGTGGCTGTGCTTTGGCAGGCCAGATCTGCCCTGTCACCCCAGCCTGAAGTGACACCTGCCAAGCCCTTCCACTTGGCTGGGAGAGATTAAAGGATGAAGTGGCTGGCAGTTAAGGCTCCGTTCATTAGAAAGAGTCCTGTTAATTGGGTATTAACTGGCCTCTGCTGGGGATCAGGGACACATGGGCTGGGAATACAGGAGCTGCAGTGTGATGCTTGTCAGACATTTGAACTTTGGCAGGCTGGTGTAGCTGGCATGGGGAGGGCAGCCCAGCCCTCAGCTGGCACGGTCAGGCCGTGCCCCTCAGAGATTCACGGCTTCTATTGTCTTGGCCAGACTAATCCCTCTGACTGGGATGCTGGGCTGGTGTTTCCTCCCCATCCCAGACTGCCTATCACACCTCTTGGGCTTTTCTCAGTTTAAAAATACATGTTTGGGCCTTAATCTGTGCAGCTTTAGGGCACAAAGACCAGGCTGGCCCTGCGATCACCTGACGTCAAGTCCTGAAACAAAGCCCTTAGGGCAGAGTCCTCATACTCTGGCACTAAAGTCTCAATTCCTGTCGCCTGGAAACATAACAGGATTGTCTCCGTTTAGTGGGATTATGTCTGAAAAAGCCTTTTGTTACTGCCACTCTCTGCTCCAGGGTTGACAGCTGAATCAAACCAGATGGGAGTCCCACGGTCAGAAGGAGGAAATGGTGCAGGGCTCCTGGCCCTGACACGGGTTGACCTTGGACAGCCAAGCCCCTCCACTGCTCTCCACTCAGCCTGTCCTCCTCGGGGCAGGGTGAGCAAAGGCCCTCAGGGACCCAAAGCCTTTTGCTGCAGCCATGCCAGGGGGCTGTGAGCAGCTCGAGCAGGGCAGGGTTCCTGCCAGTTGTGTCCCTCCTCGACCCCAGAAGCGAGTCTCATGTGCCAGAACACATCCTGCAGTGTGAGCTCTGGGGGGACAGCAGGACACTGGGTGCTAAGGAAACTGGGCAGTGCTGGGATCAGATGGGAAATGTGAGGCTTCCCAGCTCAGATTCCTGTCTCCCTGCTGGGTCAAACGCCAGCAGTGCCCCTCCCAACAGCACCTGTGCTCCAGGCCAGGCCTCTGCAGACTCAGGGCTGAAAACTGCCCCGAGCAGGACCTGGGAGGAGGAGAAGGGTGCTGAGGGCCTCTCACCACCAAGCTGCACCCAGCCCGCTCCCCTGACACTTGCAGAGCTGCAGCATTGATGGAAGCCTCTCTACCTCTAAGGCATGAGATAAGCTATACACAGCAAGAAGGTTTGCCTAATTAACTCCGATTGTATATGACATTGTCATGTTGATTTACTAAATATACGCGGGAAATCTCTTTATTTCACCAGTTGATTGGTGACATAATCTGGGGCTGTAAGGAGCAGCCTTGACACCAATTCCCTCTGGTTATGTTACCTGTCTTTTCCACCTGCAATCGCATCAATGAAGCCCACAAGGAACTTCAATAACTAATTTATTCATTTTGCTTCTGATTTATAGTAAAAAGGAAAGGATGTCAGGATACACTTGTCTAGAATGACAATCAAGCCCAGAACCCTTCCAAGCTCGTGCCTTCTCAAGAAGTAGAAGGCTTCACCTTAGCAGCATGTGCAGCGTGCTGATCGCAATTACCAACGCTTCTGTGTTACTGCAGACTCTCACCAGCTGGGAGAAAGTTTCCAAGTAACACAAGCCTGGAAAAGTCAATTACCTTGTTCCCTTTTCTGCTTAAGGTATGCCATTCCTGACTGACACATGGCATGTTCAACCTAACTCCTCATGTCCCCACTTGCCTCAGGATAGCTCTCCAGGTTTACCAGGCTGTGCTGAGATCCTGTTCTATACAGTCCTATTGTGTCCACAGAGCCCTGGGACAACTTGTATGAGCAGCAGGCACAGGGAGAAGACTCAGGTTGATGCAAAAGAATCCACAACTGTCTGTGGATGAGTCCCAGTAAACTGCAGTATGGTCCAAGGACTTGCTCTTATTCAACCTTATTTGCACCAATGTACAGATATTCAGCCAGTATTTGCTATCTAAAGAAAATAGACTCCAAAAGAGCTCCTCAATCTCTCACTAAAGCCTCTCCCCTCTCATGCGACATGGGAAATTTTCAGAAGTTTGTATTGGCAGGAAACTGTTTCCAGAATCTGACCATGTGCCAGGAGGTCAAGGCTTTCCTCCCAGATGGAGAGCAGAGGAATAATTGCTGCTCTCCTCTTTGGAGGCCCCAGTGAAATCTCTTTCCAGAAGAGAATGCAGTTCCTGGTGATGTTCTGAGAAGCAGCAGTTGTCAGTGAGTGGTGCCTGCAGAGCACTGCAGAGACTGCCCAGGTTTGCACGAACAGGGCTGGTCTGTGCACTGTGCAGCTCCTGCAGAACCTGATGTGAACTTTTCCAGGCTAAGAGAGACCAGGAGCCACGTTCCTTGCTCTCAGCACAGCAGTCGAAGGAGCACTGCTGTGCACTATTCATCCCACCCTGGCTCAGCACATCCCAGGCTGCTGCAGTGGCATTTCCCATTTCCCACAACTCTGCTTTGATTGTTTCCCACACTGGGAGGTGTTTTTAAGGCTTAGTCCACAATGAAGCAGTAGTTCTCAGGGGCTGGCAATGTCAGTGGCCTTATACTGGCAGAGGTACCCTGGGAGACCAAGAATGCCTCCTTCAGCAGTTCTCTGAGCTGCTCCAATTTCTGCTGGAACAACTAAAGTTACAGACCAAACCCACTTCCTCCCGCACACAGACTGTCCTCATCAATGCAGCACTCCTGATCACAGTGAAACCAGAGCCTCATTTGGCAGAGCAATCAGGGAGCAGGGTGAGCTGCTCAGGGGGACGTGCAGATACTCTGTGTCAGGCGTGGAGCCCAGCTCAGCAGCAGGGAGAGCGGGGGACAGGGAACATGCAACTCCATTGGAGGAGAGCCTAGTTAAGACCCGTCTGTGTCAGCCCAAAGCTTAATCTGGATTGATGCAAACTGCAGAAAGTATCATTAGAGACTGTCTGGGGAAGTCACAGCTTCTCTGCTCCCTTCTTGTCTTCTGCAATAATAGAGATATTTCTGTTTACAAAGGTGGACTTGATCCTCAGAATTTCCTCTGTAGATCTCTAGTATTTGCATGTGTCACCCTGTTTTCCCTGGCTCATTAATCACTCCCTGTGCTTGTCAGAGTGGAGCAGCCCTGCTGTGCTCCCACAACCTGCTAGAGGGGCCCCAGGCTGAGTGTTTGTGCTGCTGCAGTAGAGCTGTGTTATGGCACTTGGGCACACAGCCCCGGCCTGCCCACCGTGCCCCCACAGCCCCTCGGCAGCTCAGGGCACAGCCCTGGCACAGCACATGGCTCGTGGCTGCTTTCCTGGCTGTGGAACAAAAAGATTTCCCTCAACTACAAAAAAACATCTTCCCCCATCCCAGGGGCCAGTCTGCTGTCCAACCTTCTCTGCTGTCCAACCTTCCCTGTGCCTCCCTTAGCCTGGGACAGGGCAGCCACCCAGGGAGTGGGAGATCTGTGGGCAGGGGAGTGTGTCAGCAACATGTCAGGATTGCTCCTGAGCCAAGACACAGACAGGTCCAAGTCCAGTCCAGTCCCAGCAAAGTCTGTGCTCAGACCTGTCTCGAGCACAGTGAGGTTTCTGCAGTGTGCAGCATCTCTGGCTGATTAGAAGCAAACCCATCTCCTCCTTCCTGCCTTTCCCATCAGCTGGAGCACACGGCTTACAGGAACAGCTCCTTGTTTTCTTGTCTCCCATTTTTAATGACCAATCTCTGTGATTGGCATGAGGAGCTGAGTCCTGGTAGAGCTGAAGAAATTCAATATTGCTAAGACCAGGACAGGAAACAGCAATGTGTTCCTGCAGTCACAACTCCACATTAAGTAATTTGTGTATTAAACTGAAGATGACACTATGAAATGCTGAAATTATCTGAGTCTATTCCAGCTTACAGGGAAAAATAAACTTAAAGGGGTTCAGTTTGGTAATTCTAGGACACATATCACCTTGTAATCAAGTTTGAAGCATGTATTTAGGCATTTTGCAGAGCTGATCTATTGGGGTGGAGGCAGCACCAAGGGAGGTTCCGTCACAAAACCTTGTGCAGAGCAAGGAACATGCTGCAACCCCTTTGGTGAATGCCAGGGCCATGGGGCAGTGAGATCCCTGATGCACAGGACAGTGGGATCCCTGCTCCAAAGCTCACCTGCTATGTTCAGTCTTAACAACTGGAGCTGCAAGAGCTGCCACGTGGTCCCAGATAAGGAAGCTCTGGAAGATCTCTGTTGTACCGAGCAAGGCAGGGATGACTGGGGCAGGAGTGGGCACTGAAGGGAAAACCCCACAGGCTAAGGTGGTTCTTCCCATTTGAAGATTGTTAACAAAAATGTCCCTGCATGTGCTGCTCTGCAGAGCTCAGTGAGAGGCTTCAGCAAAGCCAGGTCTCTCAGGAGGTTGCCAGACTGCCTATTTTTAGTCACGTTGGAAGAACTCCAAGGTCATGCCAGTCAGGGCTGAGTGACACCCAGGAGGGCAGCTGGGCTCTGACCCAGGCATGGAAAAAGTGAACTGTGCCTCATCTCAGTGTCAGAGCTGTGGAACTGAGAGCTCCTGCAGCAGAGACTGGCACTGCTGTCTTTCCTCACTGTGCCCTGCTCTGCTCTGCACCCCACTCTGAGACCAAGCTCTGAGTGTGCCCGTGTCCATGGAGGGCTGTGAAACACACTGAGGCTTCTCTTCTACCTTCCCACATTTAAACTATTCTCCAGTGAAAATCACAATTTGAAGGACAGTCTGAAATTTAAGCTCCATGAAGAGAACTTCTGAAGTTCTATTGAAAGGTAAATGAAACCCTGCAAAACTCTCATTGAGTCCCATTAATAGTTAAGAAATTTACCAAAGGAGTCAATAACAAGTTACTGATTTGTATGCTCAGTAGCAGAGCTTTGAAAAGAAAAATCCAAGACCACAGATATCTGGGAGGGCATTTCCAGAATCACACTTCAACACAATCACTGGAAGATTTAATTTAAGGTTTTCCAGTGTCAAGTTAAAAGAGGAAATACAAAAAATCTGTTTTCTTCAGAAATGCAACTGAACTGCCATAATCCTATTGGATTATTTCATCCTACTGGATGAATCCTACTGGATTTCATCCTATTTTAATCCTATTGGATTGTTTCAGGTAGAAACCCCTGAAATGCATTTTGCACAGCGTGTGATAATTTTTTTCCCACTGTTCATTAGGAAATTGCAACAAAAGCTTTGCAAATACACACTCATGCATGTCTGTGAAAGGGAGGAGTAGGCTGGTGGAGCAAGTCTGCCCTCCTCACCAACCCACTTAACGATGTGCTTAAATATAAGCTGCTGCTTAGTCACATACCCACAGATACACACACACTTCCAATCATATTTAGTTCATCCCAAACTTAGTATTTCTATTAAAAACCTCTGCAAATGCAGAATGCCAAGACATACCCCCAGTACTGAACGGCAATTAAACAATTTGCTTTCCTCTAAAACTCGTCTTCTGCAATCTTCATCAAGAAAACCAAGCAAAACAAAAGCAAATTAATATAGATATGCCTGCTCAAAGTAAATAATTGTTAGAGAAATCTCCCTACTGAGCAGGGCTTAATTCTCTTCTTTTCTTACTGTTTACAGAGCCACTGCCAAAGAAAGGACATGTTTCATTTTCTCCAGTTCAGTGGGGTGATCTAATGGACCGGAGTGGATTCACTAAAGCTCCAGAGCATGGTATAAATGGGCAACAGCCATTAGACTATGCAAGAACAAGCCAAATCAACCCTTTATAGCTCCAGGTCCTCTACACGGCCCATGGGATCGAGCTAATGCAAGAACTAGGCAAAGGGAAAACCAAGGATGCAGCCCCTTAATGACAGGAGCTGCCTTCCCTCGGGGACAGAATGCTTCCCTGCAAGCAAGACAGAGGGACCCTGAGAGGGGACATGGTGGCAGGGAGCCACAATTAGGGGGCTCTGTGGTAAAGGTAGCAGGGGAAGGGGATTTTCCACATCACATCTTATAGGGAAGGAGTTTGAGGAGCCTGTGGCACAGTTTCCCTGGCCCATGGAAGGGACAGGACTCTTTTCAGCTGGGGCTGTGGGTGTTCAGGACAGAGCCAGCCCCACAGCCCAGCCCCAGGTTGATCTGTACTGTCCTCCACAATACAGTCACCAGCCAGGGCACTCCAAATTCCCTTTGACTCGTCCCTCTGGGGCAGCTCTGCATTTATTTGACTGACTTTGGGGAGCAGTCCTTGGCATAAGTGATGAGGAAAAGAAATGTTCAAAGTCACCTGAGTCAGCATCACTTGCTCAGCAGCCCAACCTGTCCCTCCCACATCAGGTACTCAGATTGGCCCTGCTTACAGGCTCTTCCAGTCCAGGCACCAGGAACAAACCTGTGGCCAATGTCACCCTCAGCCCAAAAGGGCAGAGCTGCACCCTGCAGTATCTGTGATCAATATATGGAATCAGAGAGTCTGACAGAGCTGTTGCAGAACAGAAGTGAAAGTCCTGCTCTGACCCCGCACCGTGATCCAGGAGCAGGCACAGAGCAGGAGGGGATCAGTGTCTGCTGTGCTCTCGTGCTCTGGCCAGCACAGAGTCCCAGGGCTCACACAATGCCCGTTCCTGTGAGAAATGACTCAGACTCCAGTGCACAGCCCACTTCCCAGCCCCACGCACTGTCCCCAGTTCCACTCTATTTCTAGCACTGCTCCAATGCTGTGTCCCTTTGAAGCCCTGTGAACACACCTGTCCTGACCTGCCAGTGGGTTCCATTCACGCTTCCCCCCACATCTCTTTCCACAGCCTTGCTTGGTTTCTCTGCTGTGAAAATGACCACATCAGCCTTGTCACAAGGTACGTGAAGAGGAGTTGCTCCACTAAATGAGAGAAAAAATGCTGGATGAAGATCCAAGGAGAAGGCAGGCAGCACATCCTGCATTCCCAGGGGATGTTGGAAGATGAGTATGAAGACCTGCAGTGCACTTGTTGCTGTTGGGGTGTGTGTCTGTGCCTCTCTGTGTGCTGACATTCAGGGAGGACAGGAGAGCTTTGCTGTTCCTACTATTTGTTCCATTTGGGCTCAGAACTGTGAGTGGACTCAGGTCCATGCTGGGTGCCTGTCTCCTGCTTTCCTCCCGGCAGTTCAGTGTCCTGATGCAGCACCAGGCACAGCTTTGGAAAGACAAGTGCACTTGAGAGTGACCCACTGCAAGGCATTTACAGCTAATGGGGAACGGCAGATACAGAATAAATATGCATTTTTCAAAAGCCAGTTAAAAAAAAGTGTAGAACTAAGCCAGTGAAACAGAAATTACAGCTGGAGCCTATGATCAAGGCAGAATTACTGAAACGCTGGATGCCTTGTCCTTGAGGTGCCGGGGTGGTTTGTTCTTCAGACAGATATTTACTACTTGCACTTTTCCAGATCTGTTTCAATGTCTTGTTGCAGTCTTGTTACAGTCTTGTTTCAAAACAATGTTCCCCTCTTCTTACACCAACATAAAATTTAGAAAAAGAGAGTCATAAAATACAGAGTAGCCACACAAGCAACTGGAGGTATGGCAGCTCCTACCCACTGGGTATAATTTTTAACAACCCAAACCAGCTCCAGAATAAAGCACAGAAAATGTCAGCCCTTTGTATGAAAGGGCTTTTGAAAAAGCCAAGCTGATTGCAATTTGCCAGAGGCATTAAGACAGCATATGTCACCGTGCCTGGGAGCAGAGAGGAGCAGAGCTGGCTCAAGCACACCGGGTAACAGCCCCTGCTGCAGGTCCAGGGGCTCCGGCTGCCGCCCTGCTCCTGGGAGCAGTTCCCAGCACGCTGGCACTCGCTGCAGCCACCTGCAAGCCAGATCTGCTCTGTCGGAGGAAACTGGGACCTCTTTTGGTTGCCCAGCTGCAGCTCAGCTCATTTGCACGAGGCAGGCTGCCACACGAGAGCTGCTCGAGGAAGCACCAGGAGGGAAACCAATCTGTGTCTCCACACACAAACTGGGGAGGAGGGGGCAGCTCTGCCCCGGCTTCCAGCGGGAGCACAGGGGGCTGTGCGGCAGGCAGGAGGAGCAGGGGCTGTCTCCTCACCAATCACCCTCTCCATTGCCATCTCTTCCCACGCCTGGCCTTTTAGCAGATACAGCTTCCTTCTCTTTAGTCATACAATCCTGCTCTCCTGCCAGAACTCAATCTCAGACCTAACTGCAGAGGATGGCTGAGCTGTCCATGCTCACACATACCCCTGATCTTCCTTCCTGCTCCCGCTGTCTGCTCAGCTATCTGCACAGAAACACTAACATTGTCCCTCTACAGTCAGCTGGCAGCCTCCACGAGAGCAGAGCTGTTCAAGGCTATTTATGTTTCAATAAAAAGCAGTGAAAATACAACCACAGCAAACAACAAGAGACCTCTGTCCTCTAGAGAGAAAAATTAGCCATTCCCACATCTATCAGCCTGTTTTCTTACCAGAAACCAGTGGCTAGGTGGGATGGACAGGAATGAGTCAGATGCAGGACTGGTCATAAAGTGAGTAGGAAATGGGAAGTACTGTCTGTGCAAAATGTGCTTATCAGAGGGCTGGAACGAAAATGTTCATTTTCTTAGGGAATGTTTTTAGTGGAAATGTTCCAAGTATTCTTATTAAGAAAAGGGCCTAATGCTTCAATTTTTTCAGTGTTACTTTTTTTCATTACAGAGAAAAGTTTTTGAACCATGAAGAGGCTGTTATTTGAGGGATAAAATGTTCTTCTGACATTAGCCTGCAGCAAACATCCCAGGAACACCAGTTTACTGGTAGGAATGATCACAGCCCAGCAAGTCCTAAACCACCCTGAAAGAATGTTCCATAAAGGGAATTGTGAGCTCATAAACCAGGTTTTGCACCTGATGCCATGAGTTATGCTCCCCTGGTTTGGGAAGGGAAGTGCTACCACGTGTACTGCATGTCAAACCAGAGCAATGCAACCTTCAATTGTACAGGCTGGCAGCTTCCTGTCACAAACAAACTGCAGACCAAGAGCTCCTCATTACTACCTCAGTCATTTCAAAGCGCAAATGTAATTATCATGATCTGATCAGGGACAACAGAGAAAGAGGCATAATTTGCTGACAACAGTATCTGCAATAATTAATCTCCCAGATCTTGTCTTACAGGGTCATGGACGTCTTGAAATGGGAAATGGGATGTTTAAATCATTTGAGTCCCTTTAATCATCTGCAGTGGCCAGGGTGACTCAGGGACTCCTGCCCCAAGTCTGGCGTGTGCAGAGGGGACAGGCAGGGCTCGGGCACTCCCAGGGCTCAGCAGGGCCCCCCTTCCTTCCCCTTTCTTTGCAGGGACCAGAACTCAGCAAAGTGGAAAAGCCCTGCTTTCAGTTAAGGAGCTGTAAAGCCTTTACAGATGTCAGTCCAGTCAGTATTTATCATCTGGGGAAGTTCAGCATGAAGGCTGCAGCCTGAACTGAAATGCCATCCAATTCAGCCCCCAGCTCTGGATTTACAAGGGGTGGGCATGGGGAAGTTCCAGCTCTACTGAAGACTAAGGAGGCACCCAGATAAGGTGTAGGATCAGCAACCAGACAGCGTGTCTGGAGCAGGCTTGTGGGCAGGGAGGAGTCAGGCACAACAGACAGGGCACCAGCAGGGCTTAGAGAAGCCAAGCCGGGCATTAACCCTGCCCTGTGATGTGCTGGAGGAGCTCAGCACCCAAAGCCTCACTAGTCCATGGACTTGCTGACACTGTCCACAACAAAGCAGTGACGGTCGTGGGAATAGCTGGATGCTGTGCTGGAGATGCCTTCACTCCCTCACAAAAATTAAGGATGTGTCTCACATCCTCCCTGTGCTCTATCTGACAGCAAAGGGCTTCATTTCAGCCCCCCAGCTTGCCTCAGGAGGGAAGGGATGGCATGAACAGGGACACGAGTGCTCCCAGGTCCACCCACGTGCTGCTCCTCACGGCATCCGGGCACGTGGGTGGTGCAGCAGGAGATGGGGACGGGCTGGTGCTGCTCTGGCAGCAACACTCTGTAAAAATGAGCCTCACAGAGTAGTATTTCTTTCATGGGGATAAAAACTCCGGCTCACTTGAAAGGCAGCTGAAACAGAGATTAAAAAGAGAGCCTGAAAGAGGCAAATGGAGGCAGAATGCAGCTGCATTTGGAGGCACCATTTCCAGTGCTGAGCTCTGGCCCCTGGGCTGAGATTGCCTCTGCTCCCTGGAATGAGGCCTGTCAAAACTCTCCTACCTTTGATCACCTTTTGCAGGAAAATTATGTACACATTAGATGCTCATTAACATTTATGTAAGTCATCTGCTGCAGTAGCAGCTTATCTTGTCTGCTACTTGTGTGTGGGAAAAACAAGGAAAACTCACAAAAGGTCTGCAAAGAAAAGCCCCAGGACCACAGCACTGGAGTGATGGTGCTGCAAGGTCCATGTGATCCCTCAGCACCACTCACCCCCTGCTCCCAGAGTAACTCCCACAGAGGCAGCTCCCAGGGAGCTCCTAGCCCAAGCCTCAGCACTGCTGTACCAGGTGAAGTGGTTAACTGGATGCACTCTGCTTCTAGAAAATGGTTGGGTGAGCACAGCTGTCACCAAACAACAGCAGCAGAGCCTGAACAAATGCATTCAGGGGAAATCAGATAATAGAGGTGGGAAGTGTCCTGTGATCCATTTAACTGTGCCTGCTCCCGGGAGAACACGGCAGACACTGCTGGGTTTGGTTAAGCAGCATGACCGTGCACACACAGCGGGCAGGACGTGCTCAGGGCAGGGCAGGGCAAGGCAGGGCAGGGCAGGGCAGGGGCAGGGCAGGGCAGGGCAAGGCAGGGCAGGGCAGGGCAGGGCAGGGTGTGTGGCACCAGCACAGACTGTGCTGATGGGCTTGGGAGCAGGGCTGCAGGGAGGGACAGGCTCTGTGCTCTGCACAGGACTCATTTCACTGAGCTTGTAGCTTCACAGAGCCTGTTGAGCAGATGAAATCTCATCAAAGCACTGTGTGGCATTCACACTGAGCCAGGTGAGTCTCACAGGCTCCCCTGCTCACCTGGCTCAGACAGACTCAGACTACTCTTCCCACTGCTGGCTTAATAATTAAGGAGTTGTTCTTACCAGGTTAAGGACACATCTCTCTTTACAGAGCAGCCGGCTCAGTTTACCCCTAATTGCACTCTAGGTAAGAGGTTAAGAGGAGAAAGGATCTTATTATCTGGGTAAGCTGAAAAAAAAATCCCCAACCAGGAGGGCCAGTGCAGCTGTTCCTGCTTCTCCAAGGGCAGGACTCTGCGTCTGGAGCCTCCCCAGAGCCTCATCCCTACCCTGGAGAATTAATTATCTGCTCTTTGTGCCCGGGCAGAGAGTGGAGAGAGACGATTCCCTTGTGTTAGGAGAGGAATTGTAAGACAGACGAATTAGGGCTCGCTCAGTGTTCAAAGTCAATCCCAGCCCAGCCCGGCACGGCTCAGGCCTGCACAAGGTGTGCGGAGTCCTGCACGTGTCCACACCCCGAGCTGGGCTGAAACAAGGCAGTGCTGCTCCTGCAAAGGCCTGACATGGCTCAGACCGGTCCTACCGAGCAGCTGAGGCTGCAGGACAACCCCCGGGCCCGGCAACGAGTGCCTGAGGTGCCTGAGCCCTGCTCAGCCCTGTCCCAACCCAACAGGAGCACGGGGGCTGCAGTGCAGCTGGTGAGGTGAGCTCTGCAGCCTGGCTCGGCCCTGTCCCAACCCAACAGGAGCACGGGGGCTGCAGTGCAGCTGGTGAGGTGAGCTCTGCAGCCTGCAGCTCGTACAGGGTGGAGCTGTGCGTGCCCAGCTCAGCACACCCAGTCCGGATCCCTGCAGGACTCGCTCAGCTGGCATTGAACCAAAGACACTCAGAGGACTTGGTACAAACCACCAGGACAGTTCTCCCACATGGGAGAAAGAGGGCTTAAGTACCAATTTTCAGAAAAAGTAGGTTCAGGGACTCTGAATTTCTGCAGTTGAATTTGATGGGAAATGGGCAGTACAAGACCCCATCGCTCAGCAGGAATTCCAAAGGAATGCAGACCCTGTTTGGGAGGGCACGTGCTCTGGGTTCATTTCCTTGCAGATGTACTTTGATTTCCCGTGCCACTCAGAAAACATGCTTGTCTTTTCCAGCTAGGGCTGCTCCTGGACACAGCTAAGAGATGCTGGAATACATTCTCTGGGACGCACAGTGGATTCCCAGCAAGAATTGCTTTTCCATTTCTCAAGTGCACCACTCTCTTCTGCAGCAATTTCTCCTTCTCTGTTAACAATGTAAAGCTTTGGCAGATTATCCAACTTAAAAATAATTTAAACTGCACTTATAAAATATTTCATGAAACATTTCTAAAAACATTGCCACTTTCACTCCCCAGCCATGACAGCAGCAGTTGAAAGGAGGAGAGTGCCATGAAATTTCTCTCTTAAACTCAGATCTCTTGAAATTTCTGCTGCTTCAAGCTGCTATTTCTATTCTGTATTCACTTAAAAGGTGTGGAAAATAGGCATATTCAATATCAGATTTTGTTGTTTTAAAACTCTTGGAAGTAAATACTTTGATCTAATCACATGTAAATTATGTGTCACTGTTAAAATATGGGACTGCATGTAAATCTCAGATACAAAAGAAGTCATCACCGTCTCCATGCAGAATGAAAAGAAATATAGAATATTAAAATCAGGAGGTTCAACTTTATTAGCATAACAGCTACAGTTGATATTCATGTGCGCCAAAAATGCATTCACAGCAAAATAACTCAGAAAGAAGAAAAGCCCTGATTCAGCACAGTAATTTAACTCATATTTAGCTTTGAGCATGTGCTTAAGTCCAGCTGGGCTTATGTCCAGATGAAAAAATGTCCTCTGATAGACAAGGCAAAGTCAGTAAAAGTTGAGCAAATGATTGCAGACTGAGCAAAAAAAAACATAATAGTTTTAATCTAAGTTCAGTCTTTGTTTCAAGTAAGTCCTGTTGTTACAAACCTCTTTGTCTGGGCCTAAACAAAGCTCTCCAAGGCTGATAAATGCATAATAAACACTATCCTTGAAGGATGGGGGACAAAAGCTTTCGGGCTGCATCAATCTTCCACTGACAGCCAAAAAGAGAGAGCTGGGAACACCAGCAGAAGCCAAGTGGAGCAAACTGGTGTCCATGGAGAGCTGAACAGGAGCTGCTCCTCCTCTGTTTTATATGAAAAAATGCAGGAGCGGCCTGAGTTCCCAGCTGCTCCCTTCTGCCTCCTGAGCTGGGCAGGAGCCCAGTGCTCCACGGGACCCCACTGCCTGCTCATCCTAGCTAGGGCACACTCCCCAGGTGAGGTGAGGTGTACAGAGAGGCACAGGTGTGCAGAGAGGCACACTGCCATTGCTGAGGTGTGCAGAGAGGCACAGTGCCATTGCACAGGTGTGCAGAGAGGCACACTGCCATTGCTCAGGTGTGCAGAGAGGCACAGTGCCATTGCACAGGTGTGCAGAGACACTGGCTCAGGTGTGCACACCTGCCATTGCTGAGGTGTGCAGAGAGAGGCACACTGCCATTGCTGAGGTGTGCAGAGGCACAGTGCCATTGCACAGGTGTGCAGAGAGGCACAGTGCCATTGCACAGGTGTGCAGAGAGGCACAGTGCCATTGCTGAGGTGTGCAGACAGGCCATTGCTCAGTGCCATTGCTCAGGTGTGCAGAGAGGCACAGTGCCATTGCTCAGGTGTGCAGAGAGGCACAGTGCCATTGCTCAGGTGTGCAGAGAGGCACAGTGCCATTGCTGAGGTGTGCAGAGAGGCACAGTGCCATTGCTCAGGTGTGCAGAGAGGCACACTGCCATTGCACAGGTGTGCAGAGAGGCACAGTGCCATTGCTCAGGTGTGCAGAGAGGCACAGTGCCATTGCTGAGGTGAGAGGCACAGTGCATTGCTCAGGTGTGCAGAGAGGCACAGTGCCATTGCTGAGGTGTGCAGAGAGGCACACTGCCATTGCTCAGGTGTGCAGAGAGGCACAGTGCCATTGCTGAGGTGTGCAGGTGTGCAGAGAGGCACAGTGCCATTGCACAGGTGTGCAGAGAGGCACACTGCCATTGCTCAGGTGTGCAGAGAGGCACAGTGCCATTGCTCAGGTGTGCAGAGAGGCACAGTGCCATTGCTCAGGTGTGCAGAGAGGCACACTGCCATTGCTGAGGTGTGCAGAGAGGCACAGTGCCATTGCACAGGTGTGCAGAGAGGCACAGTGCCATTGCTCAGGTGTGCAGAGAGGCACACTGCCATTGCTCAGGTGTGCAGAGGCTCCTGCAGCAGGAGATGGCCTGTCCCTCCCCTCCAGGCCCGGGGAAGGCGCTCCCTTTGCAGCAGGGGATGCCCGGGGCCAGAGGCTGGTGCGGAGGGGCCGTGCGGGGATGGATCCCTGCCCTGCCCTGCCCTGCCCTGCCCTGCCCAGAGGCCGAGATCCCCGGAGAGCCGGCAGTGCCTTGTCAGGCTGCTCCCAGATTTCCCAGCTCACTGAGCAGTGACAGTGCGTCACGGACCATCAGGGCACTGAATCCACGGCTCACAGGGGGAGAGCCGAGTCTCTGCCTGTCCATCACTCTGTGTGTGTGTCTGTCTGTCTGTCTGTCTGACCCACCTCCAGCCCATGGAAACAGGGAAGGGCTTGGGGACTTGCCTGGGTGAGCCCATGGCCCAGTAACTGCCATGCTTGAAGAAACAGGAATATGTTAAAAGCTGAGCAGGATAGAAATGATAGGGAATGGTTTTCAGCCTCTGTTAAGTGGAGGAAACTTGTGTTTCCTTTTAAGTTACAGCAGCCGGCTCCCAAAGAGAAAGGACAGAGTCTCAGCTCACACACAGGCCAAGGCCAACAGGTGCCAGCTGAGGGTGACAGACCCCTGGAGTGCCTGGGGAGGGGGGCTGGGCTGCAGTGGGCAATTCTGGGATGAGAGGGAGCAACTCCTGTGAGCAAAACCACTGCTCACTCCAACCCTCTGCTGATAACAACAGGCCTGCACATTAAACAATAAGCCTGGCAGGGCAACTGCAAATTCTTACTATGCACACAACACCTACAGAAGGAAAAGACATTGTCAGTGAAGGCAAAGACCTTAGGATAAAAATTACAATTGAAGAAAATTGTTCTCAAATTGAGGAAGAAACACACCTGAATAATCTGGGCAGTGGACTGTGCCTCTTGTGAGTGCAAGTGTCAGCAGCAGGGTAAAACATTTTGTCCTATCCCAAAAGACTTGATGCCCTAAAAGCTCTCAACTCCAAAAAACCCTCTTTGGTGACATGAATTCAGCCATTTCCCAGCAATCTTCCTTTCCAAAGCAACAGCCAGACACCCTCTTTCAGGGCACTGCAGAGCATCGCTGGCCCCACGCACACAGGAGGAGATCACTGCTTCCTCTCGCTGCACATTAGGTGACTTCACCCTGTTTGCTGTGAGCTTTTGCAAAAGGTTCCTTTCATCAGCTGCCTTTGAGGTTCTTTGAAAAATGGAAATAATTAGGCATGTGTATTTTCATTGGCACAGAGAGGCTGAAGCCTGATCTGAAAGGCTTTGCCTCTGCAAGAAAATAATAGGTCCAATTAAATGTACTTTATTCTGTGAAGTTCAAACACCATAGCTTTGGGGGCAACAATTACGTGCAGAACATGGATAAGGTGTATATAGGACTGGGGTTACAGACACTCTGCTTGGGTTTACAAAGTAACAATGCTGGTGATTTATGGAGATGCAGAGGGTGCAAGATTGACACTCCTGTGCAGAGGGACAAGGAAAAGTCCTGTGTCCACTGGCTCCAAGTCCACTGAGAGCCAACTGATTCCATCTGCATCTGCAATATCCAGCAGCCCGCTCCAATGATGGACACAGCTGTGATAAAAACACACTGGCCCTGAAGGGAGCTCCATCAGACCCCTAATTACCACTCGTGATTCCTTTTTCAGTTCGTACTTGCAAGAAGTTTCTAAAGTTTCAAAGGAATATAAATCTTATCAAAGTATTTCTAATTGCACGTAAATGACAGGTACTGACTCATTTATCTTGGGCTGCAGGGAAGGGGCAGCAGAGCTCTCCAGAAACCAGTGCAAAGGTCTAATACTGCATTCAAAACTCACAGAGAAATCAAACCTTCATATAAATGTTAACTGAGAGCAACATTGCAGTTAAAAAGCAGATAGGATGCTCTAAAAGTAATTAAAAACATGTGAGACAAATCAACCTACTCCTCTGCTTAAGGGTCTGGGCTCTCTGGGGGCTAACGCCTCTCTCTGCTGCCTGCAATGGCTTTCTGTCTGTATGCTTGGACAAAAGACACTTTATTACAGTAATTTATCACCCCATAAAAGTGGCTTTCTTGTATTGCTGAATAATTTTGAAAGAAATATGTTTTAAAAATTAAAAATGCAGTCGGTGTACACACACTCAGGTCTGCTGGGAGACATTTCTGCAACTACTGTAACTGCCTGGGTAGTTTTAATACCTCTACCTTCTATTATTTAAAGTATGATGATATTTTTTCCTTCTCTGAGCTTTGTCAGCTATAAATAAAATATAAGGGTTGAATTGTACAGGGTATCTGTAAGCACTTCTATTATTGATACTTAATGTTACTTGGAGGGGGTAATGAGACCCTGGTGCTTCTCATTTGCACCTAAACCCTAAGGCCCAACTGAGGAGAGAGGTGGGTGTATGTTTGAGAGGTCATTTTCTCTGTGTATGCTTCCATTTTTTGTCCTCCATGTGGCACCTCCAGCATGAAAATGAGACTTATCTACAGATACTGAATGAAACATTAAACAAAGATGTTTGGGGTAACTGTGAGGACTGCCTGATGGGACCCAGAACCAACAGGA
Source organism: Muscicapa striata striata (assembly GCA_030060385.1). Classification (NCBI taxonomy): domain Eukaryota; kingdom Metazoa; phylum Chordata; class Aves; order Passeriformes; family Muscicapidae; genus Muscicapa; species Muscicapa striata. The sequence goes on along the minus strand of JAREIS010000026.1, from coordinate 3,075,403 downwards.
AAGGCTTCCTAGGATAATTCCAGGGCTCAGTAGATGTTCAGACAAGGAACTGGGTCTAGAACTGGGTCCATGACCCTGAAATAACAAAAACTTGCTTTGCATTTTATTTTCCTAGATCTAGTGTTCTTTGCCTGCTGAGATGCAGCTGCTTTCTCTCTAGCTCCAGAAAAAAACTAAATCCTTTTCTTGGCACACCCTTGTCATCCAAGATGTTGCCCTTGTTTTTAGCACCACATTAGTCTATGGTTTCTCAAAAGCAGTAAATTGTAGGATGACATAAGGAAGAAGAACATACTGAGATGGGATTAGTAACAAACACACACTTCAAACTGCTGCAGAGGCAGAAGGGTTGTATGACCTGGAGTCGGTGTGAAGGAAAAGGAATGTGTTAGCAGTGCTGCCCTTAAGACAGAGCTGTAATTTGGTTTTGCAGGTTCCAGTGTCTTTGTTCCTCACTCTGCTGTCCCCACCAGTCCCAACTCAGCATCCTTAGGCAGGACATTTGCCCCAAGGTGAGAGTCCCTATAAATACTTTATTTATGGCTGACTCACATCTTTGTTCCTCAGGAAAGCTGTGGCAAACCAAACCTCTTGTACGTTTTTCTGCCCACTGATGTTGCTATTTCAAGAAAATTTTTGCTGCTAAAACAGACTCTTCAATGGGGTAAGGGCTGCCCATTCCATAGGAATCTTCATCTCCACAACCCCTTAGGATTTGCAAAGTAGCAGAAACTGGGCTTGGAGCAAACACATGGAAGTAATCCTGATGGACAAAATGGCACAAATCCTGCCCTTTGTGTCATTTCTTCAGTGCTTTTAAGGATCATGTAGCAAATTCCAGCCCATCTAGCCAGGTACAATACAATACTGGGAAGGGGAGTCAGTGTGAGACAGCTGTCCATGTATCCACAGGGGCACACAGGAAAAGGGACCACTCAGAGCAACACTGCTTTGAAAACAGGGAATTTCCCTACAAGCTAATGAGCACTTTGGTGTTTATTGAAGCCCAGCAAGATCAGAGTTACCAGACTGGCCCTACAACACCCAGCATTTCCCTGATGATCAATAAGCACCCTGAGCTGAGTGTTCCTTTCATGTTCTGTTTTCCATCTTGCCTCAGACCTGGTGAGGACTGTGTCAGATACCCTGTGCCAGCCGACTCTAACTGCAACTAGCCTGGTGCCTCTTCAAACCACAACGTGATAAAATTAGATCATTACTCACATCCCCCTCTTTGCTGACAATTATCAGAGGGATGCAACAGTATCTCCCCATTTCATTTTCTAAGAAGCGACTTAAAGACCCAGAGAGTGAGACAGTGACTCATGCTCAGAGGTTTCCTCACTAGCTTTTATTTAAGCAGAGCTAACAATGAGAGGAACTGCTCTCTCTGCACAGAGACCTAAAAACTGAGCACACATGTTCACACTTCAAGAACAGCCACACAAACCCCAGGCAGTGTGTAAATCCAAATCACTGATCTACATTTTAAAACTAAAGGGGCTGCTAGGCAAATTTCAAGCACTACTGAAAGCAGGAGAGTGGGAGCCTGCATCCAACCCCAAGCATAAGGGAGAGTCCCTTATCTCACTGCAGATGGGCTCCTTCTGTGTCACACAACCTTGAGCTGTTGCAGCTGGAAACAAGCAGCAGACCAGGACAGAGACCCAGCAGGAGCCTCAGCAGACACTCACATATTGCACTGGCAGGTTTTGGTGGAGGTACAGAGCTCTGTGTGGCCACAGCAGGGGTTCAGGGAGCCAGTGTCCCATATCCAGCAGCAGCCAAAGACAGATGCCCACAGCAGAGTTTAAAGTTAGGCGCTGTCTGCCAGGGCTGACCCAGGTCAGCTGTTCATTCAGGGGCTCATGCAGGGAAAGACACGCCAGGCTGAGCTGGAATTTCCCACACAGGCATGGCAGCATTCCTGACTTCCCAAAGTGCTACAACACCACCAGCCCCACTGCTCACACTCCCCTGCAGCCTCCTGTGCAAGTCCCTACCAAGCACTGCTATCTTTCCAGGCATTCCCAGCCAGTCCTGCAATACCACAGACACTTTGCAAACCTGCCCTGGTTATGCTTCATGTTACAGTCCCAGTTTTACACTGCTCAAAAGGCATTAATAAATAATGAATTGGAGTGGTTGGCCTGTTATATATATAAGCAGCATGTGTTCAAAATGGTTACCAGCACATCAGTGCAAGTTACCATAGATAATGATAAGCTACAATTAAAAGCAATCTATTGCTCTGCTGGACTGTGTAACAGTATGTAATAAAAGATTAATCACTTATTAAAATAGCTACAAGTATTTCATTAACCTTTATGCATTATTTCTAATGGGACTTGCCTACATTGCAGTCACTGCAGTGACTAAGTGGGCTCAGTGGCAGGAGTGCTGGGCAGGATTTCAGCAGCCCAGCTCTGTGCAGCTGCTGCACTCAGAGCATGGTGGTGCTCAGCCCCTCGTGTTTACCCAGCTCCTCAGCTGGGCTCTGCCCTCGCTGAGCCCAGCAGGGCACAAACAACAGGTTCCACTGGGTGTGAACACACCCAGAGATGGCTCTGCACTGCACAGCCCTGCACCACACTGCTCTGGCTGCTGCTCCCTGGGAAGTGCCCATTCCCAGAGCTGGCATCCCACAGTGTGCTGGCTGCATTCCTGCACACTGCAGAGACTGGCTGCCTGTGCATACTGGTCATTCCCTAGTGACCAGCTGAGCTCCTGCCACCTGGTTTCTTTCCCATAATAGAAATCAGATAGGTCTGTTTTCTGGAGAGAGGCTCTCCAAAGAGCCCTGAATGTCTGTTTTCACCTTCACTTTGTGTGAGTGCCACCTGTGCTGGGAACACCCATTTTGCCATTTGCACCTGAGGAGCTCATTCCATACCCTGTGGTCATCTGTTATCAGCTGGACCTGCATTTACACAGGCACAGGGAAACTCAGGAAAAATCCTTCCCTGTGCACATGCTATTAGCTTTGCTGATTACTTCCAGCAGTACTTACCACTGGATAAGAGAGGCTTTCAGAACTGAAGTACTTCAGTATTTTAGTGCTTCCTTCAGAGAAACCGGTCTGCTTCTTCAACGCTTTGCTACTTGAAGCTCTCTGTGCCCATGACAGCTTATTATGAGACTGCAGAAACTAAATCAACTCAAAAATGATGTGTGCAACTGAAAAATGGCTATCAGGAATGCTTTTTAAGTGTGTAAAATAACTCGGTGGCTTGTTGAAAGCCATCAGGAGGCATGCTTGAGAAATAGTGTTTGGAGACAGCAGAAAATAGTTCTTCATTCCGAAGGACAGCGAAATACCTTTAGTTCTTTCTTCCTCTCCTATGCAAATGTTATCCTTTAATGTGGCTGGTCTGAGGGTCATAAAGGACACACCATTCTCCATCAGATGAAAGTATAATCTCTTCTCTGTGCTCTTTATCACGCTTCCTCTGTGCAGGAGGGAGTCTGAATTCTTCCTTAACTTCTCACATTCTGCTGTGTTTAAGCCCAGCATTACACCCTATTTGGCTCTCCAGTTTTTCCAGCTTTCAGACAAAATCATCTGAGGCATTTCCTAGGCTGCAACCCTCCTTTTTGTCATATTAGTGGGAGCTATTCACACATAAGGGACCTCCATTATGCTTGATCTGAAAGATATGTGACATGTGGAACAACATACTTTGAAACATTCATGCAGCAGTTCCATAACCTCAGCCAGAGTTCACAGGTTGTACATAGAGAGATTCCCTAAATCACTGCACTGAAACACACTGCTCAGCAAAGCCACTTCTTCTGTGCTTGGGTGCAGTTCCTGTTTGTTGATACCTTTTGCTTTTGAAAGCTGGAACTCGTCTGATATATCAAGGCTGGGAAAGGAAGAAGTCTTTTGCTCACAAAGGTGTGAAATCCCCATCAGTTTGCACCTGTGCCTTTCAAGCCAAACAAAGCTCTTGTATTGCTGGATGTTAGCACAACAGTGAAAAGTGTTGCTTAAGCCTGTGGTGCCCTCGCCCGAATTCCGCAGCAGCCAGGTCGGAGCTCCCGCATCGCCAGCAGCGGCTGCCAGGGATATTCGTGCCTGAGCTGCCAGGTTTGGGTACCCAGAACCACCGGGTGTTTGCAAACTCAGTATTCTGCAGGAGTAACGAGACAACCCAGACAGAGACGTCAAATACTTTTTTTTTGCCCTGATAATTCTTGACCCAAACAATAATTTTGCTGAATTCAAAGTATAATTTGTATAAAGAAGATTGTCTTTTTTCTGTTATCTTAAGACTCCTGCTTTGCAGAACATCGTCTCTCTGCAAGACTTGTCACAGTAGTGGAAACTGCTGCAGTGCTGAAATGGGGGAAGGTTAATGAAGATTCAGGAGGTAGCTCTGATTCCTTAAAACTTTCCTTGGGTATATGTCTCCCTTGGCAATAAAAATGGGCTCTGCTGTGGACATTATAGAGAGGGTCTGGAGCACAAGGAAATCTATGAACTGTTTTCTGGAGTGCAAGTGCCTTCCAGTTCTGGTATGTACAAACTTATATCTTCTGCTCAATTTGACAAGAAAGCAGAGTTTCACTAAATTGTCCCTGCATTTGCTCCATCCCACTTACTGCTTTCACATGCAGAAAGCAATCTTCTTCTTTTCAAAGATCCAAAGAAGGCAGGTCTCAAAAGAGAGCATTCCTGCCCAGGGCTGGATCCAGAGCTCTGCACTTGACTCAATTAATGGGTGTCCCTGAACTCACTCTTCACAGGATGAATGAAATATTTTTCACCCTTTGTTTGCCTCTATTCTTGGCACTTCTACAAACTATGAAAAGCTGAAAAATCTGGAGCTTGCCAAGAACTGTTAATATGAAAATGTAACCTTTCCTCTCTCGTCTGGCAGTCATATGTGTCAAACAACACCTCTCGTCTGATCTTGGACAACACCTGAGCTTTTCCATAAAAAGTGGCGCAGAGCTGGGGCTCCACACACATGTTGTACAGCTTTCCCTCCTTGTGCAGGATCAGGAGAAGTCAGGCTCTGCAGCTCAGCTCAGCCTTCCTGTGTGTGGCTTTCACACCTACCTAGTTTGGCCTGTGCTGCAAAGTTTGGCCTATGCTCTTGACAAAGCAGTATTCTTCCTAATGTTAAATATTTTGTCTCTCTTCAGCCATGCCAAAGCTGAGTGTAGTTTCCCACAGAGCAGGACACACTCCTGTGTAACTGGGTCTGTTAAGTCAGATACCAGGTCTGGTTTTAAGAAGTGCTGAGCACTCACAGCTCCTGTTGCAGCCAGGAGGTGCCTTATGTTCACTGAAACCACAAACCCTGCAAGTCTAGATCTCCATGTCCCCATTTCTCAGCTCTGAAGCCAAGCCCACTGTATTCCCAAGTACTCCAGACTCTCAGCTGATGTAAAGGTGCCAGGCTGCACCGAGGTCAGCTGGACCCACAGACTGGCACTGGTGCTCTGATCCCAGCTTTGGCAAGGACACCGAGGAGCTGCTCACTGTCAGGCCCATGTTAGTGCTTCAAATGTATAAAATACTGCATGCAAGCTGAGATGAGATGGCTTGAATGGGATAGGGATTATCAGGAAGGCAGGCTGGGCAAGCAGTTGTGTGATGTGCACGCCTTGTCTCGTGGCCTGAACAGCAGATCCCTGCTGGAACAGCCAGCGGCAGCAGAGCAGAGCCTTGACAGGCTGTAACAGGAGCTGGGCACCCAGCTGCACGTGCTGGAAAACTCTCCTTGACACCACCACAGTCTGCTCTCTTGGAGCCCTGGAATGGTTTCAGCATTTCTCAGACAGTATCATATCAAATGACTGAAAGTATTTTCAAAGAGGTGTTTGCTTCCCATTTTGTTTGAGTTAATAAAAAGTGACAGAGTTGGAGAGAAAGCAAAGCACATGTGTTTCTGGAAAGAAAAAAAAAATCCAGTCAACAAAAAATGTGACCAATTGGAGACCAGTGCAATCAGGATGGCTTGAAAACATCTGCAGCCAAAGAATGAGGGAAGGGCATGGAAAAAGAAGGAATGAGGAGGGGAGAAGACAGCTCTGCAAACCTCACACTGCCCTCCATGTCCTGCCCTCGCTGCATTCTCCTGCAGATGCTTATTTAGCTGTGACCGAGTGGAACAAGCAGACAAGGTCAGCATGGCACAGGAACCTACTGCACTTCAGCAACAGCACTCAGCTCCTGGGGAACAGACACGGTCTCCAGGCTAGGAGGGGGAATCAATCTCCAAGCTTGACATTCTGGTACCTTTTAGCAGCACTAAATAAAAGATGGTGGCAAGAGGAGAAGAGGACTATTTTATTTACTTGTGAGTGCCAGAAAACAGTTTTTGTTTCTTTCTAAGGTCAGGCAAGTGTTTATAGCTCAGAGCTAATTAAAATGCTAAATTACCTCCAGCAACTGCAGAGAAAAATTGTAAGGTAATTACACGTGACAAAAAAAATCTAAGTTTCTTAGTTCATTTTGACATAAATAAATAAAACCACTAAGATTTGTTGCATTGGTGGCTTTTCATAACAGGAAATAGTAATAACACATTTCTGTCTGTAGGAACTTCCTCTGGTTCCCCTCTTGGCACCAAGGGAACTATAGGAAGCTGCCTGAAACAGGCACAAAAGCCCTTCTGTGGCAGAGAGCCAGTTCCGTTCACTTTCTGTCTCCTGCTGAGGGTATTGGGAGCCCCTGAAAGGCTGCTGGCACTTGCTGAACAGGAAAGGAAAGGTCTGTGTCCGGCAGCTCTGCATTCCCAACTTAGACACACAAGGGAATTCAAAGAGGAAAAGCAATGCCCAGATTTCCTCTCCCAAGCTGTGTTTGTCAAGGCAATGCAGCCAATGTCCCTCGAGGAGCAGAGTGAGGCAGTGTGATCCCAGACCAGCACGGACAGGTACTCTCTGCACCACAGCAGCCTTCTTGCAAGCTAACATGAAAAGGCAGACAACCTCTGTGGCAACAAAATTAAAGCTGAACTCATCACCAGTTGAGTCCTTTGGCATGTCACATGAGGCCCTACTAAAGTGTCCCTGTCCCTTGGACATCCCTGCCTGAGGCTGCAGCTGCTCCAGTTGCCATCCTGCCCCTGGCCTGCCAGTGTGGCCCAGATGCAGGCCCAGAGCAGGGGCTGCTGCACTCCAAGTCTGCCCCTTGCTGTAAGGAGCCTATGGGTCAGTGCTGCTGAAGTTCTGTCTGCCAGTTACTGTCCTGCCTCTGAGTACACAGAGCTCTACAATGCCCTGTCACTGCTGGGTGGGGCAAGGGATGCCTGGGCACAGCAAACAGGAGCTACAGTTCAAAGAGCAGGCAAGGGCCACACTGCAGATACTCTGCATGGGACACCTGGAGGGGCACATCTGACACTCCCCTGCCAAGTCTGTCCCACTCCAAGGGAGCTTCTATGTGCCAGAGCAATAGAGAGGTCCCTGAGTGGTCACTATTAGCCACTGGAGTATGCATCAAACTCAGACACACTGTTAAAAATACATCTTTCTAATCTGGAAAAGTAGATTTTGCCATCCTCCCCCTCTTCAAGCTCAGAATTGTTAACAAACGCTGCAGTTCAGAGGTATGAACACGGCTGTCCTAATAATGTGTCTCTCTAGATTCTTGTCATGCTGCCCTGGTGATATTCAGCGTGATAATGAAGGCAGCAGGGAAGGAAGAACAGAGAAAATAGCAAACAACCTGGGAATAATGTGGAGTTGCCATGAAGAGTCACAGATTTGCTTACTGGAATTTAGAGCAGTTTGATTTTTTTCTCCAAAGTCCTGCTTCCTGTGGCCCATATGCAGCAGCAGAACCATTCAGTGGAGCTCAGCACTGCAGGGGCAGCCCAGGTACCGATGAAAAGTTTTGTCCTGGGCACTGTGTCAGCTCAAAGATGCTCTTAGCCTACAAGATCCAGATGGAATGAGAGGATACAAACAGCCCCAGGGCTGACATCACCTCACAGCCTCCAGACATTCCTAGTTAAAATGCAGGAATGACCTCTCCTTTCCAACCATCCCTGGAAAGCACCTGGGCTGCCAGTCACTGAAGAGATCAAGGGTCAAGAGAGCAGAATGGAAAAATAGCTCCTCCAGTTTGCTGCAGGGCCTCGGGAGGCTATTGCAGCTGGGAGTGAGGGAAAGTGAGAGGGGATGGAGCAAATGAGAGAGGCAGGACCTGCTTGTAGTGGAAGGTGCAGGGGTAGGAGGGCCCAGAATAGCTCCATCCATGCACTCTGGCCTTGCCCTTCGTTCTCTCACCCCAGCTGCCTCTTGCCTGCTCTCGCTCCTCACCCCCAGCACCGGCAGCACTCCCAGCCCTGTGCTCTCTGCTCTCTCCATTGCAGCACTCCCAGCCCTGTGCTCTCTCCATTGCAGCACTCCCAGCCCTGTGCTCTCTCCATTGCAGCACTCCCAGCCCTGTGCTCTCTCTGCTGCTCCCCAGCAGCCATAGGGAGCAGCTGTGACAAGGACTGAACTGAGATCAGCAATGGATCCAGACTTCTCTGTTCCTCCAAAACTGCAATGTGTTGGAATGAAGTTAGCTTTTTCCTTCCTGCTCATTTAGCTGGACTTCAATGATATGGTTAACTGCTTAGCTGGACCTAAAGCAGTAGAAGCCTTTTGCTGGTTTCTGCAGAACTCCATACATATCAATTTATCAATTTGTGAGATGATTTTTTTTGTCTTGACATTTGTTTTCTATCTTTCTTAATAGACACAATGTTTAATTCACTGTAACTAAAGACACTGGGATTTTAGTGAGTTTTCTGTCAGTTCCCATAACTCATTTTGATGGGAACCCATTGGATTTTAATGGAAACCTATTAGGTGAACATATTGTGATCATTAATGAACTTGATGTGCAATTAAACGGGGAACCACCTAAAGGTAATTAAAACCTATCAAGACCACTTGGGAATAAAGAGAAAGGAAGTTACTCTTGTTTAAGATAATTAGCGTAGACAATGATCTGAAAACAAAATAAATGATCCCTGATGAAGAAAAGCTGTGTAGGTGGCTACCCTGGAAGGTATAGGCCATGCAAACAAGGGTTTCTTTAGAAAACAACAATTACAGTAGTTTTTTCTACTGCAAGTAGTGCTTTCATGGGGAAGTTTAGCCTTTTCCTTACTATTGCTTAACTCTGACATTTTGCTACTGTCTGGTTCTCTGGGTCTGGGGCAGAAGAGCACAGATTGTTCTGGCACCTCCGCACTTGTAGATCCAGGCAGAGGGAAGCAAAGCAATATTAATCCTTGTTGTTTCAGAAGGACCTGCTGATGACATTGTGCCTGGATTGTGCACCCACCCCATTTTCTCTGTGTCCTGAACACATTTGCTTTAGTCCCTATTCACCAGCATCAACAGCAAGACTGCTTCCCCATCCACTGGCAAAGGCTTTCGCCAAGATTTTAGAATTCAACAATGAAACAGGCCTGCAACTAAAACATTTATCTGGCAGTTTTCCCTCTTTAAGTCAAAGTGTTATGTTGGCACACGGCGCTGTGGGTGGCGATTTGCCAGGGAAAAGCATGTGTTGGAAAACCTTGCTCAATATTACAGCAATCTCGTGCTCGCAAGCCTCGAATGAGTCGAGGAGGAGACTCTGCCGGGGGCTCCAGCACCCGCCCCTTCCCAGGGCAGCACAGAGAGCTGCACGCTCGCCTCCAGCTACGGACAAATGAGGTGCTGCTGGCCACAGCCTGGCCTGTTCCATCTCCTGCTGAGGAGGAGTGGGAGAGCTGGGGGCTGTAGGGTGACTGCCTGCAGTGCAAGTCAGCTGGTCAGCAGGAGGTTTTGTGGAAGATCACACAGAAAGACATTGTTTTATATTTTTAAACAGTGCCCTGCGGGTCCTTAAGTTTCTTTGGGACCAGCCCAAATGTTGGACAGCTCTGGTAGGCTTTTTATATGGGGCAGATAATCCTCACTAAAGCAGAAAGAAAGACCAGAGGGACTTGCCTGTAGTACAGAAAAACATATTGAGGAGGCAACAGTAACTTAATATGCAAGAGAGGCCTGGATTCAGAAGTCAGTTGCATCATTCATTTAGCAACACTCAAGCCATGGAGCAAGAGCTGGGCTGCCAAGTGTGTGCACTGGGCATTGTGCTTCTGCCAAGTTACATCTTAGAGGAGCCAAGGAATGAGCCAGGACAAAAACAAGGGGATGGAATGGAGTAGTACTGAGCCAAACAAAATCAGGACTCTGCTTCCCCTGGCCTCAGCTGCCCAGCTCCATGGCCAATGATGGGACCAGGAGGACAGGCCCTGTGAAAGCTGTGCCCATCCCACTTGCCAGGGCAGAGCCTGTTGCCACAGCAGAGCTCAGTGCCAGTAGAGCTGTTCCCCTGGCAAACCCACAGCTAAAACATCCCTCTGGCCATCCAGCTGAAGTTCAGCCCTTTGGGGCACTTCTAAGCAGGAGGTCTGTGAGACAACAAGTCTGGTGCTGAAGGAAGGGCTCTAACTCAGCCCTGGCTTCTGAAGCTGGTGCTGGGGGTCACTGGGTGAGATAGGGGCTCTGCTTTCAGCCAGCACAGTCAGAGCAAGCCCTCTTCCCAGCGAGAGCATGAGCAGGACAGCGAGAACAACACACCTCTGTAGTGAGACAGCTACAGACAAAGCTGTTACCAGAGCTGGCAGCTAAGTCAGACATCAAAAAGCCACAAAATAGGTTACTACTCATTCTGCTTTTTCAGCATTGCATACACCTGTATTTCAAAGTCTTCAGACAAAGCCTCATCCTGCTGCCTCATTTCACTCCCCTCCTGCTCCCTCCTCCATCCCCACAACAGCCTTGAGGCCAGATGTTCACCAAGCACATGGCTCTGTGAAACCCACCAGACAATGGCAAACTGCACCTCCTCTGCCATCTGATTTTTCTCCCTTTTTTTAGCTATACTGAGTGACAAAAACACTTTTTCACATCAATCTTTTTTTTATAAAATAGTGCAATGCCTCCAGGGTTTGTTTGAGACTCTGGCTGTTGGGCTGGGGCAAGAATTGCCTCTGCGATCACCAAGAGGTACAGCACCCCTTAAAAATGCAGGTTCAGCTTTGAATTCCTTAGCTTGGATTCTAATTTCTTATTACTCTTTAAAAACAAAAGCAACAGGCTTCAATCCTCTCCTATGTCCATGCAGCTACAACACTAGAATTGGCTTTGAATTACCTGGGTTTGGAAGATGCAGGACTGGTGAGCACCCACATTTCTGGGTGCAGTCTCACAGCATTGCAAGCTCTTGAGCCAAGCCCTACCAGCAGGGAAGCAACAGGAAGTGACAGGCCAAGCTGCTACAGCTATCACTGAGTGTGGTTAGAGCAAAAGCAATTTCATTTCCCTTTAATGAGGTTTCCAGGTAAAGCCATTCTGGGTTTTCCAGGACTTTCATCTTGCTCTGTTTCAAACTGCAGGCAGGGCAGATGCCGCACAGGAAATCCCAGCGCTGGGCAGCTCCTTCTGCCCAGCAGAGCCTGCTCCCCTGAGCTGCAGAGCAAACACTGGAATCTAGCACACCTCAGTGGAAGTCAGCAGAAGAGCCCCCTTGTCAGGGCTTGGAGCACTTTCTGCTCCAGCTGCCTGGCAGAGCAGGAGCCTTTCAGGAGACTGAGAGGTATTGGAGGGCAACCACCCTGGAAGAAAGGATCACAGAATAAAATAGCCCTGCAGAAGGTACTCAAAATTTCTGTGCAAGCAGAGGAACACCTCACTTCCTCTGAAAAATGCCATAAAATAAAAAAAAATTGTATATAGAGCAGGAGGAGAAAAACATGTGGCTGTGATTCATACATCAACTTTCTGTTAATAAGCCTTTATATTTCTATCTGTTCCACCTCACCGATGTCTGGAGCTGCTGTGTTTTCACACGTCTTGCAGTGTGTACAGGGTGTTTTTTAAAAAAATAAAGATAATACAGTAATACTGTGCTAGTGCCAGTAACACAAGTCATCCTTCCAACTGCTCCCCTCCTGACAGAAGTGCATGCAATGTATGTGCCTGAAATCCTCCACAGGAATCCCAGCCTGCTTCGTCTTTAGCCTCCATTTCGAATGAAGCAGGAGATGGGAATTAAATCCTTTCATTTTCTGCAGTTCTTGCCTTTTGTCTCCATGGTGTGGCTGCCCTTGCCCCTGCTGCAGCTGATCCCATTCTTTTGCTCCATGTACCAGTTGGGATTTTTGACCTTTGGAAGAAAACAGCAGTTCCACCACCAGCAGGTTCTCAGTTCAGAAATACTTCCTCCGTAAGGGACACCACTCCATTCTCCTTTCCTCTTCCCCCAGACCACCAGCAAAAGCTTCAATTACCTTTTCTTGCCACCCTGCAAGCCATTTAACCCTCTGCTTTGCCCTGGGCAAGCTCAGTAACTGATCTGCCATTGCTTTGTGCCTGTGTCTCCTCAGCTGTCTGAAGCAACACAGATCAGAGGGGCAGACACAGCAAAACTTGAGGTAAGAGGTGGGATCTGGAGTGGTTTCACCTTTTTGCCTTTGTTTCGAATGTCTCTCTTCAACCCAGCTGCTTCTGATGGAGGCCATGAAAACGACTTGAAAATGCCCCCAGAAATGAGGGAATAACATGGGGTCCAGGATTTTATGTTGTATTTGATGTTCCAATCTAACCTATCTAAACATTAATACTGTCCTTGGATAGATTTACATGATTTTTGGTGTTCGCACTCCCTACATTTAACAGAACCCAAACCTGTCCAATCACTCCAGGCTGTCACAGGCCCTTCCCATGGGGTGGGTGTCAGACTGTTTGTCTGCTTGCAGCCACCTAAACCAGTGCCACACTGAGTCCCTGCTTCCCAACACACAACTTCCCTGTGCCAATATAACACACATACAGGATTGTACCTGTATATCACATTAGCACTGTGATAGCCTATTTTCATCCCAATCCTCACACTTACTCCTGGCTCTAAATTGTTCTTTATAAGGACGTCTGCAGGGACCTTGTTATTTTTATTGCTGTAATAAGGCAGCTCTACAGGAGAGAAGGAAAGTGTTTAGGAGGATAGTAAAGGCCCTGAGGCTGTCTGAATGTCAGGGAAGGCCTGCTGCAGAGGCCAAGTGACTTGGGCTCTCACCTTGGTGAACACTGCCCAATTTGGCTTGCAAAATGTGTGCCAGACATAAAATACAAAGGGTGGAGGTGCCCAGCTCAAGGATTAACCTGCATCAGGATCTCTGCCCAAGAAAGGAGGAAAACCCTCCTCAGAGGTGCTTTGGGGTGGTGCTCCTCCTTCCATCGCCAGGGAACAGGCACCTTCAGCCACAATGATCTGAATCCTGGGAAAACACTCCAAAAAACCAAATTACAGCAGAACTTTTATGCATTTCAAGTAATTCAAATCACAGGCTCATCAGGCAGGTGATTAATGGTGTTCCCAAGGTGTGCACTCAGCAGGCATCAATGCTCAGCAGCCCTGTTAGAGGACAGTGACAGATAGACAGATAGACAGACAGACAGACAGATAAAGTGTCCCATGGACTTGGAGGACAGTAAGTAGCACACTGACTGGTGAGAAGTGCCTGCCAGCAAAGAGAACCAGTACACTCACTGAAACAGCCAGCCATCCCCTCAGTGCCACTGCCTACTCCTAAAGCAAATCCTCCAACATGCAGGACAAAATTGGATTTAATTTCCAAATCATGCAGTAGTAACACAGAGAGAGCTAATGCTAAAGGTAGAATAAGAGCAAGAGACTTTGAGGGCTACAGCTGAAGCAAAAATAAGCCCTAAATAAATTGGGTGACAAGAGCTGTGACCCGCCCTCCCCACAGCCACTCTGGCTGAGCAGAGATGCTCCAAATGCTTTTGACCAAATGTCAAAAATCAGGAAATGCTATTTCATCAAGAACAGAAGTGCTCCCTCGGAATGTGGGCAGCTCAACAAAGCTTGAAATAGGAATACTTCTGAACAATTTGTTCCTACATTCTGAACTCTATATCCCTATATACTTTATTGTTATATATCATCTCTGACACTTGGAAATTATTGCCAAGAAATGCTTCAGTATTAGAGATTTGTAATGGTTTAATAATGCTACTTTTCAGGGTTTTTCCCAACTGAAATTTCAGATATTTTGAGTAATATAACATTTCAACATTTTGATTTTAATCACAATTTAGGACCAAAAAAAAAAAAAAAAAAAAAAAAATCCGAAATACCAGAATTTCTTGGGGGACCAATGTTTTGTTTTCCAAAAAACCTTATTGCTGAGGAGAAACTAAAAAGTTAGTGTCTTGGGAAGTGATTCAGTGCTGCAACAGCATCTGTGACATGAGAGCACACTGCACTAATAGATGAGGCTGCTGTATGATGCTAATGTGGAAACTGGAGCTCCAGCAAACCGTTCATCTCCCTGGTGAACAGCTGAGCTCAGTACTCACAACTGTTTGCTTTATACGCTCCCTTGTTGTTGCCATGAGGCCAAGAACACATACTCAGTTCCCTCAGCATTCCTGCAAGACTTAATACCCATTCCAGGCTCCCTCTTGGCACGGAGAATTTGCTGGCTTGATCCAAAAGTGAAAGCCTCTTTTCTTGTCTCAATCCCATTGCTTTCAGCAAAGTGGCAACTCGCTTTTCCAAACATGCTGGGATTGAAAGAAAGAGCTCCCCACTCCATACCTGTGTGACCCACAGGGGCTGGGCCTGGAAGATTTGCAACGGGAGCCGTTCTGCAACCATTATCTCAGATTTCCTTTGTAGATCTTACAAGGCAGTGATTGATCTGCCCATTGCAATGGGTTTGACTAACGTTTCATTACCTGTCCCCACTGAAAATGTTGTTTGATTTAGGTTCAAAGAGCTCATTATGTAGGGCTTTTTTTTCCTCAGGAAAAAAAAAAAATGAAATGCAGAATAAGGGAGTATCAAGTCCTGAGCTAATTACAATTTGCCAGGGTTTGGTTGGTGTGTGAGTGTGTCTGAGATTTTGCTCATTACCAGTTGTATAATATGATTTCTACTGCACAGTTAATTAGTACCCAAAAAATAACCTAAGGAATTTACACAAGCCTAGTTGGAGGACAAGACATAAGTCACTGAGGAGTAGGTCTGGGGAAAGTCCCCAGTGAGGACACTTTCACTATTGATGTAAGACACTCAGAGGTTTAACTTTCAAAACAGACATTTTGGGAGAAGCTCTGAAGCATCTCAAGGAGAGCCTCTGTGCCATACTCAGTTGAACTCCATCCCATTCCACAAGCTCAGTGCTTTCATGACTGATGTCAGCAGTCTCCAAACAGGCCCCAGGCCAGGCTGGGGACCCTGGTGTCCCTTGCCTTGGCAGAGGCACCAAGGTGACGTTCAGCCTGGCTGCAGGCGCTGCCTCTCATCACAGCACTTGGCTTCCAAGAATCCCCTTCTTTCAACAGTTCTTTCCAAACACCTGAAACTGACTTAGAGAAACTTGACTAAAGCATTAGCACAGACACCTCTTCCTTCCACCACCGCAGTATTTACCCTGAGACAGTGGGAAATGTCATTGATCCTTTGAGTTCAAGAGACCCAAGACAGAGCAGTTGACAGAGCTGCTCCCCCACCATCAACAGGCTCCTCTTGGTTACGCACAGACTCGTGAATCACCTCCCCAGCTGTGCAGTGGGACTGAAGGACAATCATCTCACTCCTCAAAGGTTCCATCTTGGCTGCTGTTGCTCAGCACTGCAGGAACGAGACATACTGGAAAGGCTCCACTTCAGTTTGAGGCAGATGGGTTCCACTGTATGTGTGGATTTGTGCATTTGGTTTGTTCACCAAGGTCATTGAGCTATTCTGACCTTTGGGCTGAACCTGAAAGGACCCTCTGTGTACTCTTTCTAAACCAGCTCATTCAGTCCTACTTTCTGCCCTTTTCAATTCAAGATGCTTTTGCCCTTTCAAACACATGCAGTTGTTCTATCATGAGTTCTACCAGCCAAAACAGAAAATAAAATTTATGATGTACACAAACAGACTCTCAGTGAGCCTCTTGGCAAGAAATAAAGCCTACTGGGAAGTATTAAAACCAATGACCATCCCAGACTCTTTAAAAAGAAGTTAGATACCAGTAACCCAATATGTGGCTGTAAAATGTCTTGCTCTGTCTAGGTCTGGGTTTGTCATCATATCAAAGGCTATAAGTGGTCTCCACTTTGCCTGCATTGGAATTCCTCATTATTCACCACTCCTCCCAAATCTGATGTGATCTGCAAACTAGGAAATCTTGCTTTCTATGTCCTCAGCCAAGTCTTTCATACACTGTAACTATCAGAAAGACCAGGATCTGCTAGTGCAGTCTCCTACAGTACACGCTCCTTTATTAACTTGTCTTTCATCTTGAAAGGCTTCTATTTATTCCTCCTTTCCCCACTCTGCTCCTGTCCTCTGGCCAATTTTCAATCAGTGAGCCAATTCTTCCCCTTTCCAACTCCCCACCTTTAGACATTAACCTCCGACGCGGGACCCTGTCAAACACTGTCTGAAGATCCAAGCCTCTCCTGACTCCTGCTTAGCCTCTTGTCTATGCCGACAGGAGTGTATGTTCTAAAAAAAGAAATTTCCAAAAGTTAGCGAGGCAGAAAAGGTCCTTTCCGGAAACCATACTGGCTATCTTTGGTCAAGCTGTGCGTTTCTCAACAGGCCACCTTTCATCTATTAAAACATTTTCTAAGACTTGTCTTCACCTGAAGGGAAACGAACTTCCCTGCAAGACCCTGGTGCACATCTGGGTCGTTCCTTAAATAATGGTGGGAGGCTGTCCGCCTTCCACCTTTGAGGAATCTCCTGCAAAACACTTCAGCTCTGTGAAGTGTCTGTGAAAACCTTTCCAATTTAGACCCACAGTTCCTTTAACCTCTTTAATAAGAGAGCCATGGAGTAGGGGGTTTGGTACCAACCATCCACTTCACACCCTTCAGCTCCCTGAAAGCTTCATTTTCTGTGCTCTCTTATCCCTTTGAGGAATAAAGTCTGATTTCCACCTTTCTACTTACAACTTTGGTCCAAGCAGCTTCTCTCTGACTCAGGTGTATTCTCTCTGCCAGTAGCCAAGCCTGATATTTCTACTTGGCTTTTCTCTACTCTACAACCAATAGATTAAAACAAAATTAGTTTCTGTCTTTGCAGCCAGCCCTTTTCTTCCTGCTGACGAGCAGACTCTGGCAGCTTGTTCTCACCTGCTCAGCTCCAATGCCAAAATGTCCCCAATTACCAAAGAATCCCATATATCCTGCTCTGTGTGTGATCATTCCTACACCATTACCTGCCTCTCAATTCATAGCCTCTCCCAGAAGCAGCAGTAAACCTGTCTCAGTGTGCCACTTTACACCCACATTGAGCCTCCCTGGTCTCCAAGGAGTGTCTTGACTCACAGTCACCTTTCTGCCATGCATTTATTGAGATACCTGTGTGCACAAGCAGCTTCCTTCCTGCATGCCACACGAGCAGATGAAGATCCTTCTTGCTTACAGAGCCACATAAACAGGTTTTTTCCCAGGCACTAGGTTGTTCTGCATGATTAGAAAGAGCTGATTTAAACACATTTCCACAGTTTCATGGGCTTGTTACAGTCCATCATGGGGAGTGGCTGCAGTTTGTTTTCTCTGTATATTCTCATTGCCCTGGACAAAGATGCTACATTTATAAAATGGAAAAGAACAACACCAACACTTAATTTGGGCAGTTGTTTTTGAGTTTGAGCCATTGCTGGTGCTTAGTGTGAAGCAATAGAAACACCAGCTGTAAATAATTTCTAAGTCCAGCAAGGACTGAATTCTTCACAGGCTTCCCAGTTCATCCACCGTGTACTGGTGTAGGGAGAAGTAAAAACAGTTCTGCTGTATCTGCCTGACTTCCATGTTCTTCCCACCAAGGCAAGGCAAGGCAAAGCAACTCTTCCCTTCAGCTTCTCTTTCACTGTCCTGTGCTTAGCTCATCCAAGACAGAGACAGTTCCTTGCCACAAACCCTTCCCATCTCCAGGTGAAACAGAGACAAGCAGCACTTCTCCTGGCAGCTGGTGGGGCAGAGGTCAGAACCAAGCTTGTCGCTCTTCATGGCACCGTTCCAGGCAGACAGCCTGGCTGACAAAGCTTTACACTATGGGCTACTATGAGCAGTGTCTCTGTGAGGAGGAAAAACAGCTGCTGCTCTGGGTTCTCCCGAATCCTTCGAGTCCAAGGGCTCCCCAGCCCCAGCTGCACCCACCTGGCCAGGCATGGCCTGAGGATGGTTCATCCTGTAGGGAAGAAGGTCGGTCAGGCCTCTCACGGGTGCTTTCCAAGCTGCCTCTTAGGGCCTTGACAAGATCTCAAACTGTGAGTTCAGCAGAGGTGGCAGGAAAGGCTGGAAGGGGGGACTGGTCCTGCCTGGCACAGCCAGGGCTGCAGCCAGGACAGGACAAGGCATGTCCCCCTCTGGTGTCCTGGCTCTGAGGTCATCTGGCTGCCACTGCAGCTCCAAGCCGTGACTGCAGCAGACTCTGGCTGTCCTCTGCACTGCACCTCTTTCCCCTCGGCCCAAAAGATAGCCAAGGTCACATTTGCTGAGCTCCAGGCTCCACAGAATCTTTGTTTGTTTCAGACGAGCCAGGGGGAGCAGACAAGAGAGAGTCAGTCAGTGTTATCACAACTAATGCAGCTCATTAGAATTGTTTTAAGCTCTGAGAGCAAATGAATATCTAATGAGATTTCCCCCCAGGTGTAATTAGCAATAAGCTTTACATTGCTCTAAAAATACCCTCCAATTTTTTGAAAAACTAAATGCAGATAACTGGAAGCTCTAGTTACACTTAATGAACTGAACAAAGCACATTGAAAACTAAGAATATTTTAATTGTGTTTATTTAGCCTTCAGCAAAGGATCCAAGACATTTTCATAATCATCAAATTAATTTCAAAATGCTCCTTTGTAATTTGTCCAGCCAGCAATGTCGCTGTTGATCATATTCAGAGGACTATTTCCTGATCGGACAGTCCATTTACTAAACAATGCATTATTCAAGAAACTGGAGCCATCTCTTCACCAATTCTTCCTCCCATGGGCAGTTTAGAGTATGAAAAGAATTTATTGATGCAAGAAGAAACACTGCACTTCTGCTTAGTGAAAATAATTATGATTACATATCTTCTTTCTCCATATTTGTCCTAAAAACAACGGTAAGGAAAATATTCACTTTCTTTAAAATTCCCAAGTATTACTAAAGTGGATATTATCCTATACTTCAGTAAGAAGTTGACTTCATATCACTGAGTATCCCAAATGACCAATTAATTTTCGCAACTATCAGCCGAAGCTGTTTAAAACTCTAACCTTTGAAAAAAAATAAGCTAAAACTTAATACATGTATCACCTTTGCCTGGAAGTGTTCAGGACTCAATCCTGGCTTTGATTAAACCAGGAAAATACCAGTAAGATTTTGTGTCATGGTTTCTCTGCCTCTGGTGGCTGCTGCCAGGCTTCCAAAATGGAGTGTGAGGTGGCCACTTGCCATCAGATACCTCCAGCTTCCACCTGCAAACAGAGCTTGGGCCAAAGAAATAAATTCACAGAACAGGAGCAGCGATGAGACCTTTTCTGGGAATTGTCAGTACTGTTCTGCTAGAAAATCCAAAATCCCACCCAGTCCCATGGACTCCCCTTCACTTCCATCACAAATAACAGAATGGTGCTTCTTCCAGTTCCATCCACATGTCCCTAATAAGCACAGAAGAGGACCAAGAACACAGGAGAGGACCAAGGAACTCTCCTGCCCACTTCTGCTGATTGTGCTCCACAGTGGGCACTGCAGCCCGGCTGGGGCTCAGCCAGCCCAGGTAGTCACATCCCATCCATGTCCTTTGTCTCCCTGCTCGCTGGCTTCCTCTGAAGCATTGCAAAGGAGAGTTAATTAATTCTGATCACTCCTAATAGTCTTCTAGGTCACAAATTGGTGATTCGGCTTCATTAATTTGATTTCTAACATTTCATCCTTTGCACTCTCTGCCCGATTAGCTTCTTGAAATTTAGTTTCAGTAAATGGGATGAGCAAGGCAGAAACTTCCAAAGAGATTTTCCTCACTGGCATTTGGAGGACACGCCACAGCGCAGAACCCCCGGACTCACAGCCAGGGTGCGGTCACCTCCATTTTGCAAACTTCCTGCTGACGGGGTGGTGTGGGCAGGCTGCAGTCCGAGTCACTTTGCAAAGCAAGCTTTGATTCTCCTTTCACTCAGACAGGCCTAAATCAGGAAAAGCACCAGTGCAAATTTGCTACAGCAAGACTAGCAAAGGAGAAAAATCAGACCACTGAATGCCTGAAAAGAACAAAGAACTAATTTTTCTGATAGTGTTTTTAAATAAAAGCTGACATTGATTTGTAGGAGTATGTAAGCAGAGATTATATATACTGAAAAATTCTCTAATCCCTCAGGCATCTACACAGGCAATGTTGGGAAACAAAGCCCAACGTGACAGCCACGCTTTGGAGGAGTCAGGACACTGTGAGGCATGAATGCTGTTCCTGGTCTTAAGGCATTCTTAAGGGCATTGCTATATGACCCCTAAAAAGAAAGACTGCAGGTAGAACAAGTGAATATATTCCACTATATTTGGGATCTTGGTGGGGTTTAAAAACTAAAACACTTTTTTTTTTTTTAATGACCCAAAGATCATTACGGCTGTATTTCCAATTTTCAGATGAGAAATTCAGATTGTAACATGGTATGTTTACATTTGTCTCCCTGTGATAAGTTTTTGTTGTATTATACTGTACAGTATAACTCTTCCAAAGGGAGACCAAACCCATTTCTTCCTTGGGTAGGACCTAGTCCCCCTTCCCAATAAATAAAAGCTTCAGAATAGTAAAACATTCTTGCAAATTAATGCTGCATACACAAAAGTCATTATTTCAGCTGCAGCGGGGGGAAAGAGAGCACGAATAACATCAGTTGTGTAGAAAAGCAGCATGTAATTCTGTGACACTGAAAGTTTCATGAGAAAGTCAGAAGAAAACTAGAAAACATTCCATGGTCCAGGCAGAAAATGGTACCTTTGTCTCCATACAGGTTCCTGAGAAGCAACTTCTAGCCCTGCAGTTCACTGTGAACGTCAGCCCAAGCCAAGGCTTTTCAGCCAGGTTTGAATCAGAGAGGTGTGTGTGGTTTGGCCACAAAACCACGAGGCAATACAAGTTTGGGGATATTCTACCAAACCTAAAGTTTATCAGAGCAGAGCCATGTGAACTCAGGTCCCACCTGTCTGGTGAGTTTCACTGCAAACTCATCACAGAGCTCCAGCTGCAAAAAGAAACATTTCTGAGGCCAGTGTAAATCTTGAGGTGAAAATATTTTCTAGGAAATTAGTTGAAACATGCAGATGTAGACCCAGAGCAGCATAACCTGAGAGAGAAAACAAACCACAGCTGTGGCTGGAAAACCCCCTGCCCTGTTGGCAGCACAGTCTTTCACATCACAGGAGCCAATGAACAAGTGCTGGAGTGTTCTCACTGCTCAGACATGTGCAACCTGGACCCTTCGCTGGGCTTATTGTTCCCTTGCAAAAGGCCCATTTAGAGCAAGCCCAGCAAGCCTGAGAGGGGAAGGAGGACAATGGCAATCTCTCCCATTCAGCAGCACAGGCCTAGGAAATATTTGCTACTCCAGGAGAGCAGCAGAGGCGCCTTTTCAAAGCTCCCTTTGCTGGGAGGTGAGTGACAGCTGAATCACAGCGCTGCTTTCCAAGAGCAGACCTCAGTAGCACTGCCAAGAGTGGCCCGTTGTATTCAGAGCCCCGACACAGCTGCAGTTACTGGGAGGTCCTGCCATTGTCCTCCCCCAGCAGAAAGATGTTTCTGTCCCCCCTTCACAGACCTCCATCGCTGCCCAGTACAGGCAGGCTGAATGAAAATGTCAGCAGCAAGCACAGAGCAGATGTGAAGGGACCATGCTCTCTGACCTGGATTCACCCATCACGTGGGCCAGCGCCGCTCCATTAAGAAGCGCTTTGTGAGACAAGTTCAGGGGGATGGGACACTGCCACCCCCAGCAGCCAGCACAGGACACAGACCTGACTAGCCAGGAATGGGCTGAGAAATTCTGCAAGGGAGTCATCCAGGAGAGTTCAGCACCATAAGAGCTTTGCAGGATTTGTGCACGCAGAGTATAGTGAAAACTCTCCCTGCCTAACCCCACCCTTCAATTCTGCACAGTATATATCACAGCTAAAATACCTTTCTCTGAATGGTGACTGTAGGCTTCGAGTCCAAGCTTTCGTGGAAATAAAACCAGTAAAAACCAAAAGTTTTAGAAAGCATTAATAATATAATGTCTCCTGGAAGTAAGGCAAATGGTTTGTGATACCATTCTGTCTCCAGAACAGTAAAAGAAAGTTTATTCAAAACAAGCAAAAAAAAAAAAAAAAAAAAAAAAAGGTAAAATAACTAGTGTAACTTCACAGTCCAAAGTAAATCAGATGCAGAAAAAAAGAGCTGAATAAACTGAGAGAAAAATGCCACAGATGTTCAAATCAAATTTTAAGCAAATTTTGTCCCCATTATGTTTGTGATACCTCTTCAGTGAATGCTACAACTGCAATTCATTAACCCAGTGCTCATGGTGAGATCTTCAATATTCATCAGAAGCACATCCAAGTGCCTGCCTACACAAAGACTCATCCCTGGCCTGCCCCCATGCCCCTGCAGAGCACTTGCCCTAGGAGCTGCCCAGGCTGCAGCCAAACATATGGGCACAGAGCTGCAGCCACCAAGGAGAGCAGCAAACAGCGCGGCTGTGGCTGCGTAAGAAAAGGAAAGGGAAGGGAAAAGACTTGGGAGGTCTGTCAACAGGGCAAGCAGTGTGGTCCAGGGGGGATTTTACTTCATTTGGGAAACAACAGGACACTTACAGAAGGGCCTGTGCTCCTGGGGATAGTACAGGAGAGCAGCTGCTTTACACTGTCAGCCAGATCAGAGACAAGTCTGCATCCAAGGGCTGGATGTGAGCCAGGTGTACTAAATGACTACAGAGATACCTAAGATACAGGGATGGTAATCTCTCACCAGGTTTGAAATGCAGATGAGGGTCTGCAGAAAGGGCAGCAACACAAATATCTTGGAGCTGAGAAAAGCCAACTTTGAAGGGAAATGAGACAAAGCTGAAGGAAATTGGCTGGGATTCAATAAAGCCTGAGAAATGCACAATGGAAAGGGTTTAATGCAGTCAGAAATTACATTAGAACAATTTTGCTTTCCAGCATTTTTTGCCTCATCAGAATTATTTTCTTGTCTCTCTCGATCAGCGGCAGAAGCCAAAATTTGACAAGGGAGATGTCTCATTGTCTAAGTACTAAAACCGTGGGATCCACGGGAACCCCGACTCCTCTCCTCCAAGGCAGAAGGAGGGGAGCGAGGCGGAGGCGGCGCAGGGAGCGGGCGCGGTGTGGCGGGGCTGCGGGAACGCCTCGGCAGCTCGTACCTGCCCTGGAGGGCTCTCAGGTGTGCGGCAGGAACGGCCGCTCTGTCAAACGGCTCCCGGCAGCAAGGTCAGTGCCTGAGTGACACAATAAAACTGGAGGGACGGAGCAACTTCTTACTCACACTTCAAAGCAAACAAAGTGCCAGTACACACAGCACAATGGGGCCATTGAAACCGGAGAGTGATAATGGGAGAGGAGGCGGCTCCATACAGCTTAAAACCAAAGCAGATTCTTCCCAGAACTCACTCCCAGAGGCATTACAAACTGAAGGGAAAAACAAGAAAGTAAAAATAGATTCAACTCTGATCCACAGTAATTGCACAACAGGGATAATGGGGATCTCAGAGGTGGAGACAGTGAAGTGGCAGGATTTTAGAAATTAAAACTGTGAGCACCAAGAATTAAAGCAGAAGTTGATGAATCTGGAAACTACAACCAAAACTGCTGCTTCAGCTCTGGGTTGGCTGGGACCTTTCTCTGAGTCCAAGAAAAGGTCCTTGAAGGATTCCTTCTGCCTTGACAAACAGCCCCTTACCAGAAAAGTGGGGTATGTGCATTTTATACAGCCACTACACCCCAGGAGAAGGAAAACCATTCTGTCCCCACCCCTGGCTGTAAACAGAGCAGACACAAATCCTCCACCTCTGTCTTCTCCCCAGCTCTGTAGTTATCCTGATGAACTACTGTTTTCCAGCCCAGCAGGATTCTTCCAGCTCTCAGTTCCAGGGGGAGCTCATACTGAAAAAACAACGTGTGCTCTAACTTTAAAAGCTTGCTCTTCCCATGTTTCTGTCTTTGTCCTGATTTTATCTGCCTCAAAAGGCAAGATAATTTTGACTATGAGAAAGTAATTAAAATGAGAGACCTGAGTCTTCAACTAGTCAACATTTGAATTTCTTCCAATTTACGGACTCCTAAGTAGGTTAGGCATGGTGAGCAGGAAGCCTCGTGGTTGGGGCACATGACGGATGCCTGCACACGTGGGGAGAGGCTGTGGGACTCCACTGACAGTGCCACAGCAGGTCCTGAGCATGTTCTCTTCTCCATCTCTTCCCAAGAAATTGCCAGTGTCCTCACCTCCAGGGGAGGGCAGATCAGTTCCACAGAGCCTGGGCCAGTGCTCAGTGCAGCTCCTTTTTACTGTGCATATCAGCAGGTTTGGAACAGGGGCAATCACAGCCACTTTTACGTGCTAAAAACAGTGACTCATTCTTCCTCCAAACCACGTGATGGAGAGAAGAGATATACTTTGTTTTCTCTTTCTTTGCTTTCTTGTTTCTCATCCATTAGCTGAATCCATTTCATGTTTTAAAATGTTCTCACTAAACCACAAAGATTAGAAATATCTTTCATAATGTAAGAGCTCAAATTGCACAAAAAGGCATTTCTCTCAGCATCTGGAAGAAAAAAAAATCTGATCAAATATTGCAGGATTTAGTCACACTGCCAACAGGATGCAGTGAGCCCTCTTCTAGCAATCCCAGCATGATCTGAGCACTGTGTTCCCAAGAACAGTTCTGCCTCAGGAATAGTTAGGCAAAGTCAGAGAGCAAGCCTTCTGCTCTCCCTGCTGCCTCTACCCAAGACCCTGAGGAACAGAAGCATGGCTATTCCTGATTGACAGTTCTCTCACACCTATAAGAAAATATTTCCAATATTACATGTACTACTATTTAAAGAGACTCTCCAATCTTCCTGCATTTACAGCAGGAGCACAAGCCTGATGAAGAATGGAGTATTTAGTCTCTCTCAATGTCACATTAAATTTATACAGACCTCAGAGTAGAGGCACATGTCATTTTTCCCTGATTAACACATTTCAAATGGGATCCAGACGAGCCTGATGGGGAGACAGGGTTTGGAGGGAAATTATGTGGTTTTGATCCAAACCCTGCCTTCCATCAAAATGCTGTGGTATGCTTAGAATGTGTGCGGACATCATTTTATAAGGCACATTTACACAAAACCCCCAGGGGTTTTCAACACAGACTTGCAGCAGGACCTAAACTAGAAACTTGTGCAACCAGACTGGCTGGAGCCCCCGCCTGCA
This sequence comes from Muscicapa striata striata, assembly GCA_030060385.1. Lineage (NCBI taxonomy): Eukaryota > Metazoa > Chordata > Aves > Passeriformes > Muscicapidae > Muscicapa > Muscicapa striata. Next base: position 3,049,916 of record JAREIS010000026.1, on the reverse strand, counting down.
CCCCCAGAAGAGGCCGAGCTGCAGTGGCTGCACACACCACGCAGGCTGCGGGCAGGAGCTGGCGCTGACTCTGCACTCCCAGCACAGAACCTGCGCTGCCTCACTCACACAATGGGCATTTGTTCTTTCAGGATGTTCTACAAGTGCCTTAGGACTAGATTTCTGAAAGCAAACCCTTGGTCTTGTTGCTGGCTTTAGGCTCCACTGCAGCTACCCTGGAGGAAATGTTTCCTTCATCCTGGCTCCTGGAGCAATGCCCAATGCACGAGGCAGCATCTCCTGTATTTTAACTGTCTAGTAAATCCTTCAAATGCTTCTGGCTCACAGTTCAAGCATTCTAACCAGCCTTGTTCCAGGGTAACAAACTACCCCAGTGTATAAAGAGCAATGGTTTATGTCTTTCTATCTGAGCACACAAGAGAACAGTAGCAGTGTCACCATTCTTAACTAATTTGGCACTTCAAGCAAGAACGGGGCTTTTATCTCTTCCTTTTCATTACAACATGGTGAGACAAACATTTGATATCAGTAAGTAACTAAGCTGGCTACAGAGGACAAACAAATAACTGCAGACGGTTGTTTGGTAAGTGATGAGCCTTTTTGGGCTCGATCACCACCTGTAGGCAAGCTTTGATTCAGACGAGATCATGGAGGAGAAAGCCAGGCACTAAGCAGACACACATGAGAGCAGCACTTCATCTCTTCTGGTACCTGGGACAGCAAACAAGTGCAACTCCTGTAAACGCCAGTGGCGGAAGGGGCAGAGGATATTTCTCCAATGCAGCTCTTTTTTTCACCCAATTAGTATCTATTCTTTGTACAAGTGCTCCTCCCTATTCCCACCCAAGCACACAGACTGCACTGTGTGATGATACCAGCAGTGCAAAGGCTGCTCCAAATAAATAATTTCACATCACCTCCCCGTTAAGAAGGGACTAGAGAGAGTGTCTTTCTCACCTATATACACACATGGGCACACACCAGATCTCCAGCCCAAAAAGCCTTTCCTTGGCACAGAAGACTTAGTGGCAGCAACACAACAGCTTTGCTCTCGTTCACAATAATCACTTGAAAGGAAAATCACTTGAACCACAACCTGCAGAATCTGTACAGTAGGGAGAATTTGGTTCTGCTTCAAGGAAGTGCAGCCAGGCTGAGATGCTGCTGAGGCCAGGAAGGAACCTCAGTGTGCCAGCCTGGCACAGCAGGACTGCATATGGAACTGGCTTCTGGCCCTGGAGGGCTGAACCTGACACAAACGTTTTCAAATTCCGACTCCAGTTCGGGACTTCTTTGGCCTGACAGCGTGTTTCACCTTTAAGCGAAGCTCAAATGGCAGACAGGCGCGAAGCCAAGAGGGAGCGGAGCCGTGAGCAGCAGCAGCAGCAGCAGCAGCAGCAGCAGGTGACGGGAGCGGCTGGCGGCTCTCACTGCGCTCCGCCAGCCCAGCGGCAGCAGCGCCCGAACCACGCGGGTTTCACCGGGGGCCGCTCCGGACTCCGATCTCAAACCTAGTAGCCACTAGATGGCAAACTCCCAGCCCGAACTGCACACACTGACCGCCAGACTCCTGCCGGGCTCGGAAACCAAGGGTGCCAAAAGGCAGCGGGAGGGCGGGGACGCGGGGCTGGCACACACCAAATGCGACTGGCTCCTTCTCCAGGTTCGGTCCCCCTGCGTGTTTCTGTCCCACCGCTAAACTGCACAAAGATGAGCCATAAACGTGCTGCCAACTGTGAAAACCAGCTCTTGGTGTGAATGTGAAGGTCCAAACATCCCAGGCACAGCTATGGCAGAAGGGACAAAACAAGATTCCAACACATCCACTGAAAACATATTGCTTAAGCCAGGAAAAAAAAACCCTGCAGCCTGCAAATAACATGGCTAAAGAAGCCCAGATTGCAGATGATGTATTATTCATTGCTAACATCACTGAAAGCCTCCAGCCAATCTCGTTTTCTCACTGCTGGCTGCAGGAGACGTGGGGGCACTATGTAAATCAGCAATATCTTGCAAATGATTGTTACATATTAGCTGCGTGGCTCTGAAAAGAAATTAATTGCATGGTAGCCAAAGCTCTACACAAGCAATTGTCTTTGTCTAGCAAAGTGGCCATTTGTATTTTATCTCAGCCTGTTATTATCCTGAGTCAGTTCTTGAGCAAAGATCAAAGCCAGACTGGGTAAAGCAGTCCTCACTCATTACATGCCAATATTTTTTCTAAGTAGAAGTCCTTTCCAGGAGCTGGAGTCACAGCAATGGGCACTGCAACGTGCAGGGGGTCTGCAAAACGTCTGGGTCACACCGAGCCAAAATTTTAGCCAAGATGCTGAGGGCAGCTGCCCACCCCACACCCAGAGAGATGGATGGCCAAAATTGCTGTGCATCTGCAGGAGTACAAAGACAGCAATGCCATGGTAATTTTACTGAAAGCTGTGCATTTCTGCTTTAGCTATAAGGGGGAACATCCCTTGCTTCAATAGAAAATAGATACATTTTTATTTAATGTCCAAAAAACCTGTGATTTTACCATACTGCTGTACAGGGCACAACAAACTCTAAGGCAGTGCATTTCCCTTGTATACTCTAGCACAGTAGTTACAGACTGTAACACAGAGCTGAGCAAAACAAATTTCATTTTGATGCCAGTTCAAGTTAATGCTCCCCAATAGTAGGGTGTTTGTGCACTCCAAGTAGCAGCAGTGCTGTGTACCCAGACTCAAATACTCTTTTCATTCATAATTACTTTCAGAATGTCAGGAAAGAATAAATCCTGCAAACATTACTGAAAATATTTTCCTCGCCTGATGATACTATTTTATGTTCCTTAGCAAATTTAGCTGAAATATAGTGGATCCTACTGATCCTTGGTTTCGAGTGTGCAAAGTCTGTCACCAGAATCCATTTCTGAGATTAGACTTCCATAGAACTTATCAATAAATTTTGAACCATCAGTGCTCAATTACAGAAACTCCAGTAAATGGGAGATCACCACGGGCAAGGTATACTTTGGTTGTGACACTCACAATAACAACCTGCTCCTTGTGACTGTGAATCTCAGCTCCAGAAAAAGATATTTTCATTGATCCACTTTCCAAGAATCCAAACTGAGGTACTCTGAGGTCCATTCATAAGGATCATCCATACATATCCTTTCTGCTCTGCCTTTTTCAATTACATGGATTTATACTGGAAAATTTCTCCTGGAAGTGTGCTATGCAAACTTAACCAACAACACATTGCTCCCTTTTGCTATCCTGATTCTGCTGTTTCCCTCATTTGCATCTGCTCCTGTAAATTGTTGACCCATCTCATGACCGTGGCCGTTATGACCAACATATTTGATCAGTATGTTGCAAATCTGAGCACTGCACTTGCCCATTAATGAGCAATATTTTAGACATTTTCCAAACTTCCTGTCACCAGCATTAGCTAACATACGAGCGATCCAGACAGACTCTTTTGTTCTGAGCAGCTGTGCTGTAAAACAAGCTGAGTATCTCTGTGGCCACAAACTGCTCTCCAAGGTCTCCCCATCCCCAGTCTGCCATATGCTGCCCCTAGAGCTCGTACAAACTCTTTCATTTCCTCTCTATCCTGTTGCATTTCACTAAAGCACACCCCAGCATCCAAAGGCCTGGCTGTTCGTGGTGCTCTGTGCTCTGCTCTCTTTTGCAAAGGGCACACAGCCTTTTGGTGTATATCCTTGCATGGCCTCTCACCAAACTTCTCTGGATTTTAGGGTTTTCAAACCCTTCTGTGAGCCTTGCAGCCCATGCACTTGAGCTCTGTGAGCACTGGAGGTGTCACATCCAAAGCAGTCCATAGCAAACAGAGTGCTGGGTGGTTGCTCTGCAGTGGGGCTATCTTTAGTCAAAACCAGGAAGTCAAAGATATTTAGGTAAGGAAAACCAGACCATTTGACTACCAAACAAACACAATATCCAGCTCATCCATAACTGTGGAGAGAAAGGCTTGTGCCAAGAGCAGATTTTGAGAAAAGCAGGGAGAACCTCAGGTTGGAAGCAGCTGTTTGGAAAGAGGCTGTGCTGCACAGAGACATCATTTGCCCTTCTCAAGAGGAGAGTTTGTGTCCTCGGTGGGTTCCGGAGTGGTCTCACTAACATAACAGAACAGCAATGCTGAGATTGGAGAAACATTCATAATCTCTTGAGCTCTGAACACAAAGAGGAGCTGCTTTGGCTCTTCTCAGTTTCCAATCTGGAGGCCAATGAGCCATGAGGGTGTGTCATGCGCCGTGTCAGAAGGATGCTGATGTGGAAGTGTGAGGGGCAGCCCCGCTGGCCGCAGGCCGGCTCAGCTCCGAGGGGCTCCTCTCCCGCAGCGCGGCCCCAGCGCCGCTGCAGCTCCCTGCGGCGGGCCAGCTCTGAGTGGCAGCACTGCACTGCTGCACCTGCAGCCCGCAGCCCACGCACGGCCATTTCTGTCTGTCCGGGGCCGTGTGAGGGCCGTTCCCCGGCCGTGACCCTGCTGGCTGCACTCTGCACTCAGCGGAACTTAGGAAACACTGGCCCTGCTCCACGAGACACTGCCCAAGTCAGCAGAGCTCAGGCAAAATGTCGCTTCCCCTGCTTCCCCTGCATCCCGCTGGGGGACAGCACATTCTCCATTCTCTGAACAATCTTACTGAGCTGCAAGCATCAGCAGCATTAAATTCTGCTCTTTTTTGGGAAGGAGCCAAGGCTGCCAATGTAAAGCACAGGATGTGATTTCCTGCCCCTCCTGGAAAAGGAAGCTACAGTCCAAAAGGTAGAGAAAGAACTATTAATCCAAGAACAACCATGTTAATGTGGATGATCACATGATGCAGCTGCAGAAATACCAGTTCAATTCAAACAGAACTTGTAATGTGCTAAACATGCAGGACTTGAGGAACAGAAAAGGAGAGACCAGATCCGGGTGCCAAGAAGAAGAACTACTGTTCACAGGCTCTTGAGGAAAGATTCCCCCAGGACCACTGCTCTTGTGACAGAACTCTTTAATCAAGAAAATACTAAAAAAGCATTAAAAACTAGTGGAGATTCTCCACAGAATCTCCTAAAGTTCTACTTTATACTGTGTATATGAGCCAACTGGCAGCAAGGTGCTGGGCTCCTTGGGAAAGGAGAAGCTTATGGAGTGAAAAGAAAACCAATGAACAGCCCCAGCAGGTTTACTTTTGCACAGGCTTTAAAAGAGATGGAGAAATAAGCAGTGCTATTGAGTTGGTGCAGAGATGGCCTGTACAATTCCAGTAGCTACTGCCTGCTTAAGCACAATGAAATAGGATGAATAGAAGCCCTAATGTGGCTGACTCACCCTCATTACCCAACAGCCTAAAATGGGGGGGTGGTCTTCTGAGGAGATCAGAAAGTGTATTTTCAGATATCTGAGAGTGTGAGTGGATATGGATTATGCAGCCCAAGCCACGACTGCCCATTATTTTCCATCTGTATGGCTGTAAGAACTCTCCTATGTACAGCTACTTTTGTTTTCAGAGTGTCTGCAACCATTTGCAAAAGACTGACAGACGTGTGTGCAGACACACACCCCGTGCTGTAATGGGGACTTGCCTTCTGTTCTTTCTCACTACAGTTTTCCTCAGCCTAAAATAAAAGCATGTTATGTGCAAAAAAACATAACACAAGAGTGTTTATTTGCCTATGAACACTATAATTTTCATAGATCGATATTAAAACCCTTCACACTTATTTTCACTGCCTACTTCAATTGAACTTAGCAATTCCAGTGTATCTTGAAAGAGTGCTGAACAGCTGCAAACTAGCCAATAGCACACATTCCCACAGATGGTGTTCAGAGTCCAAAGCTCTTCATGTTTGACTTTGGCATATGAACAGGTCAAATAAGAAAGTTACTCTGTCTGGGAACAAGGTTTCACAATCCTTGCAGACTTGTTACTTGTTTTTACACTTCTTTGATTTTATGCTAAACTGTGACCTTACCGGTTTCTGTAGAAGTAGCTCAAGGCCAGCTGACTCCTCCAGAGCCCATGGTCTCTGTAAGTTCAGGTATGTCCCAGCTTTGTAGCCTCTCTGCTGATTGATCAGAGGTAAGGTGTGAAGTGATATTTCCAGCACTAATCTGACAGGTGTCCAGAGAAATGCATCAGGCTACACCGTGATGGAAGGACAGGATTAGGATTAGGCCAGAAAGACCAAAAGGCAGGGCTCCAGGTCTGTTTTGGAGATAAAATGACTGTGTCCATGTATATATGAGAGTAAGAGAGCAAAGGTGAGAGGAGGGGAAGAAGAACTGATGGAACCACCAGGTGATTTTTGCAAAGCCCTGCCTCCCACAGACAGAGGAGTAGGTCACCCCCTCCACAGACTGCTCAAGCAGTTGTGGCCTTCAGTGAAAAGCGTCACCTTTCAAACTGAAGGAAAGAGGTAAGCACAGATGCAGAACAAGATCTGCTGCTAATTGAGTCCTTTCCCAATGCCTGGAACTCACTCATCCCATCTTGTGTCGGTCTGCTCTGGACACCTAAAGCCCAGAGCTCACGTGGGTGGATTCCCACTCAGGGGTCTCCCCATGATACAGAAAGACAAGGATTATCTAATCACAGCTGTATAGAATATATCTGCATTGCAGCAGAATGGGCAATCTCAGAACTTTCCAGTAGTATTCAGAGAGTCTTTCTTCATGTGAGCTCCAGAATTAATCACCAGCGTATGAATTTGGCTTCCCATCCCTTTCCCCAGCTGACAGGAATTGATGGCACCAACTGCCGTCACCACAAGAAATAAGTGATTCCTTCACTAGCATGGCAGACATATGCCAGCTAGGAAGAGAAGATCTGATCATCAGACTTGCTTGTTTTGGCTTTTCAATGCACAAAAGGCTGTTTTTCTCAGAATTAGGGTGACTGCGACAATCTGTTTTTAGACAGAGTTAGAACCACAAGATAAAAGAGGCAGAAATCTTCTCATCTGCATATTTATCATCAAAATGCAGCAACTGCATAATTTAAGCTTAGTGTTAAAAATATTGTATGTATATTTTAAGGTTTTCCTACTCAGGTGAAAAGGAGACATGCTTTCACTAAGGAGGTTAATTATTTTCTAATGGTGTGAAAACAACAGAAAAAAAGGAATCAAAGGGAATTTTTTTACCCTTCCCCCTACCCTGAGGCATGATAGAGAGGTATCTTTGTCCATATCCTTGACAAACACACACAGTGATCTGACTCAGAACAATGGAGCGGAGGGTGCTCTGGTAAGCAGGGTGCCACTGAGCCCCTCGAGGGGCTGGACAGCGACACCAAGGTGCAGGTGACAGGACACTTGCAGCGAGGGCAGGAACATCCTCTCAGCTCATCGGACCTTTCAGCTGGGAACAGACGCACTCCCCCAAGCAGGGGATGGGCACAAAGCGCCTGGAGGGCTCTGCCAGAGGACATGAGGGTCCCAAGGTGCCACCCAGCTGGGGGAGCACTGCACCAGCTGCCCTGTGTGCAGGGGCAGAGCACGGCTGAGCTCAGGCTGCCCTGGATCCCCCTCCTCTGCCCATGCCATGCACCCTCAGGGGGAGAGCAGGGCTGCTCTTCCCTTGGCCAAACCCTGCAGGGAAGAATGAACCAAACAGGCTGCCTGCGTGGTACCCTGGCAGCTTCCTCATGGCTCCTCCCTATTTCTGTGTACACACGGAGTCTGAATTCCCTGTGGCGCTGAGGTGACTGCCCTAGCTGTGCATGAGATCCCTCTTCTTAGCAGGAGGACTTCTTCATCCAGAGGTGCCCCGGTTTATCGGCTTTCCCACTGCCTGCCTCCTCAATAGAGACAGTTCTTACGTGACTTCTGCTGTTGTCCGTGCAGACATGTGATATTGCAGACAGGACCTCTCTTTCCTAGGAAGCCTTTTTACTAGGAAGCCTCCTGTCCTCTCCAGCACTGCCCAGGAACCCCGCGGCACGATCAGTCAGTGCTCAGAGATGTCTCTGGGAGCTCGGCAGCCCCTCCAGCCGGCCATCTGCTGCTCCCCCGGCTGACACAGCTTTCCCGCGCTCTCTGCCTCTGCGTCCTCACACGGCCACACCACCCACTCTGCTCTGACAGAGCCATCCGTCAAAGTACCTGAGATGCACATGTGCTTCTGTTTAAAGAGACATGTTAGAAGGGCAGCGCATGACAACACACCACAATCTGAAGACAGCCAATCAAACCAATAAATCCCCCCTCGCTCCCCAACAGCTGTAGCCCAATTAAACTCAACAGTTCACAGGTGTTCATGTAATGACTTTAACACAAAAAAAAGCACCGCTCCCTTTAGGGGCCTTTAAAAAAATTTAGAGCTCTTTAAATTTTATATACCAACAACATCAAACCAAAGTAGGAAATAATAAAGAAGGAAAGGAGATAGAGCAAAGAAAATACACAGTGTCAGCATCAGCAACAGCCTAATTAAACAATAGCCATCAGGAAAATGCACATTCTGCTCACCCAGCCATGGTCCTTCTGGAGTTGTGCTGGATGCAAAAGCAGTTTCTGTATACTCCTTTCAGCATGGCTGCTCCAGCCCTCTCCATTCATGGAGTCCCTCAGCCTGCCTAGAGCAGAGCTGTGAATGAACTCTCACTCACAGAGCCAGGGCCTGCAGCCATCACTTCTCTCCAATGCTTTGCCTCCCTCCCTGCCACGAGGTCGAGCCCCGGCTGGTGTCCCTGGCGCGCAGGGGAGGCAGAGCTGCTCACCTCTGCAAGTGACTAATGACCTCACTGAGTCCTGTGGCCTTGCAGCACAGGCTGATGCAGGGAGCCTGGGGAAGCTGACACCATGGCTGGTCAGGTTGTCTGTACCATCTGTTTGCTGTGTGCCAGCAGCAGGCTCTTGCTAGGTGCCTCCTTGTTCCTGGGTTTCCTTGCACCTGGCTGGCAGCTCTGGCCACAGCATTATTTGCTTTTGCAGTTTTCCCACTGATAGCAGGTGTTCCCTCTCCTTCCCACTCACCTTCAATCCCCTCGCTCCCACAGACCTGCAGGCACGAGCCCCCAGCAATGTCAGGATCACAGTGAGGAGCTGTCACGTCTGCTCACTGCAGGAGGGATGAGGAAACAGGAAACACAGTTCCCATAAATGCAGGGAAGGCTGGAAAAGAACCAATTCTTGTGGGACCCTGCAGGGGTCTGAAGAGGCAAAGAGTTTGCAGTGCCTCACCTTTGGGGGAAACCCAGCACAAGGCTTGTTACTGCTCCTGCTTTCATTATGCATTTGTTTCCCATAGTGAAATACTGAAGCTAAATTGAACCCGATGCTTCTGCTTTGAAGCAATCCTGGTTTCAGCTCTTCATTCTTATATAAAAACATGAGGCCTTCTTATAAAGGAACATTAGTGTCCAAAAGACATTTTTAAGACGGGCAGTGAAAAGATACTGCTCTATTGTAAGCCAGAAGGTTCTGGGAGGGGAAATCAGTTTCTTTCCATCTTAGGAAAATCCGAGACCCTAAGAAACTGTAATATTTTGAGGCGTCAAAAGTAAAGTTACAATGCCAGAACAGGGCAGAAGAAACCTTTTCCAGAGTTTCTAAACAGGGAAAAGGCCATCTTGGCTGTGAAGCCAGGAATTTGGAGAGGAGCAATGGGGCAGCCATCCTCCATCCTCTCTGCTTAGTGGGACTACAAAATGTGATCTTGCTACAAAAGGGGGATTCCCAGAGCAGTATGAAGCTCTGTGCTGCCCACATATCTCATTCAGGCACCTACAGCACCTGGCACACAGGGCCCAACCTAAGAGATTCCTTCAGGAATTACTGTAATATAAATAGTAAATAAGTATGAATAATTACGTGAGGATGATAACTAGTGATTTAGCTATGAAAAGGCCCCAGGATGCAAGTGCTAATCTCCTGAGATACTTAGCCATCCATTCAAGATGCATGAAGACATATAAGTAGGCTAATTACAAAGGAAAATGTCTCTTGTATATAAATCTCATCTAAATTCAGAAGTGATGCAAAAAACAAACTGAGAAGATACCCAGGAAAAGTTCAATAATGTTGCTGGGAAAGGTTAATTTTTAGAGATTTCTTTTTTAAAGATAACCCAGAAGATCCTTAAATACATAAATAGTTAAACCTTAAATAGCAACTTTAAGTATCACACCAGAAAGGCACTCTAAAATGAATGGAACTATTGAACTGTGGAAGCATCATGGCAAAAAACACAATTTCATTTTCTTAGTTTAGTTTCAATTTATAATTCACACAAGTAGCTTAAACACGTCGATTTGAGATCAAAACAGAACTTCAGGTTACATAGCATCTGTTCTATAGGAGGGTGCTGTGTGCACTGAGATAATTTTAGATGAATGTGTTATAAACAAGATCTGTGGAACATTGCAGAGTAGCAAGTTTTGAGAGAGAAAAACATACAGTTTAAATGCATAAATTGTTTAGAATGTTTAGCATGTGGTTGTAAAGCGATCAACCAAGTGATCTGTTTTCCAGGGTAGGACAGCTTGCACAGATGAAACAGCCACTTCCTCAGTATTTAATGTAAGATTCGTTCAACACTCAGAGGAACAGCTTCTCACTCTGAAACTTGGTGAACATAAAGCCTGAGTTTTTAGCCACGCTTTTGCTCTTTCCCAACACTTCCTCAAGCTGTGTATCTAGAAATGTAAATTGTGTATTTCTTTATAGTTCCTTTTTCTGCTATGAGGAAAAGAACATGTGTATGTGTAACACAGGAATTTCTGACATACTGTGCATCAGTTCATGGATACAAAAGTACTCTACATTCCAGCTCCTCCTTTAGTCAGAACTAGAAGCAAGTTCATGATAATGGTGTAGTCTTGGTTTAAAAAGGCATTTCATGTGTTAATGCAAATGATGAAAATATTTCTCCTTTTAGAAAAAAAAATATATATTAAAAAAAAGTAGTGTGAAACAACCTACAAAATAGAAGACAAAATCCATTCATTTGGTAATGATAATCCTCTTCAGGCTGCAGTGGAACATTTCCCTGAAACATCTCTTCCTGTACTTGGTTATTTATGGTTTGCTTTCCAGGCTGACTGAAGCAGAACCAGCACCAACGGGAAATGGGCTCCCCCAGAGACAGCCCCACCTTCAGGCATCCCTTCCCCAGCCATCCCCACCAGGCACCACAGGAGCCCCATCCTGCTGTGGCGCTCCTGAGGAGCTCCAGGTCCCAGCAGGCCCAGGGCCTGTGGGAGGGGAGCAGCTCACGGGGAGGCCTCGTTCAGCTCAACAGCTGGAGCAGGCAGCTCTGGAGACCTGTTCAGCTCGGAGAGCCTGCATGGGTCTCACCTGAGTGAGGCCTGAGCTGAACTGTCTCATCCCTCGAGCAGCTGTTTGCAGGCACCCACTGGCTCAGAGAGCAGCCTGGGTGAGGGTAAGGTGCCCATCTGCTGTTTGCACTGGCTGCTCCCATCCATCTATCCATCCATTCATCCATCCATCCATCCATCCATCCATCCATCCATCCATCCATCCATCCATCCATCTTCTTGCCTATTGAGCCAGTGTGCTGTCACTCCCAAAGTTTATATTTAAATAAGCCCTTCTGTTGAACTCAAATTAAATATATCCCTGTTGAATCTGATACCATGAGAGAACCAAGGCTGGAGGCGAGAGAGAGAATAAGGAGGAGATCACAACTGAACAAATACACAGAAAGCTGCGAAGTTAACACCGGCTGCACATCTGACTCCGACGCACACTGGGCTTGTTTCTTTTCAGTTCAGCTATCGTATTAGTTGCAGTGAGGTCACCCTCACATGTCCTTCTGCTTTATGTTTCTTACTAGGCAGACACACACAAATCTTCAAATTTTACAGACAGAATGAAAATTCAGACCAACATTTGTCTCCCTGACCTGTCAGCACTTACAGCGGTGTCTGACTGACAGAGGTACGAGAGGGCAAGTCAGAACCTCTGAAAAGGCAGGTGTCTCAGGACTAATTTTGGAGCCTACTGACAACAATAACAATCAGCTCTTAGTTAATGTCAGAAAGCAACAACAAAGCCTGTGGCAGCCTGCAATTGGTGCTGCAATTCCAGCCAAGGGCTCGTTCTGGGCTCCCTCCTGATGTGGGCGGCCCTGCCAGCCAATTTTCAAACAATCTTAAAATGTCACTGGGGAGAGTGGCCTGTGTGCCTGGACCTGAGAAAGAATCAAAACTCAGTGTGTGCATATTGGCAAAAAGGTAATTAAGGAGCCCAGACATTAAAAAAATTATCAGAAAATGTGATCATAGCAGTAAGGGAGGCAACTTGTACCATTGTGGTAAAAGAGAGAGTTCACAAGAAGTAATACAACAAAGATAAAAACCAGATTTCCAGGCCTATGGGACTCAGGTGTTCAAATCCACTGGGTTGTGTCCTTAATGCCTAAAACTTTTCATTAGGCTTGAGGATGAACAACTTCTAGCAGCAGCAGAGACTTCATCCAGGTCAGTCAGCCACAAAAAGACCCATCAATTCTCACATGATAATCCCGAGTGAACCATCTATATATATATTTAAGATACCAGTCCCATTAGTTGCACTGTAAGGAACCAAGGCAAGTTGTTCCTATTTCTGTCCCAGTATCCTAAAAGCTAACCCTAAAAGCTCGTCCAGCCCTCCTTTGGCTGGCTGACTGACTTCCCTTACAGCCACTCGTTGTCTTTGACAGCGATGAAACCCACCTGGCCCTGTTCCAAACTGGGCCAGGGCAAGGAGCAGTGGAGGGAAAAGCATGTGGAGTGAACCAGCTGGTCTGGCAAGAGTTAAAACTGCTGTGAGTCCTGGTGCCTGTGGACTGTCAGAAGCACGGATAAAACACTGTGTGGAAACATAGGATAGGCAAGCCCTGCTTTGTCCTGATGCAATCTCTTCAATTATTTTTTGTGTTGTGTATTTTACAAAGGATAAATCAGGGAACATTTCAAGAAATGTTTTCTCATTCTAAAACTTATCAAAATATTGCTGACACTGATCCATGGCTGGGAATGTCATTCCTGAATAAACATGATGTCATTCTCATTCCATTCATACTTCTCCTGGACAGCTGCTGTCAGCCTCAGTGAAGAAAAATGCCACCTCACCAGTGACAGCTGCCACTTGAGGTACTTTGTATATCAGCCTCCATAGGAGTAAAAAAAAAAAACTAGTCAGTCATGCACATGCTATTTAAAGTCTGTTGCATCTTGATGAGAAATGCAAAAGTTAATATGGGGCAGGTTGCTCTGTGTCAAAAGTCTGGACAATGAAGAATAAGGAACTTTTCTGGTCTCACCTTCCTAAGAAGCAAAGCTCAGGCAAGGCCCTCACCCCTGTGCTGTGTTTATTTAAAATAAATTTATATTCTTATAAATCATATCACAACAAAACTAATGAAACAGTCATAGTAATCCCAGAATTGTTTGGGTTGAAAAACACCTTAAAAACCATCTCATTCCCCACTCCTGCCGGGACCAGAGGGCAGGAACCAGGTCACTCCAAGGCCCATCCAGCCAGGACTTGAGCACTTGCAGGGATGAGGCATCAACAATTTCAGTTCCAGCACTGGAACTTCTTGCTTTTCCAGTACCCTAATCACATTTGCAATTTGTTGGCACCCAGCTCTCCTGCGATTGCTGTAGGAATTGTTCTGGGCTGGGGTAGCTCTCCAGTTGCTTTCCAAGCATGGAGACAGACAATCCCTGCCCCAAAGAACAGCCCAGACTAAATCTGTTTTCTGTTCCTTCTGGCCTCCAACTTGCGCTGCTGCTTCAGTGTCAAAGGGGCAGATGTATAATCTGGGAAGCTTTCCAGATGCATCTTGAGCAAAGCAAAGCATTGTGAATCACTGGTACTAAGCAGGTTCTTTCCATCTGTCACAGTACCCCTGGCAGCACTCACCACGCACTCACAGTGCACACAGGATGACAAGCACCTCATGGAGGGGACACCAGCATCCACCAGTGCCAGATTCTCAAAGAACAAATAAATAAGTGCTCTGTCTTGTACACTGTGGATTTCATCACACTGATTGTGCCCCAGCAGCACTACTCTGTGCCCCAAAAGAATGGCAGCAAGCCCATGCAGGGCAGGAGCACCTTTGTAGCCATAAATGTTTCATTAATAAGTTTCTTTCTAGTACTGGGCTATCACTTTAACTTTTATTACTTCTCCTGTCCCATAAATGCTCTTAAGGTGCTCTTCCAAGGAATCTGAGCAGATTGCCAAACAGAGAAGAATGACAATGACATGGCCTCTGGCTTTCCCCTGAAACAGCAGCTTTTCTGTCATCCCCTGGAAATGCTCCAGTTTCTTTACAGCTCTGGAAACGTGGCTCAAGCAAGGTTGCCAACACATGTTCCTCTGTGTCAGACATGACTCTGATTCTGGAGCTGTGAGGAGCCTGTCAGCTATCATTCTGCCAGGAATACCACAGCCCCAGCTCCTCTGCTTTCAAATTCAGTCTGCGTTAGGTTGAGTAAGAAGAGCTGACAGGTATCTGAAAAAACAATAGCAGCTCTTGCTTTAATTTGCATGCCCAGCCTTGAAATCCTTTGTCACTAACTCAAGTGGGCAGTGGATAAAAACTAAGCGAAATATAATGATGCAATTCACATAACTATATGAAGAGAACATCTCTGCACCTAACCTCACACTTTTCGATGCTCTGGTGCAGATTTGTTGTGTGAAAGCACCAGAAAATAAGTGGATATGCAGCATGCTGGAGTCCCCCGGTCAAAATGAGGTTTATTGAATCTCCTGACAGGCTGTCCAGCTCCCCGGATTTCAGAGTGACATGTCACCAGTCCTTTCTTTAACCTGCTCAACCCCAACCCCTGAGCACCCCTGACCCTACTGAGCCTGGCTCCAGCACTGTCCCACACCAGGCCACTCTGGCATTTAAAAGACAGAGAGAAAACCTCCGTGCAGGCTTTTTTTCTTGTGTGCCTGCACATAGAGACCCCCTGCTTCTTGTCCAGCTCTTCCTGACAGCTAGTGTATGCAGATGTCTCCCTGTTCCCACCCTGTGTCCCCGCACACCCCGGGCAGGATCCGCACACCCCGGGCAGGACCCGCAAACCCCGGGCAGGACCCGCAAACCCCGGGCAGGATCCGCACACCTCGGGCAGCCGAACCCGCCGGCACTGCCGGCCCCTCACACCTTGCAGCGGGAGGGAAACGAGGAGCGCCAGCACCTCCACATGAAACACAGCCAAAGCGCAGAGCAGTCACCGATACAGGGCTTCCACAAACCCTTGCTTTAAATCAGCACTGAACTACAGCTGAACTCTGCCTCTGCCCACAGCCTTGCTCCCGCTGCCGTCTGCCTGCCTGGCAGCCGCCCATCTCCACGGGGCTCAGGTGTGACACATACCTAAACCAAACCCCCACGTCCCTCTTAAGAAAGGACCGTGACCCTGCCAGCCCAAGTTCCAGGCGCCTGTGCATCCCCAGGCAGGCCCCCGTGGCCTCCACCTGCCCCGCATAGGGCTGAGCCCACCTCGGGGAGCCAGCGAGCATCCACCCGCACACACCTCCAGCCGGTTTCCCCTCCAGCCTTACCTGGTGTCGGCTTCTGGGTGCTGTTTCCTCACATGGTGCCCGCTGTAGGTCGCCTGCTGCTCCGCTGGGTCCCCGCGGCACCGCTGCGCTGCCCGGCCGTGCCCTCCATGGCACGGGCGTTCGTGAGGGCCGCGCCTCACGGGGCTCCCGCCGCTGCCTCCGCTCGAGGGGTCACTGTGCTCAAGCGAGTTCTGGGATATCCTCCCCTTGAGATAAAAACTCCCTTTGCAGACGCCACAACCTCACCCAAAGCCTCTCGCACCTGAGGAATACCGCGGCTTCCTCTCGGCAGCCCCTCAGGCCCCGAATTCTGTGGGACGCCGCTTATCGGAACGTGGCGGCCTCGCCAGTCCCCTCAGGAATGGCGCTCACAGCCCAGCTCTGGGTAACGGTCGCCGGCCCAGCCCGGCTCCAGAGCCCTCCGGCACCTTCCGCAGGGCAGGGCCGGGACCCTCCCGCGCACGGCCGGCCGGAGTCACCGCGGGGCTGCGGGAGGAGAGCGGGGCCCGCCGCCCCCGGCCCCAGCTCCGAGCCCCGGGTGAGGGGGCTCCTCCATCAGCGAGCAACACTGGGCCTGCAAACCTCAACAAAGGAAAGCTCTAGAAAGGAGTTAATTAAAGAGTTCCAGTTACCTTCGACGCAGCCCCTGGTCCTTTGTGAGCACAAAACGGAGCCTAGGCATTCCCACTGCTAATTATGAATAAGTTGAAGAGCTCTTTGATATTACTGCTATGGTTGGGGCTGTTGCCATACAGTGCAGATAACACGCACAGAAAACCTTCGGTGTGTTGGCTGCAGCCTCTCCCCTCCCCTGTGCTGGTCAGTTACATTGTGTTTTGTTTATTTATGTTTGTTTTGTTCATTGACTTTGTTTTATGTGTGCTCTGTTCGTGTCAGTTGCTTGCCAATTTCAGCATCAGTCTGTGTATTTCTGGAACTAAAGCTGTAACTGTTTTCCCCAGAAAATTCTTCAAATTGCTCCAGGTGAAGTTAGCCCTGTACTGGCAACAGGGAAATTACAAAGATTTTTTTTTTTAATATAAAAGGTTCCTGTATTTTTCCCGTAACCAAGAGATTCTGCAGGTGGAATACAGAGCGTGCAGATCTGTGTAAGGCCGTGGCTGCAGCACGCGTTCAGTCTTTGGCCGAGGTTCTCCAGAGGCTGTCCCAGCTCCCGGCTGTTCCAGCACAGAGCCAAGTGCCCTGAGCAGCTGCTCGGGGATGTGTGAGCATGAGGAAACTGCTGCAGAGCTCAGAAACACGGGCTGTCCTTCCAGAGCTCCGGGGCTTACTGAGACATGCTCTGAGTGCTGAAACATGCGGCCACCTGCCAGAGAGGGTGGGCAGGTGACACAGGTAACAGTGCCAGGGCATCCAGCATTGCTGGCTAATGCCAGGTCCGTGTGGGGTCTGCAATTACACACGGTGCCAGTGGCCTGAGCTGGAATTCAGCTCAGTACATGGTCAGTGTCACAAAAAAAACCCCCAGCATTCTGGACTTTTGGATGAAACATTGCAAACACATGATAACCGTCAGCTCCTCTGCAGGCTGCGAGGAACAGCGGGAGAGAAAACCGTGTCACAAAGGGGAGAATGTGGAGCTGTTTGCTCAGTGCCATCACACTCAGGACTGCCCCTTGCAGCCAGGCCTGTCAGTTTGTTACAGACCTGCCCTCACCCCCCTGGTGAGGCTGACCAAGGGCATGGCTCATGTTGGGCATTGATTTGCCTCGAAATTCCCCGTGAGAATCCCGGGAGCAGCTGTAAGATGTTCCTCAGGTCTGCTCCAGAGAGGTGACACTGGCCAGCTGTCCACAGGCCATGCTGGGCCTGACCTTCCCAGCTCAGCTAATCAGGGCCAGCTGCCACCAGCTCCCAGCGTGAGGATCCCACTGGAGCAGTAGGGGAAGCAGAGAGCGATATCTGTGCAGGGAACAACTGCTTCAAACAGGGACAAAACCAGGAAGCAGAAAATTAGAGCTTCAACCACCAAGTTCAAAGAACACGGGGGGAAAAGCATGAAGAATAATTTTGACACTTTGAAGTAGAACTCAATTGTTCCATTAAACTGTATTTTTAATAAAAAATAACAATAACAGCATTCCAAATATCTATTTTATAAGCTTTACTAATGTATATTTTTTTAATGCATGTCAGAAATTCTTACTTGAGGCAAATGCAATATTTATAGAAAGCAAGAGACTTCAAAACAGCTCCAGAGACTTTAAGCTCTCGATTTATTCAGAGATTTAGAATAACTCAGGAATACAAAATGACAAAATGTACATTTTTTATATTGTTTACTAATGTATTGTCTCTTGTCCCTGATCCGTCATTTTCCTGACTGGAGGAAACACATTCAGCTTCTTCACTCCCTTTAATGCTACACATTTCTGGAGGGAAATATTCCCATTTGGTGAAAATCTATCACAATTCTGTCTTGCAGAATATCACTCCCAGAGAATTATGTGAAGATCATTAATAAATACGTTTTTGCAATGACAATCATTTCTTCTTTGGTCGTGATTTGTATCTATTATTCGCTTCAGCCTCTCCGGTTCCCAGAGAAAGTGCTGGTGGGAGTGAGGAGGAGCAGAGGCAGCAGAGCTCCGGATAAACCAGCAGGGAGGTTCTGGCTGTAAAGGCAAGGAGGTGTTGGGTCAGCAAAGGCCCGGCTGGCCCCAGTGTCCGGCCAGCCCCGGGGCTGCTGGGCTCGGCAGAGGAGCGGGGCTGTGCCGGGAGGCGCCTCTGCCCCGAGGGACCGCAGCTCACGGCACCGCAGCCGGGGCTCACAGCCCCGGGCCGGGCGGCACGAGCAGAACAGTCCTTCTGAAACATTTGTACACCTTCGTTTTCCAAACCAACAATCCACAAAAGCACACTGTTTAATAAGTACATCTGTGTAGAGTAAATACCTCCTTCTGTATCCTCGAGACGTTCTTCAGTCCGGAGGCACCTCTGAAAGTTCAGAATTTCTGCTGGTTCCTTCTGCTTTTTCAGTCGGAGGTGACAGGTGACAGTTTCACTGTGCTGCCAGTGCTGTACCCAGGAGTGGCACTGTCCCTTCTCATGTGTTTTTTCACGATGTGACAGTGCACCTACACTTTCACAGCAAACCTAAACACTGCTGGAATGGAGCACTGTGAAATTTCGGAGCAGCCCATCTCACAGCCCACCTGTGCTCAGCACAGCATCACCACAAGGAGGATGAAGGGAAAAGCCTCCAGGAGCCTTGCAGCACAAGCTGAACTCTGCTGTCCTGAGCTCTGGTGGAACAAAGTTGTGATGCTCAGTAGCAAATACCTCATCAGTGAAAATTCCTAGCCAACACACATCTTTTGCTCAAAACTCATGAACTCCTTTTACTCATTTCTTCTTATTTCCACACCATGTAAGTTTTAGAATGAAAATTGTCTGATGTTCTTCTACAAAGTAATCTGGCTTCTGATTTTGGCGTGTAAATTTATTCTACATACTTTGCTGTGTGCCTACCAGAGGACATTGGGAAGCAAAGGAATTTGACCCACATACACAAATAACTACATGTGCAGCACAACAGATCTAGGCAGACACAGAGTTTTTTTTCTTTTCCAGAAAAATCCTGGATCAGAATTAGTCACAAAGACATGCTACCCTGGCAGAAGATAAGTCCAGAGCACTCCCAAGTGTGCTGCTGCTGAATCAACAGCGAGAGCACTCAGGCAGCTCCGGGCTGTGCTGGACACACAGCAATAAACTCTGGATGTTTGCTCCACACGATGTGCTGTGCAAGGTGTAAGTGCAGGAAGATGAGCAGCACACACTGCAGAGGGTTTCTAGTCTCATTAGGCTTTCCTTAATGTATCTAACTTGTACCACTGTGTGAGAGTTCTTTTACTTTTAGAAATAAGTGCTTTTAAAACTGATGCATTTGCATTCACGAGACCACAAAAGAGTAACTCAAAGCACTAAATATCAACAACTTAAAACTAAGTGCTGGGATTTTTTTCCCCTGCTGTCTCAACAACGATTCCTCACACAGTGTCTTGAGTCCAGCAGTTGGGCTTTAAGAAAAACCAGAATTGTCCAATGGCATGTGACGAAGTCTGTGAGCTGTTAGAAGTAGAGCCGGGGCGGGGAAGAGACTGGTGAGTCAGCTTGTCACAGAAATATGTCTAGGGTTTAACTGGCTGTAAAACCCAACAAGGGCTATGTGTTCTGGGGCACCAGGCCAAAACATGCCCAAGAGCCTCCAGCTCTGGATGACAGAAGCTTCATCGCACAAACAAAGCGGGGCAGTTTCACTACTAGCACCTGGTACACTCTTTGACATGAATTATTTGATTTTATTTGTCCCAATATACACAAATCCAGTTTTTCACAAAACCCAAGGACAATGCCTTGCTGACACCAAACTCCCCCCCTTTTCCCAGCTGCTGCAGGAGCAGTGCTATCACCAGGTCTCATGCAGTAACAGGATGGGGAGTGGGGCAAGGCTGCTTGTGCTTTGGGTGTGCAGGATGAGCAGCTCCTGGGCCAGAGGAGCTCCTTTCCTCCCTGCTGCTTTGTCTGAGCAGGATCTCACATTCTCACATCTTGCTCCAGCGCTCATTCACAAGGCTGACACGTATGGCTGTACCCTGTGTGGCCCCTGCTAATTCATGACAACACTAGTGACTGACAAGAGCTGGCACCTTCCCCATCAACACACACTCTGGGCCAGCATGAGCAGCAAATCTATGGTCGAGGAGTCTTTTGGAGAAAACGCTGGAGTGAGTGCTTGTGGCTGTATCATGCAAGCACTATTCAAGAGCCTTGGCTCCCAGCATTGGAGTATGTGATCTGACATTAATATTAAAGTACAAATATTAATGCTCCAGCTAACACAGCCAGCTGCTGCATGAGGCCAAGAGGTGAGTTTAAGAGTAGAGAAGTCCCTGCAGCCCATTAGTTCTCTGGGAGGTGCCAGCCTGGTCCTTCCAGATGTGTGCCCTGGCTCAGCTCCACACATGTAAGCACTGCAGGGCTGGCAGCTCCTCACACACCAGACATGTCACACACTGCTGGGAGCATCTGCACTGCCCACCCTGCCCTGCCCCGTGCTGGGCTGACATCAGCCAGGTGCCACAGGGCCACAGCCAGCAATGCCCTGGAATTGCTAGTGGGGAAAAGAGGTCAAGCAAGAAACGTGATATTTCTACATTTTAATGTGTACTGATAATCAGTAATTAGACCTCTGGGTGTGTTATATATTATCCTCTCTGATGTCACTGTCTGCCTCTAAAAGACCAATGTTTCCTGCTCTTCCTCTCTTTCCACAGAAAGCTGTAAGTGACATCCGTGCAGGTGGGGGACAAATTTTGTTCCACCAACTTCTGACACATCAAACCTGGCAAATATACAAGAGATGCAAGAGTAGCTAATGCAGTGTGCTCATTGCCTTTGTGCTACATCACCACTAAGGAGCATATAGAGGGGGCCAGTCCAGAGCAAAACTATTGTTTGCAATTGCCTTTTCCTTTTGACATTTTCATTGTATGTTCTTTTAGGATTGTAAATCTCCTGCGATGTCTTTACATCACAGCCGCGAGGAGGCAACATCTAAAAAGCTGAGGAAGAAAATGTCCTGCCACCTGGGAGCAGCACTCTTCATCTCCCCAGTAACATTCAGGGGTCTTGGGCCGCTCTGGCTCTCTTCTCTTCCACTCTGATATTTTACAGTCAATGCATGCCTGATTCTTTTTTTGTTCTTTCCTGAATTGCAGGTAGCTTTGAAAAAACACGCATGAACCAGCCCTGCCAGGTGAAAAATAAAGGCTCCTGATTGCTATCATTATTATTATACCACTAGACATTTTATTAACACTAAAGTGTGACATTTCCCTCCAAAGAAAGGCCTTCTCCTGCCCTTCTGCATGGCTACTTTATTGAATCCAAACTCCATTTCCGAGGATCCTCACCTGTTTAAACGCTGCTGTATTTCTAAAAGCAATTTAACCTTTCATCTTTTATGGATGGATCCTTTTTTTAACAAAAATCCTATAGGGCCATTTTTCTCCTCATCTCCTTGTGATCTCAGCGATATTACGTGATGTAGCTTTTGAAGAAGAAATGCCGAAACAGCAGCTTCACCACCTGCAGCTAATGCAGCAGGAAGATGGAAAAGGCAACCTGGAAAAATCCCTTTTCAACATTTCTCTCACAAGCTCCTGGTAAGAATCCCCCAATCCGAGAATGTCTCTTGCATAGAAATGAAGGGCAAGAGCTCAGGAAGGCGAGAACAGCCAGGAGATTTGCCACTTTGTAAAACCCATCGGCTTGTTTTCCAGCCTGCATCCTCTCAATACATCGATGACTCAGACACCACCCAGCTTTAATTATTTATTTTTGGCAATGGCTGTGTGTTGTCCAAGGTAACAGGAGCTCCTGGGATGAAGAACACATCCAGTGCCCAAGAGGTGCAGTGTTCAGAGACAGAACAGTTTTCAAGGCATTCTTGGATGATTTTACTGCCGGCTCACTGCAGGGCTCACATGGGACCGGTGGTTCAATAAAACACCAGACAAACTACAGACACCAGGATGTATTTTCCTTCACTTAATCCTCTAATCCTGGTTCAGTCCAGAGCACTCAGAGACATTCAGCCTCTCTCCATGCTTTTCTCCTTCTCCCTGCTCGGCTCTGTGCTCTCTGCCAGCCCAGCTGCCCCTGAGCCCATCCCCTGGCAGGGATTCACCCCGGGGCCATGGAGCCACGGGCAGGTCCCTTTTTCCAGCCCTCACCTGCAGGCTGTCCTGCTCCTTCCCTCTCCCTTCCCTGTCCCTCTGCACAGCAGGTGCCAGTTTGTAGTTTTGGAGCTTTTGCTTCTGTAAAGCTTCTCCCAGTCACACCTGGGAACATCTTCTTGCTATGGAAGGTGTAACTGTGCTTTTCACCCCCAATTGAAAGCTGTGCAGCCTCACAGATGTGCCACCTCTAAGCTGCAGTTAAAACCTACATTTGTGTGTAATTTACTTTATAAAACACATTAATAAAAGTAATTAAAGCCACATAGCCAGAGCATCCACCAGCCAAAGAGACATCATTAAGATTCCCCGCACCTGAATAACAAGCAAGGAAAAACAACACGGGGATTTAGAGTTCAACTTGCAAAAGATAACACCATGCATTAGAAGCGAATGAGCCTCCCAACGGGAGCAGCACTAGAGAATGGAAAGAAAATAAAGTAGGGCAGTGTGCCAAATTCAGGAGGTTTTAAAAAAATAAGCAGCACAGCCATCACAAAAGAATCCCCATTTCAGCCCAGCATGGGAGGAAGTATGAACTGAAACCCAACGAGGATTTCCATGTTACTGTCTTAATTTGTAAAGGCTTTGAAAAATAACACAATGCTGAGCTGGTCTTTCTTTTTTGGGAAGAGGGGAGAGGGTCAAAGGGAACTGTATTGGTTATCAAATAATGACAGAAAAAGCTATTCTCTCTGGCTCTCCTAAACTCCCAAGTGACTTGAAGGGACACAAAACACATCCAAAGAAACCCTCACGCGGGAAGGCAAAGCAAAGCCCGCACCTTTCCCCAGCGTGCCGCCCTTGTGCGGCCGTGCCCGGCCCCGTGCTGCGCTGACACACGGCAGCTGCTCCCGCAGGGCCGGGGCCGCACCTTGAAACGGAGCCGGGCCGTGCCACAAAGCCCAGGGCAGCCATGGCAGGGTCACACCTTGTGCCTTCAGAGCCAGCTCTGGCCATCACCGCCACCGAGGGCTCGCACTTATCATTACTGCTCCAAGCTGGGGGGAGTTTTTGCTCCTCACTCCCACAGGGACTGGACATGGAATCTTTTTGTCCATATTGTTGGGGGATGCTGCATTCATCTCTTTTTCTTCACCTCCTGTTTTCAAACCTGTTCAGGATCTTTGCTTTTCCCCATTCTTGCTCTGACAATTTTAATTGTACAAACCTAGCTTTTCACCTTTTGTTGCTCCACAGATATAGGAGAAGGCGATATGCAGGTAGAGCACCACAAAAGCAAAAGGCAGGTGAGCTTTGAAGGAAAAGGGATCTAGGAAAGGGACAAAAAGGAGCATAGAAATGGAGGGTTGATCTCTGTTGTACTCACAGCATGGAGTAAGCCAAGCAACAGCTACTGTACCTTAACTAGGCAACCGGTAGAAAATCAAACCTTCCCTGTGATCAATAGGATAATGGTGAGAGTTTGATTAGCCTTGGAAAAATTACAATAAGGAGAGAATTTTTTCTCTCCATGGGTTGGGTGATTTCCCTGTGAAAGTTTTTACAAGAATGAGGCTGCATATAATGCGTCTTGTTAACCCAAATTACATGCACTCGAATTCCCTCTCTTTCCCCAAAGAAATCAGAGAAGAAATCAGGCGTGAAATGGCATGTGGGTGGGGCTGAGCCGAGCCAGCACCACTCTCGTAATTAAATGAGACTCGCTGAGCCCCCACTTCTCAGAGTCTTTCAGTTCTTCTGCTGGGCTCTGCTCAGTGCCCACAAACACGGGGCTGTACTACTTGTGTTCAGGTTTTACACACTCTGTGCAGGCAGGCTGTGGGAAAGGGGAAGCCTCTGGCCTTTCTCCGGGTCAGGGAACCCTCAGGCCTGCACACACTTCATGCTGCAGGTGGTTAAATTCTGCAGGAGTTTTGCAGAGCCCTGGCCGAGCATGCAGAGGTGTCACCCTGTGTGTGTGTGACACCAAAAAGGGCAGAGCTTCCCGGGAGCCTCCTTATTGCAGTGACACATTCAGAACTTCCACTTGTGTTTTTCCTTGTGCAAAGAGGCAGCAAAAGCCACTGTGGTTTGGAAGGAGGCAATCCCAGCCTGACTTTCCAGAGAAATGGGGGCACTTTCACACCCAGGAGGTTCTTGCAGAGCAGAGAGGGGCTGCATCCTGTACTGAAAACTCCCTGGGGAGCAAGGAGTGGTGCTCAGGAGCCACAGTGGTGAGGCTGTGCTATTCCTGCACCCCACAGCTCCCTGGAGGTTGTGCACTGAGCACTCCTGTGGCCTTGGTGTCAGGTGAAGAGTCCCCACAGTGGCACAGCACACCTTGTGACCCCTGCCTCCACTGCTGCACTTCACTGCTGAGGTGTCCCTGCCTGTGGCACAGGGCTGCAACTACAGACTTGGAGGTTCCTTCTGACCCGAACCATTCTGTGATTGTGTGATTCTAGTTTGAACCGCGATCGGATGCACTTGGGAACTGTAATTCCCAATCCCTGGTATAAATCCCCAGACAGCACAGAAAACAGTGTGTTAGGTTGCTACTATTACTAACAGCAGTAATGGAACCCCTACTAAAGTAAACACTACTGATGTACATGGTGGTGGTGCCTGCAGGAAGGACTGTGTGTCTCACAGTGGGGCACCTGGGCCAGGGGCCTGAGCACACACAGCACAGAAACCTTCACAATCCAAGGGCACAACCAAATGCAGGTGGAAGGAGCACTTCAGCCCCACTCTTAGCTGACAATGGAGCTGCCAGCAGAATTTAATGGCAAGATGGATGTTTGGTTATGAAACTAAGATGTCGGGACTCTTTGGCTTTGCCATATGTTTTTGTGTAGGCCTGTGCTGCTCCGGCTCTCTGGCCCTGCTTGTCCCTGGAGCTCAGTGAGCCCTGCAGGGCGGTGTGTGTGTGTGTGAGCCCTGCAGGGCTCTGTGTGTGTGTGTGTGTGTGAGCCCTGCAGGGCTGTGTGTGTGTGTGTGTGTGTGTGCCCTGCAGGGCTGTGTGTGTGTGTGTGTGTGTGTGTGTCTGTGAGCCCTGCAGGGCTCTGTGTGTGTGTGTGTGTGTGTCTGTGTGTGTGTGTGTGTGAGCCCTGCAGGGCTCTGTGTGTGTGTGTGTGTGTGTGTCTGTGAGCCCTGCAGGGCTGTGTGTGTGTGTGTGTGCGTGTGTGTGTGTGAGCACTGAAGGGCTGTGTGTGTGTGTGTGTGTGTGTGTGTGTGTGTGTGTGTGTGTGTGTGTGAGCCCTGCAGGGCTCTGTGTGTGTCTGTGCCATTGCTGTGCTGGCTCCCTGCCTGCTGGGGCTCCTTCCCCCGGCTTTGTCTGTGCCGCTGGAGCGGTGCGGGTGCCCTGGTGACGCAAGGCGAGGCTGCGGTTGCAATAACGAGCTTGCAAGAAAAGCCCTGGGGGAGCAACCCGGGACAATGCACCCCCGGTGCTGCCTTCCCCAGGGAGCGGGGACAAGGGACACGAACAAAGGAGCCCAAGGCACAGAGGCAAGCAGGTGGCACTGGGGAGGCGGCAGGTGGAAGCGAGACAGCGGCACACAAAAGATGAAAAGAGGAATGTAAGGAGAATATGAAGCTCGAAGAGATGCTCGATCTGGGCCGAGGGAACGCTGGAGAAGGAGCCACGTTTTAGGCCTTTGCAACAATAGGTTGTGCGGGGGTCTGCTTAAGAGAGGATCAGCTCTCCTCCTTGACTGGCAGCTGCTAAATGTGTCAGCAGCTCAAAAGGAGATGTTTTCAGTGCCTGCACCTCAGGCTGCCCCTGCTGATCCACTGCCTCAGGTCAGGTATATTTTATACACTATAAACCAGCAGAATTTCCAACAGTTCCTGAGAATCTCCCCTCCTCGGCACTCATCAAAATGCACTCCTCATTCACAGTCTCCTTCTGACACTGGGAATATCTCAACCCTAAGCAACAGGTGATGACAGGGCAAGACATGTTGTATCAGTGTTTCACTCTCTAGAAGATTAGGATTGGATTTTTCCCACTTTTGCATTAATGTCCTGTGAGATGCACAGGGCTCAGCTTGCAAGGAAAGTATTGTGTTCCCTACACACGGATGTATGGCTGAGCTCTGCACCAACACAACTGATCTGCTGGTAATCCTTTTATGTCATAATTCAGACCTTTACTTGGGGTCGACAATGCAATGCTTTGACAATCCAGATGCCATGCCAAGAACACATAAACTCATTTTTCATTCATGCCCCCTTGAAACAGCAGAGATAGTCTTGTGGGAAGCAAAGCTGCATTTTTAAGAGATATTTTGTACAACAGAGTAACTGTGAGATGACGCTGGGGTTCCCCAGCCAGCTCCACCTGCCTGGCTGGGGGTCCCACCGTGCCTGGGGCTGGGGGCTGTGGGCCAGGGACTGCTGGGGCAGCCTGGAAACGTGGCCTGGCTACTCCACAGAGCTGATCAGGTGGTCACCTGATAAATCCCCACAACTGGGTGCTGCAGACTACTGCTTTCAGTCTTGGTCTGTGTCCAAAAGCAGTAAGGAGAATAAATCAGATCTTATTTAGGTATTTACTTCTTGTTCTTCCTATATCCTAAATGTTCCTAGAAACTGTTAGGAAGTCTGAACAGCAGTTTGCTTCCTGGTGCTGTGCCTCTGTGCAGAGAACGGTAAGCCCAAAGCAGGAGATTATGCTCAGTAGCAGGAGAATCTGGAGATTTAGTGTTAATCCAAAGACATTGCTGCAGCTGGGCCCCATCAGGCCATTTTTGGAAATTAATGGAACGGTGGGAACAGACAGGTTTGGGAGACAGGACATTGGCAGGGGGTTTGTGTGTGCCACCACAGGAGCTTTCCCACAGAGGTGCCAGCCCTGCACACATTCTGTGCTCCTGAGCACTGCCAATCCCATCCTGCAGAACTCCAGCCTTGCAGCCTCCCTGATGAATCCTTAGCTGGATCATTAACAGAGATCAGCCATGCAAATGGCAAAAGAGTAACCAGTTATTAGCAGAGGGCTCTTTTATTGTTTCTAAAAATAGGCCTGTGCAGTGAGGTGTGCTCTTTTCTCTGTGCACACATAAAGAGAAACTGCAGAGCAATAAACATTAGTATTTAAAAACACCCAACTTAAGAAGGGCACTTTCACTATAACTTTCCTCTTTATGGAGGAATAACAAAGGATCCCTAAGCTGCTATGGTTCTACAGAGACTATAAAACGATTGTGAGTTTAACTGAATCTTTCCTGGGTTTGAAGGTACAAGATTAGTGTCTGTCAAGGGAATTGGTTTTGTTAATACTTGAGGTTCAGTCCAGCTGTATTTTCCCTGCATTTTATGACATCTGGTTTTGTCACTTCCAACAGTTTAGTAATGCACCAAGATAAGAAACATACCCAAAATTCAACTCTGTAAAAGGAGAAATTTGGTTTAGAGCTTCCTGTTCCAGGCTTTGTAGTGCTGGAAACTCAGCAGTCAGAATCGTGCGGCACCCGTGCAGTAAGTGACATTTTCCTTGTCAATTATTCATATGTAACAACAGATCTGCTGCTAAGTAAATACATTTAATGAAGAGCCCCAGCTTACAGCAGCAAAGAGCAGTTTGAGGTACAAAGGCAGCATGTGCAATAGCTGGGTTTGTCTCCTTCACAGCCCTCTGACACTCCCATATCTCTTCCCTTCCAGAGCAGCCAGGGGAGGGTGGGACAGTCAGACACACCAGAGCCAGTTCTCTCCCTGATTTGTGCAGCAGGAGTCTGAAATTGTTCCTCAAACCAAAAAACCTTCCTGGAGGCCAGAGGTTGCATCAGCACTAACACAGTGACTTCTCCTTTTCCTGGGAATGCTGCACTCCTGACCTCCAGGCCCGCTGCTCTTCCCAATCCCTGCTCCATGGGTTTTGTACAGAAATGGGTCTTTGCCTTCATTCGGTTGTAAAGCTCCTTGGATTTTACCTGTCTCTCAGGGAAGGGAGAGGACAGGCTGCTCATGCTCTCAGGCATGCCTGTGCTGGCCGTGTTCAGTTTCCCACAGCCCTGCATCACAGCTTTCTCATCTCCAGGTACCATACTAATGATCTAGTGCCTCCTTCCTGGAAAACAGAGATCCCCTTCAGTACCTTCCAATCTGAATTCCTCTGAGTCTGTTGTGCAGGATTGATTTGTGCCTTCTCACACATCTAACAAATCCCTAAAGGGAGGTGCAAAGTTTCTGGTTTCTGTTCTCCCAAGTAAGGCAGCCCAGGCCCTCCTGTCGTCAGCAGGGCCAGGTCAGCAGCAGTCAGGACTCAGAGGTGAGACTGGAGGTGCACACGTATGGTCACACTCATCTGCTGCAGTGCCATTTTCTCATGGCCTCCCATGGGAAGTGTAATGACTTCCACTTTGCCTTTTGCTCCAGTTTGGCACTGTTCACTCAAGGACTTCAAAGCACTTTCTCAAAATAACAGTAAGTAACCTCTGGCCAGCCTCCCTGTGCTGGCCACAGAGCGTCTGTGGTGGAAGCAGGAGGCAGGAGTGCTGCCCTGGCCTCTGCTCCAGCCAACAGGCAGAAAAAGAAAGAACAGAAATACCTGGAGTCCTGCCAGAAACACATTCTTCCCTTTAATGCCTGGCATCAGCTCCAGTATAATTCTAGAATTAAAAGGAATTATATTTTTATGCAGATCTCATAAAAGCAGCCCAGCTTTTGTTGCAAGGCAGCTGCTAATGATGGTACCTGCGTGTAAGCGGCTGCAACACACCTTGTGCTCCCAACACGGATCCCCAGGAGCTGGAGCTGTTTTGTGAGGAGAAGGTAGTTCTACAAATAGCTGCCAATGTCTTTTCTGAGACTCCTCTTTTGTGCTGGATTAGCCAGAAGGGACTCTGGAGAATCCTGTCAGTGCCAGTGAGTGTTGGTGTGCACAGTCTATAATCTCTGGGATAAAACGGAGTGATAGAAAAAGAGAGTATGAACACAAAACACGGGTAGGAACTGTCTGCACTCGGGGAGCTGAAGAGTGAAGAATAACAGAAAATAGCATTGTACAGCTTTTAGATTAGTCTAACATGGACTCCTGAATTCCATAAGCACAATAGGGGCAGAACTGGAAAAGACATTCAGAGAAATGCAGGCCACAAATGGCCCTGGTTACGTTAAAAAGCCTCACAGAGTGTGGGTGGTTGGGCTTGTTTCTGTGCCTGAGTGACACTGTCTGTGCTGTAACTTGTGCTGTCATTCAGAGTGTTGGGTGAGGAGTCAGTGCCAACAGGGCTGAAAAGGAGAAACTCTGGCCCTGCATTAACTAGAGGTGACTGAACACGGTGGCAGGAACACCCATGAACGATTTTTTAAAGCATAACATCAGCTTCAAAATGCATCAGCAGCTGGCAGGGTCCTCCAAAAGCCCTGGCCAGGTGAAAGTGGCACTGCAGCCAGTTCTGGGGGAAGAGCTTCCTTTCAAAGAGAAGCTCAAGCTCCTGGCTATGAAACCTCTCCTCTCCCCAGTCCATGGGCAGCTCACACTTGTCAGCCAGCTTCTCAGGAACTAAAGTGGACACAAAGCTTCTGAGCTGCTTCTAAGGGATCTGTACATGTGAACTGACAAAGGTGAGTCTGTGGTCAGCAGGGTTAAATCCACCAGGCACAGCCTGTGCTGTGTGGGAAAGAGCTGAAACTGCCTGTCTGGGATAATCATAAAAGCAGAGGTAAATAAAGTGTTCTTCTGCCTCAAAAGGCAGAAGTTTCATAGGACCATTAACAAATTCTCAGAAGATCTGGGTTCAAGAGGTGAGATATCTTGGGAGACTTGGTTCAAGCAATGATGTCTCTTTACCCTCCTATCTGTCTGTGGATGATAGACTGGCCTCTCAGAAATTGCTCTTCCCACATTGCCAGAGTCTCTGCCCAGACTTGGGCGAGACGTGGCATCAGCTGCTCAAACACAGCCTGCAAAGCCATATTAGTGTCTCTTTTGTTAGTCTTGACTTCCAGAAGAAGGACAGCAGAAATGACTGATGAAACACAAGGAAATTATGTGGGAAGGCAAAAGAAGTAGTTGGTGAAAACGCAGTTTGTGTAGGCTGGAGATTGAAATCAGAAAAGAATACTTGGAACCTGGGCACTCTGATAAGAACATGAATATGTCTCTTGGACTCGTTCCTTCCTTCAGTCATCAAGGAGAGCTGGAAAGATCTGTGTCTGGAGAGCCACTGGGAGAATTTGGGGGTCAGCTCTGTGTAGGGAAGGATTCATCTCCAGCTGTCTGCTACAGGCTTCAGTCCATGGATTAGATATCACTTATCACTGATAGCCTGTATCAGACCAATATGCCCATGGAAAATCAATACCCTTTCCTAGGAGCACTAAATTACCAAAGCCTGAACATCTTCTCAGTTTTTGAGCAGCAACCAAGGAACATTATACTCACAGTAATTACTGTGCCATGGACAGATAACAGCCTCAGTAGTTTTGTGTCACTGCAAGAAGAACACGTGGTTTCAGTGTTTGCAGTGCTGCAGGTCCAACCTCCCTGGGATGTGGGTGCATTGGAAAGAGGCATCACTGAGATTTATCAATTAAAACAGTTCACCACAGAGTGAAGTCATGCTTTCCAAATATTTGTGTCCCTCTTGTTTCGGTTGCTTTTTTCCTGCCCCAATAGCTACTGGGCTAAACTATGCAGGGGAAAGAAGAGATTTCTTTCTTTAACAAAAAGCTTAATTATTTCCTATTTTCTAGATGTTGTTGCAAAAGTGTAACTTCCTGTTAAGTGCTGAATTTTACAATGTAATAAATTGATATAGTGGCATGTAAACAAGCTGTGTAAATATATGTGCAGAACCATGCCTTTCACAGGGCAAAGAAGAACTTGCACAGAATGGTTTTCTCCAGAAATAATAATTTGCACAGTGTTATGCATTAGTACAATAAATGATATTGCAAGGTCTGAATTTACTGACAGCAGGTTGTGTATTTTTAAGTACCATGTTTTGCTCAAATTAAAACCCCAAAAATATTTACTGGCTTTAGTTATTACAAAAATCCAGTTATTAGGCCAGAAAGAGCTGCTAACATCATACTAATCTGAGCAGAAATCCATTAAATGCCCAGTGTATCTTTTTACCCAGTCCTTCAGAAAAGGAACTTTTGAATTGATAAATGCCACTCTAGTCCAGCTCAGCTCTGGTTTTCTCAGGTGGAATTCTGGTATGGAGCACTTGTTTAATGAGTCTGAGAGGCTGGGGAGAGAGAGTACAATTGCAGCAGAAATGGCAGTAATATAAATTTCAATTAAGCCTGTCAGTATTTGCTGCTTCAGTGGAAATAATTTTGGGGCTGGGCTCTGTCTCCTGGACACAGACAGGTGTGATGCTGGCAGGGATTTGTTTGGTGCAGTGTTTTGTTTTGTTTTTGTTTCACCTGCAGCCTGTGCAGAACAGCTGAGAGGGGCCTCAGAAAGGCATAGCCACTCCATTTGCAGACTGATTCCAGCTCTGCACAAATGAGCTGCTGCCAGGGATGGTACAAATCCTCCTCACTCAGAAGGGGTAAATCCCTGTGGGAGCAGGACAAACTCCACCCAGTGTTGGGTGACTGAGGGGTGGCAGTGCTGGAGCCTGGGCAGTGCCACCAAGGGAGGCACAGAACTGTCAGCAGGGCGGGGAGCTGGGGCAGGGAGCAGGGGACAGACACATCAGTAACATCTGCAGCTCCAGATGCAGCCTGGAGGAGAACCAGGGTTAAAGACATGGGAAGAGGAGAAAAGCAGAAAAAAGTCCTCCTTCCAAACTCTGGGCTTACCTCTTCACACTGATGTCATGACCCTTCCTAACAGTAATTTATGTCAAATTGCATTTTAAGAACAGTGACAGAATGATGTAATTAGCTCTGGCTTATGGAGGTTAGAAACCAAAAAAACCATAAATCACCTACTTTCAATTAAAATCCCTTCTTCTGATCATTATTAAGTCCCTGAAGACATCAGCACGAACACACGACTTCTTTCAGTCACCTGGGCAGCTTTGCCACCATCACACCTAAGCATGAAGCCTGATTCTTGTTTTGATTTGTGTCTTTTTCTCCTTTTCCTTTAGATGAAGATTGTTCTTACAGGTGCCTAAGCTTCCTTCCAACACACAAAAAATAGCAAACACTTATAGGAAAGCAGCCTAATTATGTGGGATTTTTAAACAGCCAGGAGGAAAAGATTGTTTGAAAAACAAAATATCTTGGAGGCCCCTTCTGCATCCATACCATATTTGATAAATTGACTTTTGCTTCCAGGGCACACATTCAACTTCTTCATTAGTATAATGATCTTTGGTCTTCTCTTCCCAAACTTAGATAATTTGAATAAAAAATAAGTTTTATGAAATGTAGCCATTAACAGAGTCAATAAATGTTAAGCTGTGTTTACATATCACTTGCAGCAATCCCATCCCTCTCTGCTGTAGATGAAAATACATTCAGCATTCTTCAAATACATTGTCCATTCTCTGTTTGACAAGAATTATCCAGTGTGCTGGTGAGTACCAAGGTGACCTGAAAGTTTTTCTAGTACATAATCCCCTCTTATATTCTGTATTATGTATGAACTCAGAGACAGAATATCTGCATTAACTTAAATAAATTAGGTAAAATGTATTTCAAAAAGCTTCTTGAGTCAAAAAGTAGCAAATCATTGTATGTATTTCCATATTTGTATAGTTTCATTATATTCTTGTTCTAAGTTACTATTAAGTCTCTTTCATATTTAAAAAATTAACTACACACCTATCATGCAAAATGTAAAGAAGTATGTTCAACTAGTTCAAATTAGATATACAGTAAAAATACACTTCCAAAGAAATATCATTTCCATTTTTGTTCATGTTTTTAACAGAATTTCAGACTAATACATCAAATGTGGAACTGTACAAGAATGTGAAGAAACATTAGGATTGCAGTAGTAAAAAAATGTACAGCATTCAAAACCAACAAGCTCTAAACAACCAAACAATACCACAGGATTGAAACAGTCATGGGGACAACATAGGCCATCGGAGCCAGAGTGAATCCTAATGCACCTACATAAAGACCCTACATAGAATATTGTCTCTTATTTATATGCAAAATCCCTGATTTGATTAAACCAGACAATTTCTCTAATTGTCTCGTATAGGTTTCAGATAAGATTAATATGAGAGTATTCCCCTTCATGAAGGTCAGGTGTTTGAAAAGGCAATATTGAGAATTGATCTGAAAGGTATTTCCATCCACATGGATTCAGGTAGTTAAGATACAAGATCACAAATAATAGCAGTACAATTTTAAAGAACCATTGGAATTGTTCTCCGCTACATTTGCCGTAACACTTCGGATTTCAGGATCAGAATTTTTAAACTGTTCACAGGTTAATACACAGGGTTTTAATTATGGGCTGTAACCATTTAACAGTGGACCAAAATTGCCTTTTAAATCAAGAAAAGATCCAGATTAGCATGTAAAAAAAAAAAATCTCCGAGGTGATGGACAAGGAACTAAACATTACAAACAGCAGAACCTCCATGTCAGAACAGCTTTGAAAGGCAGATATGTACCTGTTACAGTCCACTAACCAGCACAACATCCTTATTAGACATTTGGATTATGAGGAAAAATGTCCTGGATAAACCTGTAACATTTATAAATTCAACTCAAATTATCTTTTTAAATGTCTCATCACTGTGCATTAACTCAACAGACCCTGCCACCCCTGGGTTTGGTGACCAGACCCCAATCCCTCTCACAGATCTCAGCTAGTTCCCATCTTTGAGGGCTGTCCTGCTTCACCCATAGCTCACCTGTGGGTTTTTTAAGCTGAAGTGTAAAAAAGGTTAATAAATGACCTAATTATGTCAGCTTTTCTATCCCATAGTCCTCATGCTCTGAAATCTCTCCCTGATCTCGATAGGAATTTGGCTTACACAAGAATAGCAAATTTGCAGCTCAGAAAGCTGAATAAATGTAGCACTTTTAAAACCAAAACACTGTTAGGAAAAAGTCCAGCCTAAAAAATCATCTTCAATGCCCTGAGAAGGGCAAAGAACACAAATCTTGGCACCTGTCTTGCTGTTCATTTGGAATAATCTTTTAGTAATTCTGATCCAATGGGAATGAGGGATTAGTTTTAGGGAGCTGGCCAGCAAAACCCAACATCTGACTGAAAAAACTGATGGGAGCAGGTTTGAAAAGGAACAACCATCTGCATCTTATGTACCACTCCAAACCTCTAAACCTACTGGGCAAACAGCATAGTGTAGGCTCGTTCTTATACATATTTAAACTTTGCTGAGGTATTTCTTTTATTACAGAAAAGTAACTTTAAAAACAATAGGAAAAAACCTCAAAATACGAGATATTCTGCAGAGATTTTTGGGGAGAAGGAATCAACTGTATTGAAAGGTCCATAATCATTACAGGAATAACCACTTTTAGTGTCAATAATATATTCTTCCTTGGCTTTTTATTCCTTCAAAGCATTACAAAAAATGTAAGGCTGTGGCTTTGTAAAACACAATTTTGCCTCAACTTTGCCCACCGGTGTTGTAAAACAACCTGCAATACTTCTGTCTTTTTCCTAGGGCACACCTTTCCCTGTGTCCACACAGCTGTGGGACCCCAGGATTCCTCCAGGACAAGGGACAAGCCACACCTTGCACAAAAGCAAGATTCATACATGCTGGCCAAAGTCAGGTTTCCTTCACCTGGCAGAATGAAACATAGTTCTTCTGTTTGAGTTTTAACATTATCAGATAACTTCTACCTGCAACTAACATTATTTCTCTACAATGAAGACACCTAGACTGTTGTACAAGCTGGATTTCTCACCCATACATACTTTGGGAACCAGAGGAATGTGTACATCATACTCAGGGTTTTTCTTAGGCAGACACCATGTTTGAAGTGCATTTTTCTAACCCTTTTAGATGTAGTCAGCCTACCTCGATTGTGACACTAATGTTAAATGTAACTGCAGCCATTACCAAGTAGTTTCCATAAGTGGTTTTATTACTGGTTAGATTTTACAAATTCTGGTATTCGAACAGACTTCGACCTTAAAATTCTAAAACAACAAAGCAACCAATGAAAGGCTTAGGACTATTCAAAGTAACAAACTCTTTAACATTTTTGCCCTGGTCATAAATATACAGAGAGAAAAAGAGAGAAGTGGACATGGAATCCAAAGAATGTAGATAAAACAGTATATAAGGCACATGGCAGTCTTTGAAAATACAGAAGCTTTAGCCAACTTAAATTAATTGCTGTTTCCCTTGCTCAGTCCACAAAACTGTACAGTTACACAAATGTTGTGTTGCAATAGATCTTCCAAGTTATTCTTCAGTCCATACTCCATAATACCAGAACACTACATTTCCTTCTGTTTTTTAGGAGAGATCCTATTTGTGGTTAGTCAGTTGCTCAAAGCCTCTATTAAAATACACTTGGAATTTCAGCTAAGAATAATTTCTTTTTTAAAGAAATTATTAAGAAAGAGTCATCAGAAAAGATTTGTAAGAGTTGTCTGTGAAGGACTTCGAGATTCATGAACCTCAAGACTTCCGGGCACTGATGTCAAGACCGACGTCACAGTTGGCATAGTGGGATTAGTCAAGTCTGTTAAAGTAGTGGGAGTGCTGGATGGACTCATGGAGGCATTGGATATTTCTGAGGCAGGACCTGATGGGGTCCCTGCTTGGAGTGTTGAGTCTGAAGTCTTATCCACCCCTGTGTTTTCTTGACGTAAGAGGTTCCGTCTGAATTTGGCTCGAGCATTTTGAAACCAAACCTGAAATAGTTTAATATAACAGGGTAGCATTTAAAGACCTGTAGTGTTCAAAAATGCAAAAGCACATTCACAAATTCATCAGTGCTGGAATTGGGACAGATATTTTTACTGGTAACATATTAGGAAAAATAGTCCTAGCTATGAGAAGCGGCCTCTGCCTGCAAGATATTCCTTCTTCCCTCTCCTTCGCCCCCTGCAAACAGCCTGCCTGGGCCGGGGATGGGCTCGGGACAGAGGCTGCAGTCTGTCTGCACAGGGTGTGTGAAAGGATGCTCAGACACTTGGCCGTGAGCAGAATCCCCGACAGCCCTCGATCCCAGCAGCGCTGGTCTGGGTGAGGCAGACACCACACACCCGGTGAGCACAAATTCAGGAGTTTCCTTCGCTGTATCTCACGTCCATCTCCCACCCAAGTGCTGCTGGCACAGCCCAGGGCACCCCGCCTTCCCACGGGCTCCTGCTCCCTCACACGCCAGCGCTGCAGCGCTCCCCTCTTAGGAAAGGACTGTCCCTCTGCTGCTCTTCTCTTATTCTTTCTCAAATGCTTCAGCTTCCTTTGCTACGTCTGTTTCCTTTATCAAATGTTTTCAGTACTAGAATAACGTTGGGAAAAAAGGCTGGGAAGGTATTAAAGACCTATATTACATCAAAAACTGTGATTTCAGTAGGAATAGCCACCACACAGAATTTTTTTTCCAAGGTTTCTACCTCTCGCGTTCTTTGCTTATCTGAGTGAAGGACAGGGAGATGGGCGTGTGGGACTCTGGGGACACAGCAGCCCGTGCAGAGGTTCTGCTTCTGGCCCTGGAGCGGCCCGGCCGTGCCGCGGGACGGGCTCCGAGCCGGGACGGAGGCGGGGAGCGCTGCGGGAGCGCGGGCGGAGCTGGGGGCGCTCCCACTGCAGTCCCAGCTGACGGACCTGCCTCGGCTGCTTCACCTCCCTCTGCTCCTCTTCACATCCAGGGATGCTCCAGCTGCAAATTCGCCCTATCAAGCACTCTTCCTTCCCTGGAAAGCTTTCTCCTCCAGCCAAAGGTCTTTAATGTGCACACCCTGTCCCTCACACTCTCCGAGGAATGCCACAAGGAAATAATCCTCAGGCACAAATTCAAGGGCCAAGCATAAATCACATCCCTACAGTCCTTCTTTCTGAAAGCTCAGTATTTTAAACCAGTTTATGTTGGCATTTTCTTTGTTAAAACACTTTGTTTAAAGCCTATTTATCAGTTTCACATGCAAAAGTTCTCTTAAACCAGCACAGGTAAAAACATTCGCATGATTTTATAGGAGTCCAGTATAGCAGTGACCCTACTACAGACCAACAATGTGGTCAGAAAGGGACAAGCCCCAAAGTGATGTTTTTGCCTGACGTGTTCCCAAGCAGTGTCCTCTTCTTGTGTGCAGGGGCTGTGAGTGAAGCCAATCACTTTGTTCTGGTCATTTAATCAACAAAGGCTCAAGCACCAACCGCTCAGGAACTGCAAAAACAGCAATTGGAACTTTCATAGGATTTGTTACCTTTCAGGTAGGGATCATTTCTATTTGTTCCACAAAATAATTTAGTGGTTGGTTTCTTTTAAATACCTTCTGGCAAGTGTATAAAGGATAACAGCTGTGAAATGGAGTTTGGAGCTGGCTGCTGTTCCCCAGGCCATGGGGCTGTTCCCTAAAGGCTGTTCACTGGGTTATGGGGCTGTTCAGGGGGGCTGTTCCCTTTGCTATGGGGCAGTTCCCTGGGCCCTGGGGCTATTCCCTGGGCCATTATCCTGGCAGGGACAGCAGCGTGCAGGGCTGGAGCCAGGGCTGCCCTGCTGCTCCCCATGGGCAGCTCAGGCTGTGCACCTGGAAGGGCATGGCAGAAATAACCACCCAGACACACAGAACTGAAAGAATCCTTCCAGAAGGACTTATCTCACATCAATTACACAATTCCTTCAGGACTGAGGAATAAACAAAATCATTGGGAAGTATTTAGTGGGTTTCTGTCCAACTGTATCAGTACAAGGCTGAGCTATTTCAAATCAAAGGGGAAAATACAGACCAAAACTCCCAGTGAAAAATAAAAAGCAGCTGCAAGACCCAGCACTGCTGCTCCCACACTCCAGTGAGCGGGGCTGGATGCATGGAGCTGGGCACTCAGCAGTTAGGCAGAAAAATATTTACTGAGGTGAAAATATTGCACTCCCTCTTCAGTGATCTGTGGAGCAAATTCTTTGTCTCCACAAAGTCAAATAGGAATAAAAGAACATCTCCATATGATAAGGGAGTGTTGAAAATAAACATGAAGTGTTGTGAGGGATTTGGGTACTGAAGTAAATGGGATCATCACCTTAGATAACTTTATTTTCTGGTTTGTAACACCTCCATTACTGCATCTGTTACATACTAGCTGTGTGAACAGCTTCTGCTAAAAACAAATTTTTAAACCCTATTTTACTCATTTGCACAACTACCTGGAGACCTTTAGGTTTCCTAAATTTCACTAGCTAGTAAGTGAAGAAACAAAATACAGAGGATGTAACACCACAAAGCAGACTGTGTCCACTCATTGCACACACATCCTGATGACTCTGTTGTAATTAGTAACTGTACAGTCAGAGAGATGTTTAATGAATGGGGGCTCAGGAAGAGCCTGCAGCCTAAAGCAAACCTTCACCAAGGGGCAGCATAGGTCCCCACATGGGATGGAAGTATTTAGGCTGGAAACTGGACCAGCAAAGTCCAAATGCATGCAGTGATCTCTGTAGGGTTCTGGTAGTGACTTCACTGGGGACTGATTGGAGAAAAAATAAGTGGTGTACAAGACACATGCTGAAAAATGATGCTTTATGCTCCTGGAGTGCTTAGGCTGTGGATAATCCTATTCCAGACCCCTAAAAGAGAAGAGGTACATACCTATAGCTAACATACCACACCTCCTCAGGGCTATCTACTTTTACCTTCCTTTTCTAAACTCATAGAAAAAAAGATCAGTTCCCAGAGAGCAGCATTTATGCCAGTTAGGTTAGTTAGCTCACAATTAGCTGGGGCCGTTAATTATAAATGATAGCCCACAATAAAGGACTTGTGTTCCCCAGCTGTAGTAGAAGAGATACATGAATTAAATTGCAATGTAAACTTAAACTGGAAGGAAACAAAATAAAAATAGGTGTTAAAAATATAAATAAGTTTGCTATGGTTCTAATGTGGGTGCTTTGGGAGAACAGTGTGCATTCCAAAGGCGTTGAAGGAAATGCATTCTGAGAAGCAGAGTGTTACATTTCCCGGCTATCCCACCACTGCACATGTGCAGCTGGTGACAAATTGTGTATAAAGCAAAGACGTCAGTCAGGGCTTCCAACTCCAGTACCACAGAGCATTTAGAAAACCCTCAGATTCTCTGCTCATCTACCAAGTCCCCTCATTACATGTGTGACTGTGTCTACAGCTGTTCTCTAAATGATCAGGAGCTCTGCTCTGTGTGTTTAGGAAGTGCACCCTTCTCCTGATTTGCTGCCCTGAATTTCCCCTTAAAATAAATTCTATGAAATGTGTCCACAGAGTCAGGATCCTTCACCAGCTGAATGGAGATGTGAACACACAGAAACCCCCGCAGCTCACAAACACCTGTTAGGGAGTGTGGCAGAGTTCTGGCTCCTGGCAGGTGTGCCCGTACACCTCTGGGGTGTGGGACAGGCTGCTGCTAATGAAGCTTGTTTCCATCAGCAGTGTCAGTGAAGCACTTTGTGTTCAATAACTGACACAGATGGAATGCCATTTCTGGCTCCAAAGAATTAACAAGTGATATTGTCCCAGTAACCAACATCATGATGAGTTTTGCCAGTAAAGAGCAACCCTAAAACTCATACATGTGAACTTAATTGCCACTCACAGGTAGAGAAAACCCATCTGGGCAGAAAAGTTCTAAAACATACAAAATACAAGTTTGTGTTCTCATGGCCCAAAAGAATTCTCAAACAAAACATCCATGATTAGAGAGTGCTTGTAAGAGGCTGGAAAACTCAAGCGATAGCAGACAGAGTATCCCTCCATTTTCTGGAATTGCCTCCAACAGCATCATCCTCAGGGAGCTATCCTCACCACCACCTACTGTCTTCCACCACTGCAGCTAAAGGAGCCTGGACAGAAAGGAGTATTTAACTCAGGAAGTAGAAGAAGTGAAACACCAAATACCAAAATGATAACAAAACTTTGGCTTAAATTGTAAAGTTCTGCAACTAACAAAAGAAGAACCAAAAAGCACCTTAAAATGGCAAATCGTGATATGTTTAAGGAGTGAAGAAGCAATGAAGAAACTGAAAGAGGAACAGAAGAGTAATGGAGTAAAATCAAATTTTGGAGACAAGGAGACATGTTCTGAATAGGAAGAAACAGAGACAATAACTTGGAGAAAAGATGCAAGAAAAGACCCATTCAGTGAGAAGAGAGAGATGGAAATCAAAGTTGGTGTGGAGTGACAAGAGAGAACAGAAAGATGATCAAGAGAAAGACACTTCCTAGACACTGATGTGCAGTTTCTCAGGTAATTCAGGTGTGAATGGGCAGACCTGATATTACCGATGTGTCTAAATTCTGAGGGTAAAATAGAGGAGAAGAGTCCATCTGAGGATAGACCAATGCAGAAAATTATTTCAGCCATGTATGTGGTTTAAGGCCATCAGGTGCTGCGATGTTCACTGTCTATCAGCGAAATTTGCTCCTCCACAGCCTCAGAAAAACAAACCAAATGCAGCTATGAGAATGCAGCCATGAGAAGTCATTATGTACACTTTGTCATTTTACTGGGAAGCCTATAAAACTTTTGTTCCTTCTTCTGGTAGGTGTTAGATCTGTAAGCTCCACCATCCCTCCAATGAATTCAGTTTTCCTCAGCAGTTGTCTCCAGCCCTGCACTTGCCTGTGACTTGTGAGCTGTCCATGATGCTTCCCAGATGGAGCTTGCAGCCCTACCTGTCTCTAGGAAGGCCACAAATCCTTTTTCTACAATTAAGACCCATTTAAAACTTTCAGCAATAAATCCTGGAATGCCATGGTTCCTATATGTCCAAGTTTATCAGTAGGTATAGGCATTTGGGCAAGTGCTCATTAAGTCAGAACTACAAATTAAAATGCAGCTGAATCAACTAATACTGCTCCTTTTCCTTCTCACAATAGCTCAAATTGAGTGTGTTCCCATGAGCAAGAAAAAGTAGTTTTAAAATGCAGTTTTGTTTCATTCTAAGTTACTAAACTACAACTAAAAGTTTTGAAAATTTTCATTTACATCCACTTCAGTTATGAACGAAGAGCCCTCCTCCTTGTCCTGATAAAATTAATTCAAACTGTTGATTAATTTCTTACAAAGGTAAATATTGGCATGTTTTCTGAATTTCTAAACTAAAAGTCCTCTATTTACAGTGAGCACACTAAAATAAGTCACTTTTTACAGCAGCCTGGAAGCTAAAACATGCACCAGAATTAAAGAACTCCAGGAAAACAAGCGGGACCCCAAAATAAAATTTAGAACCCAAGTGATCTGCTTTAGAGAAGCTGAAAAGAAGTAACTCTTCTCATGCTTTCTGGGAATTAACTTAGTCTCAGAGAAGGTGCGAGTTATTAGGAATATCTTGAAAACCAGCAAAATCCATGGCTTTTTAAATATAAAATTGATACTTTGATTACTTTCAAGGCAAAAGATGGCTCTTACCTGAAGAACTCTTTTGGTGAGGCCGGTTTTCTGAGCTAGCTGTTTCAAGTCCTTGGCATCAGGATTGTGGTTAATAGCAAAGTATGACTTCATTGTCCGCAGCTGGTGGTGTTTGAAGGACGTCCTCATGCGCTTTGTTTTCTGATTGCTGGGGTATTGCTGGTCTCTGTCCAGGTGGTCACCATCGTTCTCATTGCAACTTAAAGCTTAAGGCAACAAGAGGAAAAGGCCTGTAAATCTCTTGCCCCACAGCCAATATGATTCTCAATTTCCCTGAGTGCAGCGATTAAAGGAACACACCACAGCAGGTACTGGCACAAGCTCGACCTGCCCTTGCTCCATTTCATGGCTTTGCAGAGCAGTTTAGTTTGGAAAACCCCTCTGGGGCCATCGTGTCCCACCGTTAACACAGCGCAGCCGAGGCCACCATAACCCACATCCCCAAGTGCCACATCCACGTGTCTTTGGAATCCCTCCAAGGATAGAGGCTTCACCCCTGTTTTTGGGAAGTTTCCTCACATCCAACCTGACCCTTCCATGGCCCAGCCTGAGGCCATTTCCCCTTGTCCTGCCCCTGCACCCTGGAGCAGAGCCAATGACCCCTGGCTATCCCCTCCTGTCAGGGAGTTGTGCAGAGCCACAAGGTCCTCCCTGATCCCCCTTTTCTCCAGGCTGAGCCCCTTTCCAGCGCCCTCAGCCCCTCCTGGGGCCCCAGCCCCTTTCCAGCTCCATTCCCTGCCCTGGACACGCTCCAGCCCCTCAGTGTCTCTCCTGCCATGAGTGGCCCAGAGCTGCCCCCAGCCCTGGAGGTGCCCCAGCAGTGCCAGCACTGGGGCGAGAACAGCCCAGGGGCTGTTGGCCTCTTGCCCACCTGGGCACAGCTGGATCATATTTCTGCACCTTCCAGCCATTCCCTTACAATAACCAGCCTGCAAGGACCCTGGCCTCCCCCTCCGTGGCTTTTAAAACGTCAGCTCTGTTTCCTTTTCCCTCTGCTCCACCTCCATAGAACTTTTGCTCCACTTTCTGTGGGAGGACAGTAGCTGTCCTCAGCTCTGTAAAGGGTTTTACTGTACTTGGTATCACCATAAATTGCACTGTAACACACAAAGAGAGCTGCACAATACACTCCACTTAAATCTCCATGGAACAGACTAGTTAAAATCATAATTATTTCCTCCATCAAACTAAACCCTGTAGAGTACAAGGGAGACCATTAAACGAAACACTATAAAAGAAATAAAGTTTGTGGTTACCAGACAGCAAATTATGACTATAATCTGACTAGCTAAAGAAATAAAGCTGTTAATACAACATATTCATTGGCATGCCAAATGAAAAATCTTTTAAATTATTTATGTTTGTATTTCTGTTAAAAAAAAAAAAGTGTTTGCAAAT
This sequence comes from Muscicapa striata striata, assembly GCA_030060385.1. Lineage (NCBI taxonomy): Eukaryota > Metazoa > Chordata > Aves > Passeriformes > Muscicapidae > Muscicapa > Muscicapa striata. Next base: position 3,006,824 of record JAREIS010000026.1, on the reverse strand, counting down.
ACTAGTGTGAATGATTGTTTCTGCCACATCCTTTTGAAATCAAGGAATGACACTGGTTGATACACTTGCAGAAATCAAACACGAGAAGGTCTGTGAGAAATGAACACTGTAAAAATTATCAAGTAGTGTTAAATGTTGAATGTTAAACAAAATAATCTTGTAGACCAAAAGTAATTTTTCATTTATTTGTGCATACAGTAAACCACAGAAACCCTCTAAAAATAACATTAAGGACTGAGCTTAAATCCAATAAAAAATTAGGAATATGACTGAAAATTAGCTCTGACAAGCTGCTGTTAATTACTTTTCCTGTCCAAATATCTACAAGTGCTTCTTAATTTCCTACAAGTTTTATGCTAAAAGTAATGAAAAATCGCTATCTCTGTTCTACACGGCATGTGAAAAATGACAAAAAATTATTTTAAAACATGAATTGTTGGGAAGTTTCTTAAACACATGAACAGGCTTGTTTTCAATTGTCCATTATTGCAGTTTAATTACAACTGCGTACATCTCATTCACCTATCTTTATAGTGTTACTTGAATTCCTGCTATCCATCAGTGAGTCTGAGCCCTAGTGAAAACACACACATTGTGACAGGCATGTATTAAAAACAGATTTTAAAAATATACATAAAACGCACAGATTCCTAAGTAAAGATGCATACAGGTTCCCTAAGCGTGTTTGCAGCAGCTACAGTAGCTGCTTTACAAACCTCAGCCTTTCAAAACCTGCTAAAAAGCTGTGGCACAATACACAGCAAGGCCTGCAAAAATTCAGCTCTAAGCCCAAAAGCACATTTGCTTAACAGACACGCCCAAAGTGCCCAAAGCCTTGAACTTTTCTATATGTTTCTCTACTCCTATAATTTAAAAAGCAGCTAAAAAAATTGTACTGTATATAGAAATGTGTCCGTGTGCGTGTGTGCGTGCATGTGCATACATTTGTATAAATCCTTTCCAGACCTCCAGATCTTGTGCCAAATTTTGGCCATACAAAGCATTTCTACTTGTTTTCCTGCAGCATGGAAAACTGCAAGCACCTGAATTTAAAAGGTGTAAGATACTTAAAGGGAGAGAGTAACGGTGGAGTAGTAATGGAGCTGTTTGAGACGTAGCCAAATCTTTCAGAGTTGAAGATCTGAGACCTAGTTGTCCATCTGGAGTCATTGCATGTGCTCCAGTCTCCTTCATAGCCACAATTCCTGATATAAAGAGTACTGGGATAAACAACATAATAATGGTCATAGAAAATTCTGTTATGGAAAGGTAAAGCCAAATCATGCTTATTTTTAAAGTGTACCCAAAGAATTTTAGCTATTACTAATGGAAAAGACCTTTGTGCATCATCTTAGAGGCTTTTGAACCCTCCAAGAAACAACAAGACAGACATAGGAGGAAATGCATCAAAATATCTGTCTGCAGGACTGAGGTCTGGTTCCTGTTAATATGCAACAAAACAAAGCCTAGGGCTCCAAGGAGCTGGATTTTAACGTGTCCCATAGAGAATGAGATACATTCAGAATCCAAGGATATAAAACTGACTCTAAACCCTCTCAGAATGGAGTGAGGGTATCAGGTTTTCATCAAGCCCTGATAGGAAAAGGAACAACTTACCCTTGGAATTTCTCATAATTTTACCTCGTTATCTACTAAGTCAGAATAATATTAAAATGACAGTAAACATGTACCATTTGAGAGTGGCAAAATGTCCTTGTCTACGATGGAAGTTGCAGAACAGATTTTGGAAGTGCAGGAGGGTGTGTGCCATTCGTTGTCTTGTGTGAGTGGTGTGGCCACTCCCAGGCATCACCCAATATGACAAAAACAGTCCTGTGTGATGCCAATTCCCCTCTTGCATTTGATTGTGGTGCCTGGCACCATCCTCAACAGGCTATTTTATTCAGTCTAATATTATCTGCGTCTCTCACAGAATCTGCAATGTCCATGGGCGTTGCAGGCACAGATACACAGAACAGGCCAAGGGTGTAAGTGGAGATTTTAAGAGCTGAGGAGTTTCTGCAAAAGGCATCAGGATGTAAAACTAACACTGTACATGCTCCTCACGCAACCCTCTGTTTTCCAGGCACTGTCTTCCCTGTTCTTTTGTGGTGTCCTGTGTATCTCCCAAAGGAATTGCTGAACTATCCATATGCAACATTTCCATTCCATTGCAGCATCTCGGGCTCCTGCTGGGATTTCAGAAATACAATTGGTAGAATTCCAGTTGAATAGAGCAGCCTTAAATTAAAGAGTGTTTCACTTCTATTTTTTGTTAAAACAAATTCTGAAGCAGCGCCAAGTCTCTTTTCTGACCCTAGAACATTCCTAAGGCCCTGTGCCTTTCCCCAGACCCCACACCCAAGGCATTGCCCTCCCACCCCCCACTGGTGCAGCAGTGGCAGCACATCCACCCTCAGTCCCATATGGGCCACCTGGCCACAGAATGGTGATGTCCATCACTACATCCCTACACGTTAAGAGTAAAACATTTTGTTCTGATATTGGTAGCCAAAATACCCTCTGCAGATGAATGCATAACACCTCCCTAAACCCAACCACAGGAGCGTAAAGCAGGCTGTGCTGGTGCTTTTGTAACAAAGTCTGTTAGAGGAGGAGTGAGAACTTGGGAACACTGCTTCACCCTCAGACCACCAGAACCCCCCATGGCTTGGGATTCGGGGCAAAGTGTGTGCTTAGTAGTTAGTAGGTTGCTAAGGATATGGCACATGAAGATGAGAAAGAGAAATTTCCTTTGGGGGAAATTTTGTTCTTAGTAGCTTGTGCTTGACATCTTAGATTATGCCAAAAGAAAGAAAATTAATCCTGATTCTGAAAGAGTGATGAAACAAGAGACACGTAGTGTGTGCATTATCTCTCAATAGTGGTTCAGGAACATACACCCCTTTCCTGCTATAATCGGAGTCAAGGGGGTGTTTTAACCTCCTGCTGCCTGGAGAGGGAACTTGTGATTAACTAGACCAGGCAGGGGTGCAGCCGCATTTGTTTGGTCAGAGCATGTGGAGGACTTTGTGGTACCCATATCCTCAAAGGGGACAGAAGTGTGACAGAGCCCTCTGAGTGGTACTTGGGACAGGAACAGACATAGTCTTTCTCTTTGGAGGAAGGAGAAGACACTTAGAGGAGGCAGATTCCTGAAATTCTCACCACAGGAATTAAAAGGCTTATAGCTGTGGCGCTGGGAGCAGGCAAGGTACCCCTGGCTGTTTTTGAGGTGCCTAGTGACATTAAAAGGACTGTGTGTCTGCCAAGCCATGGAGCAACAGACAGGACAGCGCTGCCCCAATCTTGACATTCAAGAAGTGTTTCTGGAGAGATAAAGGCAGTCTCATGGAGCCCAGGCCGAGCATCACAAGGCCAGGACGCAGGAGAGCAGCATTAGAAGCCCTCTTCCCCCGGCCTCCCTGGTCGCCTCGGACAAAGGGGCTGCGCGTCCCGGTGCCCCCGGGGCTGCCGAAGGAGCGGGGCCCCGGGCCGAGGTGGCCCCCGGGGGGAGCGCGGCCGGCCCGGGGCTGCGGGGCCGGAGAACAAAGGGGCCGGCGAGGGGCAGCCGGGCCCGGGCCCCGCTGGAGGAACCGCCGCCAGGGTTTTTCCCCTCAATTAAGCCAATTGAATGGCGCTGAATGGCCGGTGCGAGTGCGCGGTCAGTCCCTGAGCGCCGCGATTAACCCGGGCAGCCCCGGCCGGGCCGAGGGAAGGGGCTGCAGCGGGCTCCGCTCCCGGCCCGGCCCTGCCCGAGGGACCCCGGCCCGCAGCGCCTGGGGAGCGGGGGTGCTCCCGGGACCCCGCTCGCCCCTCTGGTGGGAGCGATGCCAGCGCCCTGCCCTGCCTCTGCCCCAGCCTCGACCCCAGCCCCTGCCCCAGCCCCTGCCCCGGCCCCGACCCCAGCCCCAGTCCCAGCCCCCTGGGGAGGGGCCAGACGCGCCCGGGGACCCGAAAGGTGACCACGGCCCAGGAGGAGGGAGAGAACGGGGAGAAGCAAGAGAACGGGGGTAAAGGGGTGAACCCTAATTTTTCCTAGGAAATCTCTGCAAGACACCCGATTTTAAGCTGCGATTCCCATCTGCTCGCTCTGTCCCAGAAGTCACGGGGAAGCTTCTTGTGAGCTTTTAGTCCCAAGGGAAACGAGGAGGAAAGAGAGATTGGCTCTTCAAAACTTTCCAGGCTTTTCACATTTTTTTGTCAGGGAAAAAACTCAAACCAGTTTTGACACAGCCACTTGAGAGGGTCAGCTCCAGGCGTCCCGGCGCTGCCCCGAGCCCTGCCGGGAGCTGGGTCGGCGCCTCCGCAGCCTCCCCCTCCCCCGGCAAAAAGCCGCCCCCAGCCCTAGTCCCCATCCGCCGAGTCCGCCTATCCAGCCTGGATATTCCGGCACCCTCTCAGCGAAGCACGAGGCATCTTCCTGCTAGCAAAGAAAGGAAGTGTTTCTTAATATCTTGGCTGTTTGCGCAGATTATGGGCATTTTATCAGCTCGGCATGCCCCAAGTTTGCGCAATACATCTGTCATTTTCCAGGATATTTTAGTTCTTAAAGCCAGACTAGATACAAATGAATAAAACATAGCAGACTGTGGGAGGTTTGGGGTCTAATTCACAAAGGGAGTATTCAGAATTCTTTACAGGTGCTTCTGTGTTCAGCAAGCTTTCAGCCATTGATTTACTGACCTAAAAAACCCATCAAACTCCATTCCAACAAGTGAAGGAGGAAATTATGATCACAGGAACACACTTAGAGAAAAAAAAAAAAAAAAAAAAGAGAGAGAGAGAGAGAGAAAAGAAAGAAAAAGAAATCTTTTTGAAGTTTCAGCATCCTTCTAAGCTATTTTCCACTTGTCAGGCTCCATCCACATCTAAACCCATCATCCCCCTGCAAATAGAGTCTCGTTTAAGTAGAGGAAAAAAAAGTCTAATTCGCCTTGCAGATGACTATTTGCTGCAATTTACAAAATTATTTCAGTCTCAAGTCTGCCAAGTTTATGGGTTCTCCTTTTCCCACCACCTCTGTGTATAGATTTATTTACACAAAGTATTCTACACAAGTCACAAGGAACAGATCCCATCAGAGAACAATATTGTGCCTTTCTGAGAAGGAAATTACAAGTTCCACTAAAAATAACGATAAACTATCTCATTTTTAAACGGTTTCTCTTTTAAAGGCACAAAATCGAAGGCTTTGCAATAATTCACTCATTTGTGAAATTTTACATCAACGAACAACCCAGTCTGATTTCCAAGATCAATGGCACTTATCACCGCATAAATTAGTCGATTATAGGTCTAGTAAATAGTTAAGTAGATAAATAACTTAAGCAACGAAGCCAAAGGTTACTCAAAGAAGATCTCCAAAGTTTCGGTTCACGCTCTAAACAACAATTAAAAGACAAAAACGTCGGACGGCAATTATTTTGTAAACGAATTTTTCAAAACGCAGTTAAAGCAGTTTATTTAGGAAGTCAGGGAGCAGCGAGACTTTCTCAGGCTGTGCTCCCATCCAGGACAGATGCCGCTGATTCGGTTTACAGGTCCTTTGAATCTGAACATCTGCCCTGCACAGAGAGACAGCGGAAGGACAATTAAAAGCTAATCCCTCCGAAAAGAAGACTGTTTTTAACGGGAAAGATGCATATTTGATGCACGTTTTAAAGCGGAACTGTTACTCGCGAGAACACTACATCCACCTTTCATCAACCTTCACCACTGGGACTACTACTGCTTTTTGCACTACTTCCACATTATCCAGCAATTAGTTCAACCAATAACAGCTTGCAATTTTGTTTCCGAGGTGCGTTTGCCGGTTAGAGATGCGCCTTTTCTCCCTGCCATTTTCAGTGCAAACCACCCCATTTCGGTGCTATTGTTACTCCCTTTAGGCGCAAAACACCCGTAGTATCCCATTCCCAGATGCCTCCCCCGGCCCAAAGCCACCTCGCCACCCCTGCACTTCTCGGTGTCCCCCCGCGCCTTTCTCCCCCCGTTCCTCCTCCTCCTCCCCGCGCAGGCGGAGCGGCAGCCGCCCGGCGCAGCCCGCAGCTGTCGGGGCACGCAGAGCTGCGGCTCGAAACAAACCGCAGCGAAATCGGCCTTTACCGAACGCCCTCTCCGGGAAAGAAAAACATGTTAAAGGCGAATCTGAGCCCTACGGGACACGTCCGTAGCAGGTAGGTTAAAAGAGAAAACAGGCTGGAACGAGCGGAGAAGCACAGAGGGCACCGAGGCACAGAACGGCGCAGGGAAATTAGTTCGGTGTCCAGGGCCTGGCGGGACGACCCGAGCGCCCGGCTCGGGAAACGCCGCACGGGGGGGAAGCCCACGTCCTCCTCTAAGTCCTCCAATAAAACCAACATCTAAGAATTTTGTTTTGTCCAAGCATTTTTTTCCCCGTTGCCTACAAGCAGCAGCGCAGGAAGCCCTGGGAATGGCAGCCGTGCTGGCGGCAGCTACACGGAGAAGGGGAGCGAGGGGAAGAGGGGAGCGGGGATGGGGGGGTGGGGTGGGGGAGCAGGAGATTGCCCAAATTCCTTTGCCTGTAAAATTACAGTGCTGCGGCGGTGGGGAGGTTAAACGAGGAAACACGTCGGAAAGTTTGCTGCTGGATGCAGAGCGCCCCACTGCTGCCCGGTTCGCTCCCGTCCCTCCGCTGCTGGGCTCGGTTCGGGAGCAGCGGCGGTGCCGCGGGGCAGCGATGGGCTGCGAAAAGGATGCTGCGAGTTTCCCGACTCTTCTCCGAGTCACGCCTCATGAACAGAGCTCCGGCGGGACGTGCCCCGGTGCGAGCAGGCTCTGTGCTGCCCGCAGACACCTGCTGCCCGCGGCCCTGCCCGGGCACACCCAGCCCTGCACCCCGTCCGCCTCTCAGGCCAGGACCCTGGGAAACGGCCACTTCCTCCCTCTCTTTCCTTCCAAAACTTTGGGGTGCAAGAGCTCAGGACAAGGCTGAAAAATTCACCCGTCAGCAGCTTAAGAGTGTAGCCGCTAAAGAAAATTCACGGGTCTCTGAAGTGCTAACTTAAAATCTCTGGTTTCCAGATTTTATTTCAGGCTGCACTCCCCCTTCTTCCCCCCCTTAACCAGATGACCTTGCTTCAAAACATTTTATTTCCAGCTGAAGTGAAAAATGCTAACATATTAGCTTCTGTAATTGCAGTTTGACAGCCCTTGATCTCAATAATTATGCTGCAGCTAAACTATTATTAACAGTTTAAGCTAAAATAAACGGAAATCCCCCTTTGGAAGTGAACAGAAACAAACCATTTGAACTGTTCTGGGGGAAGGTGGGGGTCTCTTACCTGCATTGTAGGCTGCCAGATCTGCTCCAGGCCCCGGGCTTTTTCTTTTCCTGGGTCTCCCCTTCTGGACAGTCCCCACGCCATTGTAATAAGGCAGTCCCAAAGTGTTGGCAGAGCCCGCTCCCAAAGCCGGGCCCTTCCCAGCGGCTACATCCGAGTGATTGAAATGCACCTGGTACTCCCCCTGGATGAGAGTCTCGAAATGGAGGCGGCAGTACACCAGATTGTCCTTCATGCCAAAGTGATCGCCAGTGGTCAGCATCTTGTTGCAAGTGGTGCAAGTGAAACAGTTTAAGTGATATACCAAATCCCTGGCCCTCATGACCATCTCGGAGGCAGAAATCCCCAGGTGACATCTCGCACATCTCTGCACCGAAAACCTCCTGCAAAACGGAAAGGCCAGAGATGGTGAGAGGCGCATTCCCCCCCACCCCGTCCTTCGTCGGTTCTGCCCGGAGGGCGGCAAAGGGCTGCAAGCCCCGGGGCGGCCACCTCGGCCGGGGCAGCGGCACAAAGCCGGGACGTCTGCGGAGCGCAGCCGGGCGGGCATCCCGGGACGAGACCGCAGGGAGGCTCCGTCCAGTTTCCCAGCTGGCAGAGCAGCTCCCGCCCCGCCAGACCCCACCAGGAAAAGGCACCGACCCCCGGCCCGAGAATGTGCCCGCACCCCCGGGCCGCAGGAGGCACCGCCGGCGGGCGAGGTGCGGCCCCGGGCCCGCGCCCGGCACAGGAGGCCGAGAAGGACACGCCTGGTTAAGGCCTCAGTAGCCAAAGCAGGCTGGGGCGAAGCTGTGCCCGGGCCGTGCCCCCCTCCCGGCAACACGGGACTCATCCTCACCACGAGCCTGTTTCCCAGGGGGAGGTTTTAGGAGCTCACAGCCTGCCCCACGCGTGCCCACCGATCCCCTCCGCAGTCTCGTCGGGACGGGCTCTGCTCAGCGCGGGCAGCGGCAGGCGCTGTCCCCGTCCCCGGCTGGCGGCCGAGGGCAGGCTGTACCTGTAATAGTCCTCCTTGCAGTAGATGCTGCCGTCCTTGCTGAAGCAGGTGAGCTCGGACTCCAGGTTGAGTTTACATTCACAGCATTTCAGGCAGCGCATGTGCCACTGTTTGTCCACAGCCAGGAGGTAATAACGGTCGGAGATTTTACCCCCGCAGCCGGCGCACAGAGCAGCCCTGTCACTGCTGATGGAAGGCATGGTCTGCTGGGGGAAAACAATTACAGACCGTTAGCGAGAGGGAGAAACTCTTGAGCACGGCTGGGCTCCCCCCTCCCCCTGCCCGGCCGGGGCCGGGCTGCTGCTCTCCTGGCACAGGAGCGGGGATCCGAGCCGGCCACCCCGACCGGCCCCCGCGCCCGGTCCCCAGGGTCCCGCCGCATCCCACCTTCCCGGGAGGAGGCGGGGAAGCGGGCTAGACAAACAGAAAACCACCCTGGCTTTTAGGGCGGGCGTCCAGACCAGAACCAGAACTTCTTTTTTCCTTTTTTTTTTTTTTTTTGCCCTGGTGGATTTTCCAGTCTCAAACCAAGAAAAGATGCTATTCAATAAACAGGCGCAATAACAACAGAGTAGGGCAAATCGCAGATAGTTAATTTTAAAATTTATTATTATGCATATACTGAGAGTGTCTGCATAGTTAATGCTCTGTGAGTGCGTATATGTGGAGCGTGTCTGTGTGTGTATTTTTCTAGCTATAAAATTCCGAATGAATTACGATCAAACTCCCCAGTAGTCACAGGGCTGCAGACACAGCTCTTTGCAAGCTGGTTCCAAACAACACAGATCGCGATCTGCTGTGACCCAAAGCGCTAAAGGGATCAGTAAATAAAGCTATGGAGGAGATGAGAGTTACTAAATCGGAGGTGCAGAATGTTCTATCAGGAAAACGAAATAGTGGGAAATGTGTAGGAATGAGAGTGGGTAAAAAACAACAGGGCACATTCGATTATGCTGGGATAAACTTGGAAGCAATAAAACTAAATATAAGCCCTATATAATTTAATAGTTTCGTGTCAAATCACAATCCAATCGAAACCCTCAAAAAATCCCCAAATTCATACATATCCTGTCAACTTCTACTGAAGAAGAAAGAGGGAGAAATATCGGAACCATTTAAGCATGCTTATTTATTTCAGCAGACACCTTAAAACAGCATTCGGGAGGGGAGGCTCAGTGGAGCAGCGTCTGGGGCAGACCTTGCAATATGCTGCTTTCCACTTCGGTCCCAACTTACTCTTACCCGCTTTGCACAAAAGCCCACGGCAGATCTGTTCTTGTGCACGGGAACCCGAAATGTTTCCTTACAGCTGTGCCCAACACGCAGTTTGTTTTGGTTCGGGGCGGGGGAGAAGTTGTTTGTTTGCTTTTACCTCCTCTAGAGCCTTAAATCCTCGCGCAAAGCAAAAGCAAAGACAGCTAATCGGAGGAAATCGAAAGGAACCGAGGCTGATTTTCCAGCACATGCCAAACCCATTGCTTTCATCCTGTGCTTGCGGGGATCGCAAAATCCCATCTCTGAGCACTCCCGTTTGCACCGCATCATTCCCACTAGGAGAACTCCACACAAATAAAACCCTGGCACTCCACTGGTGTTAGTCACAGGAACCCACCGGTAGCTTGTTTCTTTAAGGCATTAACAGAACTCTGAGTAGGGATTGTTTTATAACCAAAGTAGTTTCTTGTAAATCCACTTTAAATGAAATAACAATTTTTTAATCTACTTTGCTTTCCAGCAACAAAAATATTCTGAGATCTAGAAACGGTATTCAAGGATCCAGTATTCCAACCCACTATTTGTCATATACACACATGTATCCAAATAGATTATGTATAGTTATATAAAATTATCATGCCACAATATTTATTCCAGCAAAGACCATTGGATGTTGTTTAACTGTACGGAGAAATACTAACTGTCTAAAAGAAAACCAAAACCGTTTGGATTAGAAATCGCATCCCACCCTTATAGTACAAAGGCCGTTTTCCAGCCGGTGTTTCAAGATTAAATAGTCTCACTGTCACCTTTAAGCAAATTTCGCATAACATTACAGGAAAGAACACATACTGACGAAGTTGGAAAGCCTGAGAACGGATCTTCCTTGCATATGCCTGTATCAGTTTACAAGACAGCATTTAACCAACATACGAGATAATTTTACTTCAGAATTGTAATTTCCTTTAAAAAAATAGTACACACAAATTGTTCAGTCACTTAAGACACTTCGGATATTTCTTCCACTTTGCCAGCTTCACAATAGTTAGACGGATGCATCTTTTTATTATCTAAATATATTAATATGCAAGGACTACGCATCAGCAGACAAGATAAAATGTGGTAAAGTTATAAAAATTCGCACCCATCCGTCTCCCTGAGACATATCTTCTAGTTCTGTTTGTCATGTTCACAAATCCACATATTAAAATTATTTTAAAAACCCCATAACTTAAAGACACTCGTGTTTGGTTTTTTCTTCTTAAATGAATGAAATAAAGACTATCTCCATGAAGGCATCCTACCTGCAAAATAACACACAATTGGATTCTTGGGTGTTTGTGTTTCCATTCTGCAGACAAAAAATTCGCTGTGCCAAAATGTTATCGGTATAAAACCACACTTTGCCTCTTCCTAAAAACTTTGGAAGGCCGGACAGGCTGGGGGAAGGGAAGGAGTTCTTGGACGCTACCAAAAGGCTGGTCTATCTGTTTTCTCACAGGAGCAGTACCGTTCATTTCACCCAAGCATTACTATTATTATGTATATTATTAATAATTAACAATTTCATGCCTTTCCCCACGGTTTCATTTAATCTTTTGGGGTGCCTTTATGCCTAATTTTCTTCCGATTTAGTGTACGTTTCCCCCCGATCTGTTATTTTAGGGGGAAAGCTGTATTTGTGAGGGGTTTGGTATGTTTAGGGGGGTGCATGACTCTCCCATTCCTTCGGCTCCTACCGTTTCCGTCTCTCCCCTGTCTATAGCCGAGCTGATGGCCGGTGCTTCGCTTTTGGTTCTCCGATCCATCTCGTCGATGACCCCGTGCATCTCCGAGCCGGAAAGACTGTGGAAAAGCATCGCTGAGGAAGCAGAGGAGGAGGGCCCGAGCTGCTGTTGCTGCTGACAGTTGTCGGGGTCCCTGCAGGAGCCCAGAACTTGCATTAACCGGAGCCCTCCCCCATGCATCTAGCACGGCCGCCCCGTCTCTCCTTTGGGCACCGGGATTTTCCCCGGCAGAGCTCTCCGGAGCGCGGCGCAGGCACTGGTCCGAGGTTTCAAGGGATGGGGTGCAGAAAAGGCGGGCGAAGGGGATGAGGGAGAGGGGATAACTGGTGGTGTAAGCTTCGGGGCTTGGATCTAGTCTGTTGCGCGGCCCCGGCACATCTCTCTAGGAGGCTTCTTCAGTGCAGGGCTCATTGCCCCAGGTGCAGTCCCAGGCTTTATGCTCTGGCCCAGCTGGCAGAAGGCTGGGCACGCTTACGGTTGGGAGGGATTAATAAATAGTAGAAATATAAAAAAAAATTAAACCATCTTCGGTGAGAAATAAATAAGAATTAGAAAAAAAAAATACGACAAGCCCCTTACATCGTACTGTGCGAAATTTAGAGGAGGAAAGCAAGGGAGAGGGAGGCTGCAGCAGGCGGAGAGCAGGCTGGTGCTGCAGGGAGGCTGGGGCGAGTGCCCACCGTACGCACTCACAGTCCAGAGGGCTGGCAGCGGCGGCAGCTCAGGGGCAAAGTTTGCTCCTTCCCCCGCTCCTCCCCCAGCCCGCTGGAGCTCATTGGGAAAAGAAAAAGCCAAGGGGAAGGAGGAAGAGTTGGACGGGCACCAGATGGGACGGGCACTCGCGGCCCCTCTCTGTCCTTAAAGCGGCGCGGCCCGCGGGGCCCGGGGCGGGAGCGCAGCCGGAGCCGGAGCCGCGGCGGAGCTCGAGCGGCGCGTCTGCAGCGCGGGGATCGCGCGGGGCTCCGCGCCTTTTCTACAGCCCCTCTGACATCATGTCCTGCCCCGCCGCCATTGGCTGCGCCGCGCCCGGGCCGCCGGCATGTGCTCGGGGCCGGGCGGTGTCCCCGCGCTGTCCCCGCGCTGTCCCCGCCGCCCGGGCACCGCCAGCGCTGCCGCGTCCCGCTCGCTCCGCGGCCTCGGCAGCGGCCCGGCCCCGAGCAGAGCTTGGCGTTTGTCGCCCGGTGACCGTCGGCGACGTGTCGGGCCATGGCGCGCCGAAGGGGCTGTGGGGCACAACTCCTCCAGCGCTCGAGGAGGCGTTCAAGAGTTTGTTTCCACTCCGAGATCACGCAAACCCCGAACAATTATGACTAGTTGAATGCACCCAATAACCCTCGTCATGAAAAATATTCACTGTTGGATTATAATAACTTGAGTCACTCCAGTTTGTGGAGCCTTCCACAAACCAAGGCCTCTCGCATCTCTCGTTTTCAATAGACTGTAAGGAAACCAGGCCAGGAAGGTCTCTGAACTTGAGGAAAAGCTTCAGAAAGTCTCCAGGAAAGACAAAGAGTGCACAGAGAGACTGTTCATGATGTCTAAATATTTATCCAGGAGGTGGGTAGTAAGGAAGGACTTATTAGTATTAAAGATGTCAAATATCGCACTTCCAATTACGTTAGCAAAGGTAGCACAATGGAAGGTAAATCTGAATGCACATCTGAGATCATGAGACTCACTGCCTCACCGTGACTATGAATTATTACATTACTCTGTTCATTCCCATCAGGTGTTGTTTTCTGAAAGAGTGATTTGCCTCTTACAGGTGTAGTAGTGCAGTTAAGATTATCCTTGCTAAAATTGGAATTCTTCTGTTTATAGCCAAACTTTGCTGGGTTTATGCATTTCATTCTTGCAATAATTGAGGCTTTTTATCATCTTTCTGTTGGGATTGCTCTGAGTAGTTAAAGACATTTGCATGTCACAGAGGAGAACAAAGTGTCTCTTGTAGAAATGCATATGAAATAGCCACAAGACCCCTTAAGAAACCATACAGAATACAAGCTAATTTGGCATCTGTGGGAACTATCCAAAGTCTATCCCAAAATCAGACCTTGGAAACAATGGAAGTTCATGTTTGAATTCAGATTAGAATCCTGCAGCACCATTAGTGGCTCTGTATAGTACTTATCTTGGTAAAATCATCTTTCCCTTCCTCTGCACAGTTGCAAGACGTTTTCAAGCCCTGTCTGTGCTGGGAGCTTTGCCTCCAGGAGCAGCTGTGGATCACTGCTCACTGGACAGCACGGACTCGTGGTGGGACAGCCCTGGCTCACCTTAGCTCGAGCAATGCTGCAGATATCCTTACTCACAGCTGTGTACCCTACTATCCTCTGGTTCTCATACCAGATTAATTCCCTATCACTGAACTGATCATCTCCTTTTTGCAGTCAAGAAAGGTCATGGATTTGTGCACTCTATCTGACATTGCTAATTATCAAAAAGATTTTAGGTATTTAACAGAATTACAATACAGTATTTTATGTTACAGAATTGCCTCAGTGGATGGAACCAATAATACCAAAGTATGGCACGGCCTCCAGTTCACAGGGTATCTCTGATTATCTTCTAATGGATATACAAACACGAGAAGACATCCAACCCTTGCTACCAAAACACAAGGAGAGTAACAGAATGTAAACATAAAGCTGCTAATGTACACACTGACACATGAATGACATTTACATTGTTCAGAATAAAATCAAGGATACTTTCAAATAATGAGCCACAGAAAAATTGCTGGAGCAAAATCATCCTGAGAATGAAACGCAGGCTCCTTTGAAATGAGAGTTTTTTCATTAAAAAAAAAAAAAGGTGCACCTAATAATAAAGTCTTTTAACCTGTATTTTGTTATAGGTGACAGGTGAACAAATCACAGGTCTTGAGTTTCTCTACCCTGCCTCTCTTGGTAACGTCATCTCCTGTACCATCTGCTACCTACCAGACAAACAGACCAACCACATAATGAGGTACCAGCTTCCACCCAGCTACCGTGACTAAATCAGAACAAAAGATTCAACGCCTCCTTCAACAAAGGAACACAAGTCTAAGCTGTCTTTGCTAATTGCTGGGTTTCAGGTTGTCTGTTACAGATTTTAAGTGAGCTACAAACTTCCATCAAATACTTATAGCTGTTGGATAAAGATACTAAGAATAAAAGATAAATGGAAGCAAAAGGTAAGAGAGAAGAGAAGAAAGCTTAGAAAATAAGTAACTATTTATGGTAATTTAAAGACTGTGGAATAATATAAACATGGAAGACCAGGGGGCAGAGTGATTGATATCTCATATGTTTTTTGATGCCCCTACGGTTATTAGACTGCAATATATGGGAACATACAATAAACTATGAATTAAAATGTAATTGTAGCTTCAGGCATCTTCTTCATTGTCTGCTGTGGTGTTATGTCTTCATGCACCGTGATTGACAAGGTGTAATTAATCATCTTACTCAGTTGTAAATATGGGCACCCTTCACAGTAGGCATCAGGAAGTGTGTACCAGCAAAGGAAGCAATAGTTGACGCTGAGATACCATTAAATCAAAATCCGAATGCGTGTATGTTCAGAAATGTGTGTTTGGCGTGATGCTGTTATCGTTTATTTCTAAAATACTGTACCAACAGATTTACTTGATTTGCAAGTTAACTACAACATTAACTGGTTTTATATATTTTGTCTCTTCTTCATTTTTATAGGCAATGATGTTGTTCTCCTAAAATGTGAGCCAGTTTCCTTCCTGTCAGCAAGTGGAGCTCAGCTCAGCTCTTCCTCTCCTGAGTTGCTGCAGACAGACCAGCAGCTCTGTGGACTCACTTGAAATGGTTCGGGCAAATTATTACTCCATTCATGGATCACCTTCTGCACTTCTTATATACTGAGTTAAACACTTTGGGTCATTTTAAAGTGAAAGACAATAATGAAATTATCTTAATAAGGAACACTGTTCCATTTAAAAATAGGACATTTATTGCCACCAATGCTGTCCCCAAATTGTAAATGAATGTATTTTAAAACATTTTTTTCAGTATTCCAGGCTAGGAAACATGTTATATCTGTTTCTTTTTGTAAATGATTTCTATCCTTATCTAGTTAGTACAGAAATGGTGTCTGAGTCATGGGAAATTTAAGTGGTTTGTCTCAGGAAAATTTGGTGGTATGCATGTTTTTGATGCACATAGAGCTGCTGAATGAATAATTGGCCCCTATTTAATGTCCTCTGCTTTAAAGCTGTCTAGTACATTTGCTATTTAAAAAAATGTCTTTCAAAGCTGTTAAATATGTAACAAAAAGAGGTTGCTCTCCCCATTCTGACACGAACAAAGCCATACAGTGAGCTGCCCGAGGTACTTCCAGCATGGGATTAATTACAAACACAATCATAAATGGAAATTTTCAAAGTTTTCTGATTCTTTTTCTTTACAATACCAGCTGATGAGTGTTTGATAAAAGCATGCAGTAAAAATATCAGTCCAGGTATTAGCTATTAAATATTAAGCCAAGCATTTTTCAGAGAGTATGGGATCTGTTGGATCTATAATTCCACCATTTACCCCTGATGGAGTGAGATCTCTGGCTGTCTTCAGAAGCAAACCGAGCTTAAAACAGGAGCGCACTCTCAAGAAGATGATCGACTAAGAATGTGTTTTACTTTGATTTGAAAAACCGTCAATCACAGATAAAAAAGACCAAATACTATTATTATATATACTAGCTAACTCTGTTTGTCTGGTAAACCAGGCATATGCAGGAAAGAGAAATAATAGAGTTTAAAATGAAAATATTCTGAAGGTTTTGCCCAGATGTTGTGCTGAAATTGTTGTTCCCTGGTACAAGCAATTTATTTCAGAGGAAAATACAAGCACGAATCTATAGATGTGAGAGAGAAATAAGATGTCCAATGTCTCACATATTTCAGTTTATATAGCCATAGCTATTTAAACAATTCCAACTCTGCCTCTACGGGTGTCAAAGAGGGAGGGAAATCTTCAACCACATGATCTTCTCTCCAGAGTCCTGTTAAATCCACTGAACTTAAAACAGAACAAGAAGTGTGAAATATGGGTTTGAACATGTTATGTCAGAAATGTAAAGGTTGGAAGCCTTTTTAGTAACCGATATTAATATTGTATTAAATGTTATGAAAAGGTAGGTGTTGGGGAGAAGGGCTGGGCTCATGTGCAATTTTGTCAAGGTTTTTATCTGTGATTATGATTCCAGATGTATCTATTCCCTGAGGAGAAAAATGAAGTAAAGTTGGCATGTGACATGTGTTTTAAGGTGTTTGGCACAGTTTCCCAAAGTGATGACAAAATGTTCATTTTTATTACAGTGAATTGGTAAAGAAAACACGATTCTGAAGGTCAGTAGCTGTATATTTAAGATAGCTTTGGAGTTTTATTTTGGGGAATATACATTTTTGCTGATGTGCTTAGATCTGATTGCCTGACAAGCATCTACTATAATAAATAATGTAAATAGAATGACTTTCACAAAATATGAAGTGGTAATTACCAGAAATTCAGTAAATTCATGCACAGAACATGGCAAAGATTGCTAAAATGTCTCTTTTTTGCATCTAGCAGTGTAGCTGCTTCTTAATTTTTTTTTTTTTAAGTTTACTGCAGACTTATTGCTGTCCGGTTAGAGCTCAAATAATTGTAACAAGGTCCTTTGTAGGAGCACGTTTTTAATGTCAATGTACAGAATTTAATTTTTTACCGAACCGGGGAAGGTTATTTTTTGGGTGCAGGCTGTTCTGCCCAAACACACGTAGGGGTCCCTGTGGCTGGCGGCTCCCGTGCCGTGCTGCAGCCCGTGTGTGCAGCAGCTCCACAGGGCACCCCGGGCTGCAGCAGCAGGCAAACACTCCCTCATAAACATTTTACAAGTTCGGCATCCACCAATCGGCGAGGTGCGGGAGCCTGCCCCGATTGGGTGTACCAGGGATTTGGTAAACACGGCTGCATAACAAAAACAAGGTTTGTAGAGAAAAGACTCCAATAGTATTGGCTTCTTTGAATATTCAGAGCCTGAGAATATGATTCATTCCATACTTTACAAGTAAACTTCCCCAGCCCTGGATCCATCTGCAAATATTCAGAGTGATGTGCTCAATACATTCCTTTCTGTTCTACAACCACATTTCTTTGTGAATTTAACCACATCAGAAAGCACTTCAGATTTCTAACACAAATATTCGATGCATTCAATGTAAGGAAGCTTCCTTTATTGGAGGTGATTGGGAACATTTTGTATTTTATAGGTATATTTAAGAGGTTAGCAGTAGGGGGGAATTGTCTGTGGAAAATCTGTCTACAGCTGAAATTCTCAGATGCAGAAGTGTTGCTGAAATGCCCAATACATTTACATTCTTTTGTTAAGTAGCTTACAGGACTATCCTCTTAGCTACCAGATACCCAGATCTTTTTTTTTTTTTAAAGTAAAAAAACATTTCTCCTCTTTCTTCTTACTTGTTATTTTCTGGAGTATACACTTGGTTTGGGGTTTTGTGTGCCATTAGAAGATTTTCATTTTCATGGGCTTTTTTACTTTTTTAATCTACAATTTTGTTGTTCTTTTCAATAATCTTCTTCAACTTTATTTCATCTTTAGTGCATTCAAAGAAATCCCTCATTGGCTAGTACATTACTGATAATGATTTACAAGTTTTCTCAGATTAATTTTCCATGGGGTAATTTTTTCACCAATATAACATAGCTCCAATTAAAAAAAAGAATGCCAAAGGGTAAGACATTTTATAACACAATTTGGAAATTAATTTTTGAAGTCGTTGTGTTTGTATTTTAAATTTTGAATCTATTTATACTTCAGAATCAGAAAAACAATATGTAGAGTTTAAAAATTAGCAACCTGGTATTTTCCAGATATTGAAATGTGCCTGCCTAATGAAGGCAGAAGACTTGCTCACTAGATCTATTTTAAAGCAGTGTTTTTAGATAGACATAAATTAAAATGGCAGTTTTCAACTGGATACTTATTACTATTTTATTTGATATTTGCAAGATACCTGACCATTTAATATTTATCCTTTATTTCTCTGAGCTGATCTAATTGCACCTCTCTATTTTGCATTTATTTCTCTTTGCAAACACTACATTATTCACTCTCTCCTGTGCTTATTAAACAGTGCCACCTGCACCAAATGAAACAAAGCTTCTCCATCAATCTATCCCAGCTAAAGAACCCTGACTATATATTATAATTAATTGAAGCTCAATTGAACACTTGAGTCTGAACTAGATACAGTAACCTGAAAAAACATTAAAAAATTAGGATGTACTTTAAAGAAATCTTTTAAATGAAAATATTCACTCAAAACTGAGAACCTAACCTTGCACCAAGCACTCTTCATCAGCTCTGCACAGTACCTCAAGTAGCAATTAGCAGGTCCTTTAATTAATTAACTATTCCCTGTACATCACAGGGATTTTTGTGGCACTAACGTCATCCTTCATAAGTGAATACCAAATCCAGTCAATATTTTGTCACTGCAAGCCCTTCTGAGGACTACCTGAATGGCAGCGCCTGGCTCTGCAGCAGCACTCGCAGGAGCAGGTACGGACAGAGCCCAGCTCCGCGGGCAGCGGGGAGGGGACAGACAGACGGACAGGACAGGGACACACGGGCGGGACAGGGACAGACGGGACAGGGACAGACAGACGGACAGGACAGGGACAGACGGACGGACGGGACAGAGACAGACGGACTGACAAGACAGGGACACATGGGGCACCCCGCGTGCAAACACTGGCAGCAAGAAGTCACATAAGATGCAAATTGAAAGAGCGGCAATGAAATGCTATAAATGCACTGGAGTAAGATGAATTTCTTCCCAAGATGAGCGTTCTGGGAACTTTGCAAGCGCTGCAGGCTGTGCTGCTGTGCTGCCTCGCTCCCACTGCCCGCTCCCAGACAAGAGCAGATTAATTAAGTGGCAGGTCAGACACGAGGAGGTGAGAGGGCATTTCCCACCAATCCAGCACATTTTGCCCATTTTATACTTTGCAAACTTTTTATATAAGCGTGGCTGATTCTTTTCAATTCAATTCTCATATGGAAAATATTAAGTAATTTTAAGAGAATTACCACCTGAAGATGAAGCATAAAACATGTATTGCTGGTTTTCAGATTTCCAAAGATGCAGTATGTAAATTTGTTTATATAAATATGTATAAGATATATCACAGTATGAGGCTGTGTGTGTGTGGATGAACATATGTGTGTGTAACCATCTATCTATTTGCAGATTCAGACACAGACATATGTTATAATTTCTTAGAGGCAAATTTCTGAAGAAATAATTTTTTGTATTCAGTAGTTTTCTTTAGTGTGAGTAAGTTTCTCATCAGGAAAAGATCTTCTGAATATATGCAATGTACAGTATTATGAAATCAAATAAAGTGTCCCTTGTATGATTTTGCAAGAATTATATGTTAGCATTCTCTTTCAACTTGTGTAATATTGTGAATTATGGAACCAACTTTACAGATAATTTTTAAAATAAACAATATATATAATGAACTTGTAGAAATACATACTGTAGAAATCTCCAGAAAGAATTATTATTCAAATATTTTGAGATGTTTGCCAAATGACATTATCATTTTAAAAACCCACCACATTTAATTTGAACTCTTCATGAGGAGTAATATGTGTTCAATTACTAAAAACCAGTAAAAGATAGTAACTTACTGGTCACAGTAAGATTTGCTATTTTTTAAGAGCAACAGAAATTTCCATTTTCACCTTATGGATTGTCCTGCATCACTGCTATTGCAACTTCAGTTAAAAAAATTTTGGCATGAGCAAAATGTAAAGTAAAATGTAAAGGTCAACTGATAAGCTATGATTGTATCTCTGTTTTTGCTGTGTAAATCTGCTCTTATCAATAATTCACTATTCACGTTCTACAAAGACTCTGTCTTTACATTTTTAATTAGCACTTAGAATTTTACAAAGATAATTAAAAAAAGGAAAATACTCTGTGCTTGGAGTCTTTATGTCACAATTTACTACACATTTTTTCCAATAGATTTGGCAAATGAATACTCTGTTTTGATACATCAATCTCAAACAAAGGTGGACTCTGATGCAATTTTTCACTGTTCATTTCCCTGAACCTTTTGGGATATAAAGAATCGTGAACAAATACTTAACAGCCTGATCAATAGCCATTGACCATTTGGAGCCCCTCGTACCCTAACAAGCACAGCTTGATCATATATATTTGATCATGTAAAATTTCAAAGCACCTTGATACAGCAGAGCAAGGCTTTCCATGGCATCTTTGTGTTATTTCCTAAAGCACATATTTCCCATGATTTAGCTTTACCATTAATGGAAACTTATTGCACATATATTTGATGAAGCTCAAGATCATGAATTTCAGTGTTATATATCCACAGTATTTCATATGAATGGCAAATATAAAACACTACCCTAACATTTTAGGATAGGGAGCTCTGGATGTGCCTATGGATTCAATGGACCCCAGAGTGCAAATCTAAAAAGCCCTATCGTTATAAATCTTGCATTCCTGTTAAGTGTTGGCATGCACATTACACTGAGGTGTGTTAAGTTTATTTTAGTGGAAAAATTGCAGTAAAAATCTTTCCCTTGATATCCTTCTAAATATATGTTCATATATGTATAAAATAAAAAATATTCATGTTTGCAGCTGTGTTAGCCCTCAGCCTTATTAGTATCATGGAAAGAGATAAAGATCTGAGCAAAAAATATTTACAGTGAAAAATTTCTTTGCAGAACTTTATTATTGTCCATAATTCCACATCCAGTGTTTCTCATACAGGAATTCTAGTTTATCATTAAAATATAACACTGATGCTACATTTGTATAGCTGCCTTTTCTGCTTATAATCATAATGTTTATTCTAACTTTCTGGGCTTATTATTTTAGACAGATATCAGTTTAATTAGCTTAAGCTGTCATACTCTAATAAATACAGACGGGTTGCCTGGTTTGGGAGGAGAAAGGTGGCTGCAGATCTCAGAAGCAGAGACAGTTAATGCCTTGTACATTATAATGTAAACAGCAAAAGGACAAAAATAATTACCTGATAAACTTTCAATTTCTGACTCTCCCCTATATGCTTTATGACCAATTTTTCTATAGAAAATCCATTCAAATTAGGCAAGTCCTCTAAATATCTGCAGCATCTGCTGGTTCAGACACCTTCCTTTATGCAGAGTACCATTTTCATATGATAATACATGTAATATGATATAGAATGACAGAATGCATGACAGTTGCCCATAATACATAGAAAGTCACTCAAAGGACAGAAGCGACATTTGGATAATTAGCATCCATTGGGCAGTCAATCATGCGAATAGAAAAAACTGAACAAAACCCACAATGGAGTTAGAAAACAAAAGGGACCCTAGCCAGTCTCAGGATTAACTGCTCTAAAGCGATCTAAATGCTTTTGTATCTAAAGAACTGAGGCTCCCAGGGCTGCCCTGTTCCCCTCTAGATACCCAGGGAACTAATTGTGGCGATCAAAGTTAAAGCATTCTCTCTTCTTTATAGACTGCTAAATACACAGAAAAATTATTTCTCCATTCGTGTTCATTAAACTATTTTAAAGTTAAAAAACTGATGTCACGTTCTTTTGCCAAGTGCAATGAGCTAGAGCATTGAGATTGTCCTGCTTTTATGAGACCACAACAGACCTTTTAATTTAAACTCTGCCTTTGTTTGATTAATATTTTTTTGCTGTTGTCCAGTCTGCTATCTCTTTGTTTTTGGATAAAGAAGGCAATTGTCATTAGAAACTCCTGTGTGAGAAAAACTTGGAAACAGGAATAGGAATAATAATGATAATAACAAAGCCCATTAACAAAATTAAGCAGGAAAGGTCCCACAATTTCTTCGTAGTTTCCACTTCATAAAATAAATAAAATATTTTGTCACTCAATATATGCAGCTCAAAATATTTCCTTTCCCCAGATTAGACGGAAGATGAGGGCAGCTTCCTTTAAAGCTCCATCTAACAGAAGAGAAAGAGAAGAGATACAGAGAGCCCCAGGATGTGGAAAGTCATGAAAATACCTACCCTGGAGACAGTATTCCCATAGGATCCTTTTCATACAAATTCCAACTTGCCTAATGCCCTTAATGAATGAAATAAAAAGAGAATTCAGAAAGGCCCATGCTGATGACTCCTGCTGGAAAGTGTGTGGTTTAAGGCATAGCTGCAGCAGTTCTGGGATGGAATCAGCTCCGGTCCCCATCAGCCAAGCAGACAGGAATCACTGGGGCGAAATCTTCCCCCTCACACATTTGCAATTGACTTGAAATAACATCACGACACCTTTGGATAATTGACGCCTTCTTACCTTTCGTTGTCCTTTGTAATTAATATTTGTAGATCTAGAGGTTTCTGCCAGCCACAGATATCAGGAAGGTGGAAGGGGTGGGGAGACAGAGCGTGTGTGTGCGTGAGTGTGTGTGTGAGTGTGTGCGAGAGAGACAGAGGCAGAGGGAAGGAGAGAGGCAGAGAGAGGCTCTGGTTGTGTCTCTGCTTGGGGAATGGAGTGCTGGTGTATTTGTGTGGATGTGTACTGGGGGCTTTGCAAACCTCTGGAGTCTAAAGGCAAGACAGAAAGTGAGAAGTAGGAAGAGCTGGATGTCCCCTGCCAGTCCTTACAGAGTTTCAGCAGCCGTGACCTTCAACCCCTTTGCTGTGTGTCAGCCCCAACTGCAGCCCCCTTGCCCAGCTGCTGTGCCAGCCTCCCAGCGTGCAGGAGGGAGAGGGGACAGCAGAGGCAAGGAGGCAGAGAGAGAGTGAGATCAGAAGGGCTTTTCGCCCAGTCAGATGGGCCTCTGGTGACAAATCAATCACGGCCCTTTCAAACCAATGGTGCTGCCAGTCTCCAGCTCACCAAGCCCTCTCAGCCTCCCCCGGCTCCTCGGGCTCTCCTACATGACACTCAGCTGATCACAGGGGCTCCAGTCAGAGCAGGGCTCTTTTTACAGGTTGATTTGGTCATTAGCATCATTTCTTCTCTACCTCCCCCTCTTGCTCTGTCTTTACCTATCATCTATTTATCTATTAATATTGAAAACTAATATTAGAAGAGAGATTGAGATAACCAGAAATAAATTGGTATACTGCCTTGGTTAGGAACCCAGATTTCTCTCTTTATTTGATTTTGTACTCTTAGGAAGAGTATTTTAATGTGATAAGTTGATCTGATCAGTATAATCAGGGACAAAGAAAGGAGGCCTTACAAGATGCTCACTTCACCTCCTCCTTCCTTTTATTTATTTTACACTAATAAAAAACTGGCTTCAGTGATTTTTCCTGCTACATTCATAGGACAGGAATTATTTTTCAATTTTCTTTTCTTGCAGACATTTGTTAAAATACAGTATTAGGTCCTTTTTAAAGCTATGAAGGAGTTCCTAATCTGCAACAAATTTCCATTGCCACTGAATTCTTGTATTTCAAGGAGTGTACACTAATAAAGCTCTATATGAGGCAGGAAAAAGCCCTCAAAAATTGCTACTAAATCCTAATAAGTACTCCTTTCAATGTTGACTTTCTTCTGAATATCCAAAAAAGTGTTTTAAAGCAGTTACAAAAGAAACGGTATTAGAAGAAGGGAGCTTAAAAGTTTAGGAAGAACAAAGTACTCTTGCAGATTTTGTGATTGTAGGAATTGCATTCTCTGTTTCCCCCTCTCTTTTCTCCTTGCCACGCCCCCTCCCCCAATTCCTAATACCTAGGGGAAAAAATATCAAAATGAGGCCTTAACAGAGTATATCTTGCTCTAAGTCATCTTTAGCCTTAGTCCCTGAAATAAGATCCTCCTACACCCCCCAAAAAAAGAATATTGCACGTTAAGGAAAAGGGAGCAGTCCCTTCTCATCCTCACTCATCTCCAGTGCCAAGCTCTTGGCTCAGAGCTCCCCTGTCCCTGCAGCCAGGGATGGCAGTGCATGTTTTAACTCACAAATTTACATGTGGCCATCCGAGAGCAACTGGCCAGTGTGGGGTGGGCTGGGCAAGAGGGATGATGGAAATGTGCAAAACAGAGCACAGCTCTTCCAGGCTCTGTAAAGAGAGCCTGGACCAGACACAGTGGCATCAAAAATATAGCACAATATACTCAAAAGCATCTCCCTGTCTCCTTTCTACCACGAGTGAACTGTGTGAAACTGAAGTGAAGTGCATTGCAGACAGCAGTGTGGGGTGCTGAACAGCCTGTAGCTGGAGAGTGCTTCGGTCTTTATCTTCAAAGCTGTCCTGTCAAATACAAGGTCTTTTAAACATCAGAGGGATAAAGTTTCTGATTCTGAAGGGTTCGTTTTCCTCTTGGTTTTCCTCAATCAGAAGTTAAGCCCATACGACCCCCACAGTAAGCTGGCTCTGGGATTGCTGCCCTGCTACTTGCCCCATGATTTGGGGATGCTTGGATAGAGCAATCTTGATTTGCTCACTGTTTGTTGAGTTCAGTTTTCTTCATGTTAGTTCTTTCTTCCATCTTACATGTCTTGAGGCTGTTGCTGTGTGGCAGTGAATTGAATCTTATGAACTTAAAAGAAAATTGTGGCTGGGACCTGGAGAATATTCATCTGTTGCAGAAAATGCTGAAGACTGAACATGTGAGAATTGAACTAATGAGTTTTCCCCTCATTTCAGTCCCTCAGTCTCTTTTTTTACCATACCTTAATTGCAGTGTTTTCTGACAAAATAATCCTAGCTCCTAAAAAATTGTAAACGTGCATCTTCATTTCATTGCTTGTACTTCATTCCACCAATACAAGAAAAGAAATTAGGATGATTTACAAAATAATGCGTCTTTCTGTCATCTTCCTGTCAATACATAAGCACTACACCGAAATTTAGTTGATTTCTAAAATGAAAATTCATTACATTTCTGGAAACTTGAACAATCAGCTCCATGCATTTTAATTAGATTGCCTGTTTTTTAATTTATTACTAATACAGTCCTCTTAACTATGATTTATTTGTTAAACAAAGTGCCATAATCCGTCACTTATTCATCTTAATTTCAGCAAAATTAAAGTAGTCGCTGTTATATTACACCTAATTGCACTTGCAATGAAAAGAACGGAGATGTTAATCAAAATAAATTGAAGATAAACAATAAAATCATTAAATCTTTGCTGCAGTAAGTGTAACTAATCAGTTTTGACTTGAAGCGACCGAACACAAATAATGAATCTGTCAGTGAAGACGCGCTCATTAAATCCAGCCTGGTCCGCCCGGGTCCCGCAGGCAGCGGCACCCCCGGCCCCGCAGCCTCGGCGCCGCTCCGAGGGGACACCGGGCACGGAGGCACGGGGCAGAGAGACACCGGGGGACACGGGGCACGGGGACACAGGCCACAGGGACACCAGGCGACACCGGGCACGGGAACACCGGGCACGGGGACACCGGGGGACACGGGGCACGGGGACACGGGGACACCGGGCACGGGGACACAGGGCACAGAGACACGGTGACACCGGGCAAGGGGACACAGGGACACCGGGTCCGTCAGGGCCAGGGTGCCACACACTGCCCCGGCATCAGGCGAGCAGGCAAAAGCCACAGGTACGCAGGAACTCCTGCAAGCACCGCGCCAGCAGCACGGAAACATTCTTTGTTTTATGCAGCCACCAGCAGGGCAGAGATTAGAAAAAGGGGGAAAGGGAAATGAAACCCAGAAACTCGGAGGTAGGAAGCGCTTGGTTTTAAAACTTACTAGAAGTATCAGTTTCACAGCAGATCAATGTAGTTGGCATTGTGTTAAACAATGTTTGTTAAATAATATGTTTTGCAGTAGTGGGAGTAGTCCTCTGCTATCCCCACGGAGTAGGGACAATGCCTGGATTAGCAACAGAAGCTGTTCGTGTCCTCATTGTCCTTCCACCAGTCACCACTTCTGGCCTCACTACCTCATTACAAGGGACAAAATGGGCACTCCAGTTATTTCCAAATATGTTGTTACACTGGCAAGGAGTCCTGTATCTGAGCAGCCTGGTGAGCTGAGCTAGAGCAATCAGCACTTTCTACTTCAGCTTCTAAATTGTTTACTTAATGATTTCAGTTTCCCCAATGGAGTATTTGTGAGTAATAACTGGTTACCAGGAATTCACATGGCAAGGAGCAATTTCTCTTAAAACAGTTTTGCACGATACGCCTTTGCCTGATATGAGTGTCTATATCTGAGTGAAGATATAAAATACAGGCAGTGGCCCTTGCATTCAGTCACACTGAACAAAGTCATAATTTGCTCGAACAGTTATCAGTTCCTAAACAGAAGATACTGCTTTGTATTTTTATGTTTCCTCTCCTTGCATTTTACCAATCATTTTACTTATTTACAAATCTTACTGTGCTTTTTCCTAATAATTTACTCAAGCAATATAATTCTGCTTTAAGTGTTGATCAGCACAAAGGATGTCTGCCAGGCTCCTGGGATCAACATAACCAATTAACATTTTACAATGCTAATGCTTTCTCCTGTATTTCAAACAGTGGTAGGTACAAATAAGTGATAGTCTAACAGTTAATATCCTCTGCTCAAGTATATTTGAGAATTACACACATTTTAAAGCTTATTTTTTACTATCTCTGGATAAGAGATGGACAAGATAACCCAGTACCCTCTGAGCAGGAGGGTAATTTCAGCTCAGTTTTTCTTTCTTTCTTTTCTTTCTTTCTTTCTTTCTTTCTTTCTTTCTTTCTTTCTTTCTTTCTTTCTTTCTTTCTTTCTTTCTTTCTTTCTTTCTTTCTTTCTTTCTTTCTTTCTTTCTTTCTTTCTTTCTTTCTTTTTCTTTCTTTTTTTTCTTTCTTTCTTTCTTTCTTTCTTTCTTTCTTTCTTTCTTTCTTTCTTTCTTTCTTTCTTTCTTTCTTTCTTTCTTTCTTTCTTTCTTTCTTTCTTTCTTTCTTTCTTTCTTCATACCAAAAGATAACAATCATGGGACAACAACACCCCAAATTCAGGTTTGGATGACTACTAAGCTACTAAACTACTCTGTTTTTTTCTTACTAGTGTGATTTGATATCTGTGAAAAACTACCCTTTCTTTTTTTAATAAAAAGTCTAGCTGATGGACCCTTTTAGTTTCTGTTATGCATTTTTCCAGCATTTATAATGCTTAACTTGGGACTTGACATCTCTCAAGGTGCTCATTTAGAATGATTTGTATGGGCTTTGTTAGTTCAGTGGCAGGTGCGTAATTCTAGAAATTAAATATTACCTGATTTTTATTGATATAACTATAAGCACTTAACAGAAGTAGTAAACATTACTATTCCTAATTTCCAGGAAAGGTAATAAAAATATAGACTGAAAAGTGGCTAGCAAGATAGGAACCAGGTAATGATAAAAAATTACCAAAAGGATGGACCTGATCCTTCATTAGCCAAAAACTCCTACAGACTGCAGTCAAAATTTGCCTTGAATGAAAATGGTCAAGGGCTCTGGAGCTGTGGCGTGTGAAAAGTTAATCTGAGAATCTTATTCCAGCTGCTTTCAGTAGGTCTCCAAAGAATATTCCCCAATACAAGCAGCACTAACTGGAGCACATGCTGGGGGCTCGGCAGAGGGGCTGACAACTGAGCGGCCCCTGCCCGGGAACTCCCTGGGAGTGTGGGGGCGGCTCCTCCAGCTCCCCCCCACAGCCCACGGGCAGTGACGAGCTCGCCTCTCCCTGCTGCTGCTACCTTTGCTGCAGTGCCATATCCAGGCTGCTCAATGCACGGCCTGCTGCTTGTCCGAATCTCAACCACCCTTTCTGGGTATAGTTTTTGTTGTTTTGTTTTGTTTACTGTGTTTTGGACATTCTTCAAGTTAAATCCATGTTCTAACCAGATGCACTGACCATACATGGTGAGAAGCTGAATGACATGCAGTGTGCACATAGTGATGAAGGAAGGAGAAGACTGTGGAGCAGGAAAGAGAGAAGGAATTCTATTTAGTCCCACTCTGAACAGCAGATGATGGTGAGGTATCTACCAAGACATTCCAAGAAGACAAAGTGAGATTTCACTTCAAACAGGAAAAGACAGGTTCAGAATAAATAAGTGGATCTGACAATAGGGAAGATAGGGATGATAGTTGAGTCTGACTGTGAGATTATACCAAAATAAGACTGGATTCGAATGGGGAGAAGGCAGCAAAAAATATAATTCCTCTAAATATCCTCAGAGAGTTGGAGATGTGATGTCAGGATGAAGGATAAATGTAGAAATTATTACAGAGGCAACAGAAGAACCATGAAAAGACAAGGTCAAGAAAATCAAGAAAGACAAGATGTCAAAATCTAGAATTCAGTCAAAAATTCTGAAGGATGAAATGTAAAGGCAGACAAAACTGGAATAGTATTTCTCAGCTTTAACAGAGAAGTCTGTGCTGTACACAGATCAACCTAGCTTAGGTATTCACCTCTTAGAGAGAAGGTTTTGTGTGCCTGTAACACAATTCTCATTCTAGCTCTCTAATCCCTCTGCCATGCCTGTGTGCAGCACCCCTGTTTGATGGGCAGCAAGTGACTCCAGAGAGTAGCACAACTGCTACATCAACTCTGACACAAGGGAGCAAAGCATGGGAAAAAGAAGAGATTCTCTAGAAACAGAAGCATAGTCAACTATATCAGAATGTAATTTTGAGCATAAAAATGTAACATTATAACCTTGACAAAGAGATATAATTAATTTAAATGCCAGGACCTCTGTTGTAGAAAATCAATTATGCAAACTCGAGCAACATGTAGTCTCCCAAAAAACACAGCAGGTCCCCTTTCCCCAAACATTGTTCAAATTTGGTATCCTTTATTTCAATAAACTATCAGATTTACTACTGTTTTTTTCTGTTTCCGTGCTGGTCTCTTTATAATATCCTTTGGTTTCTTTCCAACAGTTTTTTTTGTTATCTAATAGATAGTGAAGTTCATGCAAAAACATCAGTCTCCTAAAGGTTCGCTTTACAAACCACAGAATTTTGCCAGTTACTTTGCTGATTCCGGTGACATTTTAGAAACAGTGTCTTCTACAGCACCCCAGCAGAATATAAAATGCCCCACTCTATCAGTAGCCTACCTAACCCAGTGGCCTCTTCCCATTAATGATGAGTCCCATCAGAATCCTCAGAATGTTTCCCAGGGAAAACCCTCCTCAGCTCCAGGCTGTTGGGACACAGCTCATTTCCCCTCACATGCAGGAGTTAGCAGCAGCTCATATGCTACAGCTACACCGGGCTCCCAACCCTACAGAGAGAAAAAGGCACTTGCAGAGAGGGATGAATGTTCCACATTTTGGGGTAAGGTCCCAGGCCACGAGGGCTGTGTGTTCCTCCTAATACCAGGCTGGCCAGCGAGCCCAGGCTGCCCTGGCTCTTCACTGCTGCACACCCAGGTCAGGCCAGAACACCCACAACTCCAGCACACACATGCCTGACATTTTCTTCTTATTCTACTACTTGCTCCCTGTGAGACCATTTTCAGTTGGAAATGTGTACATTTTAAAACACTGAAACAGCTTTGTAGACTTGTTGGAGGTCACTATACTGGAGGGCTAGAGAAGCATGTCCTTTCAGAACAGGCCTCTGAATTCTGATCACATCATTCTAACTTAAGGGATGGGCAATTTTGTTTTAACTAGTTTATATTTCTTATGTACATGGATCTCTGTGTTGACATGTCCAGAACTACCCTTCATACCTTTTAGGGGATAAATGCTTTCTACTTTTTACTATGTGTACAGATTTTAATCAGATTGTCTGTTCTTGTTGGTAGTTCAGAAATTTGTTTGAAATCCCCTCAGAATTTATTTATTTACTTTCCAGTCTTAGGAGCCTGTTTTTATTTAATTTATGAATTTGTTCCAGCACATCTTTTAATTCTTGTGTTTGACAAAACTTCTTCTATATTACATAAGAGGAGAAAATTTGGTATGTCTATTTTACCCTAAATTCTATGTGGAAACGCTAATGCAAACAAGTCATTTACCTTCATTTCGGTGTCACTGTATTCTCATTAGTTTCCTTACTTTTCTACCAAATAGCCCACTGGACTTATAAAATGTCTTGTAGGCTTGCTGCTTCTTAATACTTGAAAATATCTTATTTCCATGTCAGGCTATCTGCTCCTCAAATCCTCTGTCATCCTTCTAATCTCCACTGGGTATCTCAGCCACTGTATTTTATCCCTGTTGACTTCACAAGTTATAATTCTACCTTCAGAAAAATACATGTTTGTCTCTACAATCTTGGTGAACCTTCCTGCAGCCCTATGGCTTGTTTTTGCTTGTCAGTGTCCGTGTTTGTTTGGGATTATGCGTGCCTTCTGCTACCCCGTTATGGTTGCTCAAGTAGCCTCCATGCTGAGTCGAAGGATTTTAATTTCCTCACTTCTGACTTTAGGGTCTTTTTAACTAGCTTCCTCATTTTTTGTACAATCTCTCCCCTGAGGATGTTGAAGTTAATTATATTGTGGTCACTATTACTTAGTGGTTCAGCTTTACTTACTTTATAAACTAACTCCTGTGTATTACTTGAGAGGCTTTTCTTGACTTAGTTCTTTATAGCTCTACGATTAAAACAACTAACATACGTACCAAAACATTTTTAACATCCTACAGGACTAACTGGAAAGTCTAGAAAAAGGCGAGTATTTACAGGGGAATTAATAACAAGGACCAAGAGCATTAACCCTAGTGAAATACCACCCAGCCTTCATTAAGTGTAAGAGCAGGACAAATCAAACCACATTTAACGACGGCTCCATTTAGAGGCAGCAGGACAGGAGCATACCAGTATCCCCACCTTATAATTTTAAATTATACTACAAAAGTGTCAGAACTAGACTCAAAAGAGCATTTCCAGCAGGATGTTATCCCCATTTTAAAGAAAGGGAGCATATTTGCTGGCTTGCAGTACTGCCGATTTAAAGTTTCTGTATTGAATTCAGAGGTTGGTATTTGCTAGCTCATAGTATCACCTCGTTAGATCTTGATCATGTACAGTTGCAGTAATTACACAAATAAAATTGACTTTTTGTGAAGAATAAAGTTAGTCTTAGTGTTCAGGTAAGTACACTTTGGGTTGTGTTTGGTTTTTACCCCCAAAAAATGTAATGGGATCATTAGCATCAAAGAACTAATTAAAGTAACATCTAGAAATAAAGCACCACTTTTTTTTTTTTTTTTTTTTTTACTTAAACAATACCTACAGGCTCAGAAGAAAGCTCTCCTGTACTGTGACACTGAAGAATAATGTTTTAAAAAATTAAGTAAACTACAAACACCAACAATGACAATTTAAAGACAATTCCTCAAGTCAGTAAAGAACCCCTGAATTCTTAATATGACCAGGCTTCTTCCCCCACCAGGTACAGGACATCAGACACATTTAATTTGAACTTCTTAGACAAAAGGGGAGTACAAACAAGAATGGACACATCTGGAACTTACCCTAGTATCAATCAGGGGTAGCATTACTGATGCCTTCTGAACATCAAAGCAGGAAAATCAGTAAAAGAAATTTGTAGGCCATCAAATCCATTATATATATTTAAGTTCAGAACAGCTACTGCCTGCCTAGCACTAGCTGTTGCCAGAAAGGTAAGTTGGAATGTCATGCTTCAGCAATCATATGGAATTACACTCGTATAAAATGAGTATAAATTGCATAAGACTCAGACCCTTACTATTCAATCACTGTTATGCTTTTGAACATCGTAGAAATTTGAATATTTGGTCAATTTTCTACATAGTAACATGAACTAAACCTTGATTTTAACATTATATAGCTCTATTTTGATATCAACACATACCTTCCCATTGTTTAAACAACCAGCTTACATTACAGAAGTGCCATTTGATGTTTTCTTAGTAACAATTTAAAAATAATAGTTTATGACAACATGTTGTCTGATGACAGCTTAATAAGTAGTGAGCCATCAATAGTCATCATGTTGTCCCCATCCTGTGGCAGAAAGGATAAGCGATTCCTCCCTAGAAGGGCAGTGAAGCTGACACTGCTAGTGGTCTTTTGATTTACGGTGATTGTAGTGATTACATTTGAAGCCTGGCTCAAAATATGCTTTAATTTTATACAAAAAAGTTCTTTTAGTTGCTACTAGAAACTCTGGAATTAGGATCCCATCAGCTCGGTCAGATGGGGAAAACACAAAGAAAATAACACTGCTACACCAATGCTTCATACCAGGATTTTAATATTCCTATTTCTAGAATGAATGCAACAAAATATAACATAATCTTTCAAGTAATGAACATCACCAAGTTAGAAACACTGCATTTTATAACTTCCTTGTTCTTTTGTTCATTCATTCATTTGTTCACACCTTCCTTTCTTACTTCTTTTATCTCTTTTCTTTTTCCTTCCCTTCCTTTCATGCTCCTACCAGCTTAAGCTGGGCACTGCAGTACAAGAGTTTAGTATCATCTGAAGTAAGTACTTCCCTCTGCTCCAACAACTTACGTCTTGCTGTTCTGGATTTCTCCTAAGAATCCTTGTTCTTCCAGGCTCATTAGTAACTTAGAGGGACTTGAATGTAGCAGTCTGATTTACATCAGTGATCTTATTCCTTTCAGCTCAGGAGGGTTATCTTTTCTGTGACAAAGGCTATCACAGATATGAATAACTATTTTCATACTGGGCTTTTTTTCGTCTAGCTGGAATCACACCATCATAGATTTTGCCTCATAAATCTGACTTCACTTTATAGAGCAATAACGGTACAGTCAGCACTCTGCCATCACAGCAAGGTGAACAGAGAAGAGTAACTTAGGTCAGTTGCTTCTTTATTATTGGCAGATGAAATAGCGTCTTCAACAGCTTCAGAGCAAGAACCAGGCAGGCAGTGTTTGTGCTGGGGAGGCAGAGCCGTTCCAAGAGGCCAGAGCCAGAGGATTTTTGTGACATGCAAGGAGGGGTCTACAGGTCCCAGAGTAAAACAAATCACTGAGTAGGCAACCGAATGTTATTACCTGGTGTTCATTTAAAGCTGCTTGGTGAAAATTTGGAGAATGAAATATGTGTGAGACAGTATCAGGCAGCAAGAACAGGAGTTCTGCTAACTCTGGTAGACTTCAGGAAGAGGAGGACAAACACTGCAAAACCTATTCCATCTAGTTAGAACTGCATTAAAAGAAAATTTGGGACCAACGCTGCAGAACTTTGTCCCTTGGAAAGATGGGCATTTCCTGCTTTTCAAAAGATTGGAATGTTTCACCATAGTTTTCTTTACCTTTCCTATGTCTTTTCTTTAGTTCACCTCCTGGTGTCTTTGGTAACACACACAGGTATGGTCATGGTGAGCTGGATATATTTTGGGTGCAAAACTGCTGTTCTTGGCTGGAAAATGCCCTGAGGTGAAGGTAAAGGTAAAAGTCTAACACATAATAGGCAGAATTTCTGAAATTAGAGAAGGGCTATGTTAGATGATACAGGCAAACAGATCCAGCAGGTGAGAACAAAAGTGATTATGGGGAAGATGCTGGCAGGAAACAGTGTAAAAATGGTCTCTGCACACACCTAATGTGAAACAACCAAGAAAAGATACCCACTCTTTTACCATAATACTTTTCTAAGCACTAACTTCCTGATGCCAAATTGGCTACTTCTCTCCTACGCAAACAATGGAATCAGTAACGGGATAAAACCCCATTTTTCCGACAGAAAAGTCACTGCACAGTTAAAGACAAAATCCAGATAGTTCTCATAGACATTTTGCTAGTTTCCCCCTAAAATTAAACAACCAATTCTGTTAATTATAAGATATTCCAATGAGGAAGATGTCTGTTGAGAGACAGTAGCACAGGGAAATGTTTGCCATATTTAGATCTCCTTTCATTAAAAAATGAAGAGGCCATTTCAGGTCAATTATCTTGAGCTCTTTTCTTTAGGGGAATGACTTTCTAGCATGGCTCATTACATTAAAGGATTTCATGGGCTTGAGTTATAGCTATTGGTATAATCACAGGTATCAGAAATAAGAATAGTTATTTCTTATTTCTTTGTGAATGGAAAATGAAAAGGTCATTCAGTGTATGGTACTTCAAACACTTGAAAGGGAAAGTATTTTATTGCTTGCTTAGCTTTTAAGAGGAAGCCTACAGACAGTAGAAGCAAGGACAGGTAGACTGATAGGAATATAGAGAAATTGTCTTAACAGCCAGCTATCAGGTTAGGAAAGCGAAACCCTGATAGATCTAGTTCTGGCCAGGGATGTCAGGGGCATCAAGAAAAGCATCTATAGGTACATTGATAATAGGAAGAACAGGGAAATAGTGGGTCCTTTCAGGAAGGGGATGGGAGACCTGGTTACCCAGGACATGGAGAAGGCTGAGATACTCAGTGATGGTTTTGCCTCGATCTTCACTGGCACAGGTTCTGGCCACACTTCCCACACTGCAGAAGCAGGGACTGGGAGAATGAAGAGCCACCAGCTGTGGGAGGATATCAAGTCTGAGACCACCAAAAGAACCTGAAGGTGCACAAGCTCATGGGAACTGAGATACACCCACAAGTCCTGAGAGAAATGGTGGATGATGTTGCTGAGCCACTACTCATTGTATTTCAGGAGTTAGGGCAACCCAGTGAGATTCCCACTGATGGGAAGGCAGGATGATCAGTCTCACCTCTGTGCTGGGCAGCAGCATGGAGCAGACTTCTTAGAAACTGTGCTGAGGGACGTGGAAAATAAGGTGACAATTGGTGACAGTCAGTATGAAGCTGTGATCCATGGCTCGGCTCGATCCAAGCAGAGCCCAATGCCTGATCCCACAAAAGCTACTGTTTTGAAGCAGCATCTGTGGCTGAGAAAACACACTAATTTATTGGAAGCTGTGAGAGAATTCTACATATTCGCACATTCCTACACTTTTCCTTAAACATCTCCGAGTGTCCAGTTTTGGAGACAGAATGATTTTGATCTAACTCTGGTTATGTTCTTATAACTGAATTTTGGTGGAGATTTTCCCTCTTTTTTTAGTTTTTATGCTTTCTCCTGTATTTTCTAATGATCCATTTTACTCTGTGCAATTACAGATTATTGTTTCTTAACTTGTAATGGAAAACGAGTCAATATGACCTATTTCCATCCATACAAATAGGTACATAGGTTGATTTAAATCTCTCTCTTGTTTCAGGGCATAAGTGAATGTCTCTGAGGGTAAACAGCTATTGTAACAATGCCTGATGAATCCCAGTCTGGGAGCATTAAGAACAGGCTTTTTGCTCAAGTAACATATGTGAACACTTCTGGAGGCTGTTTGCAATGACCTGATCCATAACTCATGAGGCTCATTGTTTGATAACAAGAATTACAGAACTAAGGCTGATGAAATAACTTCAGCTTCACATCTAAAAAATATCTTTTAAAAGCTTTTCATTGGTTTCTAAACATGGGTAGAGATTTTCCTAACATTCATCCACAGAGAAATTAGGAAAAACGTACATGAACATTATAATCAATATTAGTGAGATAGCAGGATATTCTCTTCCAAGGCATAACCTTTCAGATGAAGCTTTACTATTGATCTCTAAAGACAGCATTTTTTCCCCTCGCCGTTCTCATTGGCTGAAATGTGGCAGGGAGAATCTCCGAAGTAAATTCAGGTTACATTGTGCCTCGGCAGGGTTGTCACTGGGGGAGCAGAAACAGTAACTGTGTTCTCATGTACATTTGTTGCTGTGGGTGTGTTACATATTAAAATACAGGCTCAGCCACATTCACCAAATCCATCCTGGACTATCAGACTCCTATTTCTATAGTATTGAATTTAGACTCTCAGGTCAATCTGGAAGCATCCTAAGGCTTTCACCAAGCTTTTAATTCCTGGATTATTTTCTTCTGCCTGAAGTTTCCCTTCTGCTTCCCTTTTGTTTGCTATTAACGCTTCATCTCTTCTGGGAGGGTGATTCACAGTTAATCAGCTCATCTATTCTGAGCCACTCACACCCAGGGCTCCGTGGCCAGGCCAGCAGGCATTGCTGGAACCCCTGGCTCTCCTCGGGGGCTTTGCTGTCCCTGCTGCCCTGTCACTGGGACACAATTACATCAACCATCGGGCCAGTTGCAGACGTGGGGGCCATCGACAATTGCAGAAAATGGGATTTGGGGTATTTAATGAGCAGCTTATTTACATAAATACACCAGGTAAAGCAGGGAAAAAAAGTTCTACAGCTTGGAACATAGATTATTATTAGGCAGACAGAGAGAAAAATTTCCTCCACTGGAACAGGAATATTTGCATCATGTTTAGCATGTTTTTCCCACTTTCTCTTCCACAGAAAACATAGTTTTCACAATTTGAACAAATATTTAAATATTCAGTGTCTATTCAATTGAGATTTTTAATGAATTCTCCTATTTTATTATCAACATTTGGGGAGTACAAGCATGTTCTGTACCCTGAATTCTGGAATATACCTGACTTTACTTGCTTTGTATATACAAAATACAGTTAGAAAGCACAGTACAAATCCCATATTAGCATCTGCTTTATCTTGAAAAAATTCATCCTGTCCTCACCTTTCTGGTTTCCTCTGACTTAGCATTACCAGATTTACAAGCTCACACCTGTTTTATTAGGCAGTCTTTTAAACCAGAGCTTCCATAGACTGAATTTGCCAGGCCCATTAAGTGTGTCTTCTCTAGCAAGGACAGAACCTCACAATTTTCCATACACATGCTCATTTATTTTTATTAATTAAACTCATATTTATTAACTGTGAATTTGAGGTAGGTAATCCTCTTCTTGAAATACACCATAACATTATTTTTCAAATGTATTATCTCATGCTTATCACACATGACCCATGTGAGTGTAATATCTCCTACTCAAAGGTTCAGGCACACACCTACACAAGATCCTGGTTGAGAAACTGTTGATGAACAGATACATGAAGTTGCCTTATAATTCTTCCCTGGGGCAGGAAAATATGCTCATTACAAATCAGTCACCTACAAAATAGGTATTTCACCAAGACATATTTAAATGAAGTTGCCAAACATTATGTTTCCTGACACTTGATAGTTCACTATCAGTTCATCCACTACCTCAGTCACCCAGTCCAGTTCAAAGAATTCATGTTTTATGTCTTCTTTTTCCCCAACTGGCTGAATGCATGTTTCCAAACCACGTACTTTCTCTGGGAGAGGGTTTAAATTGCTCATTTGAATCACCCAGCCTTTTATTCCTTAATATGTCCAGTCTAAAAACTATGAAATATAAACATTCTACTGAGAGTATATACTACTCTTGTATACATGTCCCCATTAAATATTTACTATATCTGTTCATATTAATAAATTTACCTTTAAATCTTTAAAAAGCTCACTACACAAAACAGACCAAAACTAAAATTGTGAGTCTCTAGCTCTACCTCTTAAATTTAAAGTCAATCCCTGTTCCAAAAAAGGAACATGTGATGAAATGTAACAGTGAGGAAATGTAAGAAATTCTGTTAGCCACTCCTAAAATGCTGAGGGTTTTCCCAGCATTGCATTTACCAGCTTCCTTAATTTTTAACTCATTGCTGGCCATAGGGTTTTTTTGCTTTTGCAGCTGATTTTAACAATATTTCTATAAACTCACCACCATTTGATGGTGAGATGTGCAATCCTTAGTGCACAAATATGTTTAAAGGGTTAGAATATCCCTGTCTGAACCCAGTAATTTTGGTTACAAAGCTACTTTACATGGAGACAGGAATGACTGAATGAGACAGGGAACAGCACTATAGCTCAAACAGAGACTCAGGGCTGGGGACAGGTATATCCACAGCACAGAACAAGCCAGGGCTGAACGCTGAGCTCTGAGCTTACACATGGCTCCTGTGGCAGAGGCTGTGGGCAGAACCTGTGCTGGAAGCACCTCATCTCAAGTACTCAAATTAGTACTAGAAACACTCCTCCTCATCTCCCCGAACATGTCTTCAACTTACTGTAACTGTGAATAAATCTTCTTTGGACTTTTTGCACGGTGTTTAACACGTTTTAAATTTATTGCTTGAATGAGGGTATGATTTTTCCTCCCCAGGCTCTCTGGGTAGCAAACGGGGTATTAAAGGATCTCAGATGGGAAATACTCTCTCCCATCTTTCTAACAGACTAGGTTCTTCAGCCAAGCACTTGCTATCCACAACGATTTGCACTTTGAAAGCGTTTTAAAGACAAATTGAAAAATTCTTTAATTCCTCACTGTAGATCACCCTCAACTCTAAATAAAGTTTAAAAATTGCTACATTGCACTAGAAATGCTCCAAACCTTCCTGAAATCTCCCTGTAAATAATGTTTAATGAAATAGTTGGGTACCTGTTTGTTCCTGCTTGCCGACTCCAACACGGCACGTTTCAAAAGCTGTCTATCTGCAATGTTTGAGTCAATGTAAGACATGTTTTCAGCATTTCTGAGAAATCTCCACTCCTCTTAATGATCTTGCTTGGCCTTGAGATTCTCTCTAGTCATGTTTTACTGTCTTTTCAACCACTTTGGTCTCCTTGCCCACAGTGCACAATGTCCTGTCCCAGCTCTGCCAGGGCACCCCTCCCTCTGCCTCTTTCCTTTGACTTCTGTAGGCCCTGGACATCGAATACCTGTTCCTGCCTGAGACTCTGGCCTGTGCCCATGGGGACGGCTCCTGTCTGCACCGGGTTTTCCGAGACGGGCAGTCCTGCTCCTCATCTGGCCTGAATATCAGTGGATATCCTGGGCTCAGGATCAAGCTCGTGACGAGGTTTGGCCCCATCAGTCCCGGCGCGGCCGCGCTGTTCGCTGTCACTCCAGGCCGCTCTTCAGCTGTTAAACAAGGCGAGGTAGCTGAGGAGGCTTGAGGGGATGGAGGTCCTGAATCTCCCTGTGGGGAGCGGGGTCCGAACCGCCGCGGGGTTCCCGCCTCAATCTCCGTGAGGGGAGCGGGGCCCGAACGGCCGCGGGGTTCCCGCCTCAATCTCCGTGAGGGGAGCGGGTCCGAACGGCCGCGGGGTTCCCGCCTCAATCTCCGTGAGGGGAGCGGGGCCCGAACGGCCGCGGGGTTCCCGCCTCAATCTCCGTGAGGGGAGCAGGGCCCGAACGGCCGCGGGGTTCCCGCCTCAATCTCCGTGAGGAGAACGGGGCCACTCCGCGTTGCCATTGCAGACCCCCGGTGCTCCCGGCCGCAATCATAGAGACAGTCGGGTAGGAAGGGAGCATTTGAGGCATCTGGTGCAACCTCCCTGTCCAGTCATGAGAGCACACGGTATAGGATTGTGTCCTGACGGTTCTGGAATATTTCCCGTGAGGGAAACTCCACACCCTCTCGGGACAATCTTTTCCAGTGCTCGGTCACTCGCACAGTGAAGCAATTCTCCCTCGTGTTCGAGTGGAACTTGCTGTGCATCAGTTTCTGCCCGTTGCCTACTTTCCCGTCGCTCGGCACCACGAGCAGAGCCCGCTCCTTTCCCTGACGGCTCCCCCAGGCAGGGACGCACCGCCCGCCCCGGTCCCCGTCGCACTACAGCTCCCGGCAGCCCCCGCGCCGTGACTCGGCCGGGGCGCCGCGGCGCGGGCCGGGATGGAGTGAGGGGCGAGCGCTGGACAGAGCGCGGCCCTGCGGCCCCCTCCCGTGTCTCGCTCCGCCCTGGGTCTATGCGGCCCCCCGGAGACCATGGGATCCAGGATCAAGTG
The DNA here is from genome assembly GCA_030060385.1 of Muscicapa striata striata. Classification (NCBI taxonomy): domain Eukaryota; kingdom Metazoa; phylum Chordata; class Aves; order Passeriformes; family Muscicapidae; genus Muscicapa; species Muscicapa striata. The sequence continues at coordinate 2,966,825 of JAREIS010000026.1, read as the reverse complement.
AGTGCCCTCCGCAGCTCTCCAGCCCCGCTTCAGGCCCTCGGGAGAGTGAGAAGGGGACTGACTTCCCCGCCCTCCCTCCGCTCCGTGTGAGGCCGCGCGGGCGGGACCCCGGTCGAGCCCGCGGGCCTCGGGTTGGGCGACAAGGAGAGGGAGACGGAGGGGGAGAGACCGCTCGCTGCCCCGCGGGCCGGGGGTGACGGGCAGGACGGGCCGTCCGACCCCAGCTCCGGGCAGGACCCCGGCGGGACCCTCCGGCCCTGCCCCAGGAGAGGGGCGAGAGCCGACCCTGCCTCACACCGGCCCTCTGCCCCTCCCGCTCCCAGGGCCAGGCGGGGACGGCAGTGCAATGTTATCGTGCAGGCCTGAGGGAGGGCGGGGGTGCTCTGTTGGGAACATCTTCGTTGCCAGCACAGCCGACGCCTGTTCGGGGTGTGGAGGGGTCGAAGGAGTGCAAATTTCTTTGCCCAGGTTAGAGTGTGCTGACGGTTGGACTACAGTCTGGCTAGGAGATAGCCAAAATGCATTAGCAGAGGGGTTCGGGGGAAGGAGTAGAGTGATGCAAGTGATTGATGTGCTGGGCCTGCACATCTATGCCTCAATGTTTGGGCTTTTTAAAATTTTCATAAAATTGGTAGTTGATTTATTGGTAAGCCTTGTTGATATGTTTGGCATAATCACATTAAAAATCTTACTTCGTTCATATGCTATTCCAGGAAAATTCAGTTTCTTGGACACAGGTAGAGGTGTAATAAAGCTGTTGTCAAGCAGGAGTGCTGACATCTCTCTGTGTGAAAGGATTATAGAGTGGAGATACCACAGTAGATCTTGTTTTATTCAGCAGCTTCAGCAGCTGCTGTTGAGCACTTTTTGCCTTCTTGAACACAATATTCTTCAGGACTACATTGGGCTTTAACTTTTCACTTCTTCTGTTTAACTTGAATACAAGACTGGAGGGGAGATAGTTTGTGTGATGACACATCTTCATGTTCCCAAGCCCATAGGCTGGATAGATGAAAATGTGTCTTTTCAGCCAGGCGCTTCAGGAAAATGTAAACGGATAATGAGTGTTTGTAATGATAGCTCTGTGGCAATGGTTGGTTCCAGAAATGAATGAGCCTGCCTTCCTTAAGCATACTGTGGGCATGAGTTTTGCACCTTTTTGGGGTATGTGTTCTCAACTGTTGCTGCAGAGAAATGAAAGCCTGAGAAACTGGTTAAACTCTTACAGTCAAATACAGGTAGAATTGAAAACTGTAGGTATTTTCGCAGCAGAGCAGGCTGTATCTCTAACTTGGACCTTCTGACCCTGCAGCAGTCACCCTTGCTTGGATCACTTTAAGATTATGATCCAAAATGGCTTCTTATGATGACCTTATCTTTAATCTATTAAAAGGTTGATGCTTCCTTTAAATTCAGTTTCATTTGTGTGCACACTGAATTCACAAGCTGTGTTTGCCATCTTTGGGTTTGTGATTGCTGATTGGAACTTCAGTGGCTTTGAGTAGACTTTGCTAAATGAGAATGTCATCAGGCAGGTGAGATGTTCCAACTAGAAACCTGTGTCAGGGAGATGTAGCTGTCAGAAATACTTAGTGCCGCCAGTGGAGTTACAGACCTCTGTACAAAGTCTTCCAGTGTGAACTTGTCTCTCAAGACTGCAAATAAAACCCACGTCTTTCTCAATCACCAGAGTAACAGAGGTAATAAACCTGGGTAAACATTGCTTTTCATTCTTCTTGGACTTTGTTAGAAAGCATTTTGTCCACTGAGTGGTTAAGCAACTTTGCCTTGAACAACACTTAATAAACTGCTTTTTTCTACTTTGGACAGAACGCTGTGCCTGAGTAGCGTAAGGACAAAATTTCAAAACACTCTTAAAATATACAGAGTGAGAGAGCCTGGCTGAGTAAGAGGCTTTTCTGGTCTGCCTTTCTGAGCTGGATGTTTAATCCAGCAAAGACTTTAATGTTGGTAAGCAACTTCCTTATTGGGACAGGTTGGAAGTGTGAATGAGAGAAGTGTTCGGTAGCTGGATAGGGTGAGGCACATCTCCTTTAGGGGTGTCACCAGTGTGTGCTGGAGCCCAAATAAACATCCAGCAGTCAGATCTCTTGCTTCTTGCAGTAGATTGATAACTATGAGGGATAACTGCTTGGCACAGGATCCCTTGCACACACTGTGATAGACTCTGCATGAAACCTGGGCAGATGTGTCAGTTAGATTAGATTTCTGATGGGTATGTAATAATGAGTCATTGAGTGAAGGATTGCTTAGAGAAAAGTATCAGTAGCTGCATCAGACTGAAGTGAAAGAATTCAAGGAGTTGCCCGAAGTCCTGTAAGTTTTTGACTTCTATATAGCTGCAGGCAAAAAAAAAAGCTAAATTGAGTGTTGGGTTACAGTGCTGGGTTAATCCTCTGTAGGAACATGCCAGGCACTTGGTGCCAGCCAGGTGAGGTAGGACAGGAGCCTTGTTAACCTGCTGTCACTGCTCGGGAGCCTCTGTACTCCATAGTGCAAGACAGAAAGGATTTCTTATTTATTCGTCGTTAATAATGTGTTGATATCAATCTGTTCAGCAGAATGGCATTGCACTGTAGAAACAGTTGGCATGTCCCTTTCCAGAGGTGGTTGCATTTCACTGGTGACACAATAGATGCCCAGTGTACACCTGGGAAAGCTTTCAGAGATTTAACAGAATGTTTGTTATATACTAAGATTAAGTATCTACCTGGGGAATACCAGGCAAAAAAAGTTTGATATATGGAAATTAATCAAGGCTTCAGTTGGAGTTTCTGAATTGAATTAGTGATTACAGTTTCTGCTCATAATTTATTTTCTGCAAGAGTTGAGCAACTAAATCTTGTTACAAGAGCAACTAAATCTTGTTACAAGACAACTAATTATCAGGCAATGTCAGACTCCTCTCTTATGCCTCAGTTCTTAAGCAGAATGATACTTTCTGTCATAAGTGCTACTGCATTTTCCTATCTGTACAAAAAGTCCTGCTGACAGAATTGAAATAGGCTGTAAATATGTAAAGTATGTACTTCCAGCCATGCAGCTTTGGAGAAGGGCTTGATTTAATTTTATTCTGAATAAATCTCTTACAGTTTGGTAAACTACAATATTTGATCATAAAAGGTACATAAATATCTTATTTGAAATATCTTATTTCAGTGTAAAATTGAATTTCATGTTGATTGCTGTGAGACAGATGTTATTTCTACATCAGAGGTTTGAAGTAATTCATATAACTAGCATTTATCACAGAAGTATTATTTTCTCATACTGCTCCTTCCTAAGTTCGTGTTTACAAAGAAGTATTGCGTTTCCTTCTGAAATTACCTAGTACTCCAGTAAATGAGGTACTATGTATTTTTGTACCTCTGTGTCCTATGTATTTTTTTTTAATTGCATGTTACTGTTCACTTGATAAGTGACTGGGTCTGTAAGTGATTTTTGGTGAGTGTGTTCAAGGCTCTTGTGCTGTGAAGGGTTGCAGGGGTTGGGGTTTCTATGCGATGCACAGGTGACACTGGGCTACAGAATGCACATTTCTGATCATGTTTATGCTGTATTTACAAACTGTATGAAGTCTTAGAGTGACTTGTTTCCTTAATGCCTCTGAAAAGTTATAAAATATCCACAATCCAACAAGGACTTCATTCTCATACTGAGGTGTTGAATGCAGCCTTTAATACTGAGTTTCTCACTTGGGAAGGCTACTTTAATTTCACTGTTCATAGAAATAAATGGACTTTTGTCATGGAAAATTAAAATACAAAATGTGATGTCTTTTTGTCTGAAAGTTTTGGAATATAGTCTGTGCTCCTGCCAGCTCTGTTACAGCTTTCACTTAAGAATTTGAACATGGGTTCTAACATAATACTAAAAAGGTGTTTGTTGTTTTAACCATTAGCTGTAAAAATATAAAGTTTATAAACTTTTAATTCAGGAAACAGGGTGCTAAAAATAAAGACACAAACAAGGAGGCTATGATAACGCTGCCCAGCAATGTATATGAAAGGAAAAATACATTTCTGGTGCTCTGTGGGTGTCGTTCCATCCTCGCCCCGTGCCGTGACTGTGGAATGGAGCTGAACTCCAGGGTATGGGCTGCAACTTGAGTAGTGCCATGAGAATTATGCAAGTTTGGTTTATATTGCACAATAATAGCTGACTTTGGATTCCTCATAACTCATGAGTGTAGTTTTCTGAAAAAACAGCTACTTAAGACAAACCAGTTGGGAGCTGGTGGCAAATAAAATTACCATTAATTGAGTTGTGAACAATTCTTGCTCCTGAGAGGTGCTCTGTAAAACTGAGGAGTGTGATCCTGTGCTACTGAAAGCAATGGTAGCTTTTCTGTCAGTTTAAATACGTGTGGGCTTTGGCTTAGAGCCACTTGAGTTAGCTTAAGTGGGCCTGTGGCATGGTTAGAAATGTTTTCCTTAATCCTTTTGGTGTTAAAGTAGGATTAAAAATAATAGAAATTCTCTGAAGAGTTAAGCTGTACTCCTTGACATGCTTATATGTTTGGTTTGAAATGTTGGGTAAGATGAGTTTAATTTTTAAAATTATCATTCAGTTAGGAATTCTAGCATATATATTTATGGGTTTTGTCATTATTTTCATCCTTAGCTGTAGGGGAGTTACAAAATTCACAAGTAAATTTTACCACAGAAGTTTTCTAATGTTAGTTTGCATTAACACATAGGAGACAATATTATCACTATACAAGCAGCCATAAATTTGGAACAGTAATTATGCAATTTTGATTCTTGATTTTAACCAGAAAGTCTAAGAATAAAATGTCACGTGTTCAGACCTGCAAAATCCTTATTTCAGGATTACAGTCTCTTTAATCTCATAAATATCTGGAGTAGCTAAAATTGTTCGTCAGGAATTAACTCAAAATATTCTTTCTTATATAATCACCTGCTGCCTTTGCATGCTCATTAGGAGGTGTAATTCCAGAGCATCACTTAGAGAGTTAAATTAGTAAAGAACTGAAAATATACACTAAATGGTTTGTTTGTTTGTTTTGAAGTAATATCATTAACTTTATACTTTTACTACTGGTATAACTCTTGAGCAAAGTAAATCTCTTTCCTCAAGCATCATTTACATCTCGTAGCTCAATTTGCTGTGGCTTTTGACTGTCACACTTATTTCCATGCATCTGGCAAATTTCTGGATTTAAGACTCTGGAGTCTCATGAGACCAAACCTTGTGCATTTGTAGTATTCTCCAGCATGGCCTTTTTTGACAAAGAGTTAGAAGTATTTTGACAGGTATTAAAAAGGGGCACTGTCTTCATCCTAAATGCAGCCTCTGAAGTTTTTCAGTAGTGTGTGCAGAAAGTGATTTTGCCTCCTCTTGACTGCAGCTCCTTTTTTTCCCCTTTTCCTGGGCAAAGAGATGTCATGAAGTTGAACTCAAGGGTCACAGTAATGAAAATGTGAGTCTGGGTGCTGGTTGTTCAGTGTTGGACAATGTGACTTTTCAGTTTGGTGAAAAGTTTCCAAGACTTTTTTCCCCTGAAAAAATCCCTGTGTTTATCACCTTACAAAGGTCTGATGAGAAATCATCCAGGGCTGTAAAGCAAGAAATGGAGATTCTCTAGTTGTCATTGTACTGTGTGCATGCTGAGAACCCTTTCTGACATTACAAGTGCACTTAAACCAAATTCTCAGAGTGCTAAATACCTTTCTTTTGTTTCAGACAAAATCCAGAAACTACCTTTGAGGTGTATGCAGAAGTGACCCACTCAGGAATCAGCTCCATCGGGAAAGGTACTGTTCTGCACTGTAGTTCTACCTACTTGTTGGCTAAAACTATTCTTAAGAACAATCTATTGTGAGATAATTAAGTATACTTAAAATTATGTTGTTCTAGCTTTTATAATACCTCAGTTACTGGTTCTGTGGAATCTTTTACAGTTAAGGCTAAAAGTGAGAAATTTATGTTTCTGTACCTGATTGTGAACAATTTTCAGGTTTCTTTGACTGTTCTGTCTCTTTTAGTCTTTTAAAACAGAAATAACTCTTCTCTTGATTAGTTTGAAAAAGTAAGTGCTTTTTCAGATTGCTATTTGCTGCTCATATGAAAAAGGGTAGTTTTAAACAAACAAAAAAAATCTTAAAACATCTTGTTTGGAATTTGTTTTTACTTCCTCTTTCTCTCTTGTCTACAAAGTATTTTTATCTGCTCCCAGAATTCTCACTTTGATCAAATGACTTTTTCTGGAAATTAGGCATGGATGAAGCTTATGATTTGGTTAACTGTTTTTACCATTGTTATCAAGTCATAATTACAGAAGTATTTTTCTGTAATATTGTTTTTGGCAAGTATTCCTATGTTTATGGTAGAGAAATCCCATAGCTGCTGAAACCAACATGTAAGTACATTTGGGAATTTTTGATTGCACTTTTATCTCATCTGAGGAATTTGATCAAATAAGCAGGAAAAACAAAGGTTGAAATTCCTAATGGCAAAATTTAGTTCAAGATACTGTTATGAGAATTCAGTCTCCAGAATGGTACAAAAAGGAAGTTTGTGAAAATTAAATAATTATTATTAGTTAGCATATTCTGAAGTAGTGTTTCTTTTGTCTTTTATTAAACAATCATGTGTGTGTTGTAGATATGGTGTAATGAACCAATAGAAAAGATTTTTGTATTTTATTGACTGGAAAGCCACTTACCTCCTTTTATATCTGTATTTGTTACAGTCTGTGAAAGTCAAATAGCTGCAACTCCTTCCTTCCCTGCCAAAGCCTCCTAGGAGTTGTAACTGGAATACAGTTGTGGTTTGTCCTGCTCTGTGCCATCACAACTATTTGATGTAACTGCAGGAGCCCTTTTAATAACTGGTCTTTGTTTCTGCACATCTGACCTGGATTCCAGTGCCAGAAAATCTGAACAAATTTGACCATAAACATTACATTGTACAGTACTAGTGTCTGGGTATAATCTTCTCTTTGAAGTTTGTTTGCATCCCCCTGGAGGGATTAATTCCCTGCTGCGGGAAGGTGGGTTAAAAAGCACGGAAACTACTTTACAGGTTTTTAATTGGAGAATTTAGTATACATTTTGTTCTATAAACCAACTGATTCTGTGGGAGTTTCACTTAGTTGTGTTTTTCGGTTTGTTGTATGCACTTGTAGGTGCAAAACCTTCAGAAATTCTTTTTACGGAGTAAAAAAGTTTTAATAATTGATTTTACTAGTCATATATTTTGAAATTACTCTCTCTGAAGAGTCTTTTAAGAGATTTTTCCCAACCAATTTTTTTTTATTCTTAAGAGGTGTACTTTATTCTCAGAAGCTTTTGATTTGTGTATATGCAAATATTTTGTCCTCCTGTTCTGAGTGAAAGTTGTTTGGCTCTCTGCTGTATTTAGCATTTGTACTGTATCCCAGACAAATCACCATTCCAGAAATACATACCTAGAAACCTCCATGTAGTCTGTGTCCGCTTTTTTGCTGTCTGCTCCATGCCCAAACCCTGAGAATATAGATAACTTCTCTTTTTTTGCAGTCGGGTAATGTATTTTACATGGCAAGGAGCAGCTACTGTTGAGAAAAGTAAAATGCATACAAGTTGTGTAAAAAGCAAATTATCAGGCAGGTTTAAAAGTATTTCTCCCTGTTTAATTGATCCCAAAATTAACTAAGGCAGCTGTTTTTGAAGTTTATGTCTAGTATAATAGTGCTATTAATACTTAAAATGCTCTTAATTCTGATGTCAATCTTCTGACTTGGCCTTGAGGAGAAACAATTGCTCCAAAGCTGTAACTGTCCTAGTGTGGGGGATTGTCTGGCTTGTGGGATGGTAAAACTTGCCTCTATTTTGTTATGCCAAAATTTGTGTAGTAATAGGTTAACCCCAGCTGGCAGCTCAGCCCCACACAGCCACCCTCTCCTCCAGCCCTGGTGGGATGGGGGAGCAAACTGGAAGAGGAGAAATGAGAAAGTAGCAAAGGATGTTTGCCATGTGACTGTGCAGTATCAACTGGAATTTTAAGCTTTAATGTATTCAAAGTTCACAGTCAACTGCAGAAGGGAAAAATCTGTTCTGGATTCCATGAAAGACACCAATAAACGGGACCAAGTGCAATGGAGGGCTGCAAAGATGGTGAGTGAGCTGAAGCACTTCAGTGTGAGGAGACAGGAGTGCTGGGCTGGTGCCGCCTGGAGGAGGCTCCAGGGATCCTGAGCAGCTGCCTTCCATCCCCAGAGTCCGTCAGGATGAGGGATCCAGGCTCGCCAAGGGGTGCATGGCAGGAGAGAGCGTGCCGTGACAGGCTGGATCAAGAGACATTCTAAGGGAGTATGGGGAGCCTGTTCACCATGAGGAGTCAAATGTTAGACCAGGACACTCAAGAGATGTTGTGCATCTCCATCCTTGGAGATTTTCAAGACTGAGCTGCTTCAAAACCATGAAGAACCTGGTCTGACCTCACACCTGCTCAGGATCAAGCTTCAGGATCATCTGGGGAATATTTTGTACACTTAAAGTACAAAGAGAAAAATTTAATTGAAACCGAAGAAGTTGAAAAAGCAAACACTGTTTTATTCCAGTCCAGGCAGAACTTTGCCAAACCACAGTGAAACGTGTGAACTGAGAGTGGAAATGATCACTGGATCAGCTTGCTGTACTCTCACTGTCCTTTCCCCTCAAGATTGTTTAGAAATAATGATTATCTGTGCTCAGCATTGTATATTTTTGGCACATTAAGTCTTTGGTGCATTATACAATTCCGGCATTCAGTTATATTTAAAGATGGTTTTTGTGCTGTTCTTTGTTGAATTCATAGGTCTTACTTGGAAACATAGGGATTTTTCTTAAGTAAATGTGATGTCTCTTTTTTGAGGACTGTGGAGCAGGATAGCTGCCACTCTGACTGGCTGCATGAAGATGAATATTTCTCATTAAAAATCTCTTTCCTTAGGAAAAGACAACACCAAACCATTTTTTTTGCCTAATGATTGATGTTTAATAGAAGCTGAGAATTCCCCTTTCTGAGAGGACACTTATTTTCCCTGTTCTTTCTTTTATTGCCAACATACCTGTAAAAGCTTTTCTTGTTGTCCTTGGCCAGATTTACTTCTGGCAGGGCTTTAGCTTTCCTAACCTGATGCCTGGCTGTTCAAGCAATTCCTCTGCATTCCTTCCAGGCCATGTTTCCCTGCTTCCACCCTCTGGAAGCTGCCTGTTTGTGTTTAGTTTGTCCTGGAGCTCCTTGTTCACCCTTAGAGGCCTCTTCTCCCCTGGTTTCCTCTTTGTGGGGATGCATTGCTCGGAGCCTGGAGCCTTCTCACCAAAAGTGAGAGGCTGCAAACAAGAATAGAAAGAACAGAGTCTGTGTTTTTACAGTGACAGTACATGGAATTTATCTAGTGAGAAATCTGTGTTGTGTGTGTCAGGTGTAAGTATGTCAAGCATAGGAACTTTGCAAGTCTAATGCTTCTCACCAACTCCCACACAATTACTTTCAGAAAAAGAGGGGAAAATAGCCACAGTTTTATTGTAAAAATGGAATGTTTTAGGGAAAATATTGGCTCAAAGTAAAGCTAGTAAATTTTGTGTCTCTGGTGCATGGTCTCTCATGCATTGGAATTGTTACATGATGTGGATAATTGAGAGCTTTTTATGAAATACTGCTGTTTTACTGAATTTCTTTTCCTATCTTTAATCTTTGTGTAAAGGAAGGAAAAAAGCATTTTATAAGATTGTGATTTTTTGGTATTTGTCATGGCATTTCAGAATACTGAAACTTCTCAGAAGCTGAGGTGTTAAATTACAAAGAACTTGTATTGTTTCTTTTACAGAAGATAACTGCTTAAGTTCACTTAAGCACTCCTAGATATCCAGTTTTATGCTATTGACACATTGTAGAGAAGTACATTACAGCTGTTTCCTATGTTTTTAATCTCAGACAGAAGATTGTTTTGTGTGGGTTTTTTGAGATGCAGAAGTCGAAAGAATCTCCTAGCAAATTTAGTTTAAATATCTTTATAAAGAAAGTGAAGGCTTACTACTTGTGAAATTTTTCTTTTAACTTTCAAAGCACTTTATGATCTTAAAACTGCTGCAGCTCATTCATCAAAAATAGGATGTGACAAATTTAAGGCTGTTGCTGGACCTTAGCCAAAGAGTCTGTCTTGTTAGAAAGGGCTGTGAGGGGAATTGTAGTCTGACTGTTCATATAGCAAAAGAGAATTTGTTAGTCTAAAGTAACCGATCAAAATAGTCTCTGAAGTAAGAGCATTTGAAAGTAAATGCTCACAAGAGTAAAACACCCCCTACACCCCTGTCTGGGAGGACGTACCATGCTTTTGTGTGGGGTTTTTGTGTTCTTGCCAAAGCAGACATTATAAAAGTATGTCAAATCTGTAGCTTTACCATGTAGTGTGCCAAAAGGCCTTTCTCTCCAAGGACCTCATCTTTCATCTTTTTGTGAGTGTAGCATAAATTCTTGCTGTGTGTTCAAGGAAAAAGCTGAAATGGTTTAGTACAGCTAAAGGATTTCTTTCTGAGTGTTTTTTTTTAAATCCATGGTAAGTTGGAAGCCTAAATGTGACCGCACGGACAAAGTGTAAGTATGTTAGAGTTTAACAAATGTTCACTGGATTAGGAAAGGAAATGTAGTTTATGCTACTTCTTTTATGACAGAATTTAAAAGGTCTTGCTGTAAGACTCTCCATGTACTTCTTTCTTTTCTTGAAAACATACTGCTAGGTTGAAAAGGGAGATGAATCTTAGAAGGAAACTATTAACTCTGAGGTAGTTTATCATTGTTGGAGTGAAAGGATGAAATTTGCATTTGAATTGGCTCCTAGAGTAGCATGTACTACTAATCTTGTTCCTACTAGAAGCTTGTGAGTAGTTTAAGTACTTCCTTCTTTACTTTTCATGTTCTAGCCTTGGGTTGTAATAGTTCTTTCCCTCCCTCCCCCCCTTCCCAGTAGATCACAAATGCATAACTTAAGCTAATCGAAGTCCTTAACTCTACTGGGAGAAGTCATGATGTACTTGGGCCTTAAAATCATTCTTCACTTGTCACTGTGGTTTCTGTGGTAGGACTTTCACAGGTGGAGAGAACTAGCAGCTTTCTGTCTCTGTCAAACACACCACTGCTCCTTCCCATTATCTTTTGGCATAGGTTATAATGTTACATAGCAGAGCGGTGCCTCCAGTACTGGTGAAGGATTTTCTTGAACGTAAGCAAAGTTACTGGACTAGGATTGAGTTGGTCATTCTAAAGTTTGTAAATCTCACTCATGCACCTCTTAGGGCACCCTTTATTTTTTTAACATGAAAGCATTTTATTGGTTCCAGTCTGCCCGTTCTATATTGAGAAATAGATAAAATGCTGAAGGTTTAGAAATACCAAAGGAAGTGAAGAATTCGGGTTTCTTTCCATGAAATAAGGGCTTTCTGTTGAAGGAGTGGAAATTCCCATATCACAAGTTTCCTATCCCATCTTTGCAGTGTTGTGTTGCTACACTGAATTTCCTAAAGTAGGATTGGAAAAGTAACCAAACCTAAGTAGGTAGGTGGTATTTGGGAATTCTAATTCTCCTAAGCTGCTGCTTTGTTTTTCTGTTTCCATTTGATTGCTTTGCTTCTAAGTACAAACAAGGTGGAAGATTTTAACAAAGAGCTGCTGGGGACTGCAGTGTCTGGGTAAGTCAATAGCACTGTTTGAGCTGTTTTCTGTGAAAACAGTTCACAGTTTTGTTTTTACAGTATAAATGAAATAAAGAACTCAATTTGAAGAGAAACTCACCTTATGAAAAAAATACTAGAATCTGTCATTTTGCAGGTCATCATACATTTTATCTAACACATTTTTAGATGTGTTCTTATCTGATACTACTAGATTTAATAAACCGCCAAACCAGTAATATCAAATCTGAGTGTTTCTCTGTTGCTGTGAGCTATTTTGTGGGAAGAGAGCTCTTTGGCCTTTTTGCTTCATTCTTTAACTACTTCTGTCTACAGTCTTTCCTATTTCACAAGTATTTACTAATCTGCAGTATATTGCTATGCTGGCACTGTTTAACTAGACAGAAAAATTCAGCACAGAAAGTCTCACTCACAAGACTTTAAACTCTTTTGTTGATTTATATTTTTTAAAGGAGCTTGACATCTTCATCAAGTTCACAGTGGGCCTGCTTTGTTTGCTTTCTCTTGAATGCTTGATAAGATTTTTCTTCTATTGTTTTGTGCAGCAAGGACAGAACTTGCCATGGCTGAGGTGGTTTTTTTGTAAATCCACAATATGGTCATTGTCTGCTGCTGAATAATTGTGACTGCTTTTTGTACAACCAGAACTAAGGCTTTGGCTGTGAACAGATTCCTTCTTAGCGTGAAAAGAGACTAATCCATGTAAATACAGCCCCAAAATAAAGCTTTACAGAAAAAGGGAAAGGCTGCTAAGCAGGAGGGCAGAGGTCAGCAATTTAACCTTTAACCTAACAAATAAGAAGCATGAAAGTTCCCGAATTGGTTTACAAAGGCAAGCTCCTGTGATCTGTCAGTTTTTCTTTTCATGATAGAGTTGGGTGAGAAAACTGACTGACAGCTAGTGCCTTTTTAACTGCAGGTTGGAATTAACTGCTAAACTGAAACTTTCTTAGGGAAGGTTTTTCTAGTGATTCAAACAAATTATTTTCATTCACTAGCTATACTTATTTTCATGAATTTATAGATGAATTTGAGTGGTTGTTCCTTTTAAAGAGTTCTTGAGAGACTCGATTTAGATACCCAATACTACTGAGACATTTAAGATTTCAGCATATGAAGCATTTAAGAGTTTGGTGAAGCACTTGTTGCAATTAACTCTCACTGTGCTGCTTTAAGAGTAGGGTTGCTATGCCAGTAGCTGCAAAGAGATTGTACTTTGAACAGAGTCCAAACATTGATGTTAAAAGGGGGTGTGTATGTATGACTTTATTTAAGGGAGTAGTTTTAACTCTACAGTCTCAGTCATAAGCATTTCCAAGGTGGTTTGTTTTTTGGTTGTTCTCAATCACAACAGGTAATCTTATTAACGAGTGTTAACTTCTGCTCAAAGCTTAGTGCATCTGCAATCAGCAGTTAACCTAGATACAGACACTGCTGTAAAGAACTTCCAATTCGAGTGTCATTCAGGTGAAAAAGAAACAAAGTAGTAATGACTTTAAAGGAGACTCCCTGTAGGTTTAAGAACAGCGACTTTGGGAGGTTACTTTCCCTGCAGTTGGCACAGTCCCATAAGTGACTGACTGGTCCATCCACAGTTGGATGATGCTTCCTATGAATGTTTTCAATAGAAGTACTGGAATTCAGAATTTGTGTCTGTCTCTAGTATGTTGCTATGTAGGTTGTAGTAGTAGCAGAGCACTACAAAGTGCTTTAGAGGACTTAACAGAGCTCTGCTTCAAGTGCAGCACTCAGACGAGGCAAGTTTGGGGAAGTAAAAGATGAACTAGATCTATTTTTATCGCCGGTTCTTTTTGTCATGGGGAGTTCCTTACAAGAAGAGAATGTAAACTGGAATTCAAAAAGAGGCCTGTCAGAGTGCCCAAGGCAGTACTGGGCTGCCTGCCTTTGGTGTGGTATTTTTTGTTATGAACAAAAAGTGACGTTAGGTTTTCCTGTGTTTTTTTGTTGGTTTTATTTTGTGTTGACTTTTTTGTTTGTTTGCGGTTTGGGTGTTAGGTTTTTTATAAATTGAAATGGAGTTTAAAAGAGATGATTTGAGGTTAGATTATTATCAAATAAGCGTAAAATTAATGCAAGACTACTGTTTTACTTCAGCAGCAGTTGTCAAAACCCAGGATCAAATCTAAACAAATCCTAAACTCCACCTTCTGTGCTACCAGAGACAATTTGCATTTTAGTCCTTCTGAGGCTAGAAAGTTTTAGTAAACCATTTGTCAAAATTTCAGATGCTGACAGATTTTTGACTCTTGGGAAGATGATTTTTATGTCTTTTTTAAGATGAAAGCAGCTTTTTATATACTTTTTAATATTACTTATTTCATGGAAATGTGAGAGAGAAACCAAGGAAGTTCATATTGAGGATGGTAACCTTGGATAGAGGGATGGGAATAGACAACTGATACTGATAATCTGTTGTCTGGAATGGGTTATAGTCTGGTGAGTTTTTTCTGAACACTTTCCTGATTGGAATTTCCACTGTTAGAATTTGTGCTGGAATTTTAAGTGGTGGTGGAGGGAATTAGACTCACAACTCCCATTGCATTCTACAGGTGTTAACTCAATCCCATATTTGGTTCCTTTGAAGAACCATTTACTTTGAAACTGTGTAGTTATGAATATAAATAGTGGTAACATGACCTCTTCATGAATTGATTCTTGCATTGTTAAATGACTTTAATTCCTGTCTGTAAAATACTTTGGAGATCCTTGAGATCTATTCCAGAGATTCTAAAACCAGATTATCACTCTGTGGAGAAACACTTATCAAAAATCCTTAATGCAGACTCAAGCCAAGTGTGTAAATGTGAAGGCAGAGTGGCTGATTGAGCAGCACAGTCTGGGAAGAGGCTGGGTCAGGCTGCTGCTGTTTCCTGTGGATAAGGTGTACATTTGACTGGGTGGTATTTCAGTGGTGTGCTGTGTGTTTGTGTGAGTCTGGCTTTAAGGGGGTGCAGACAAGCAGGGAAGGGACCCAGGAGGGAGGAGCAGCTCTGGTGGAGCAGAAGCTGGCTCATGCTGTGGGACTGGCTGTACCTCTGTAGGACAGAGCTGCTCAGTGGGCAAGGGCAGAGCAAACCCTAATAACACATGGCACAGGAAAGGTCAAATGCCAAACCCCAACCACAAAACACAACCACCAAAACTTTCCTTGAGACAGGTATGAAATTTTCTGCTGGAGTTGTGCTTCACTTGCAACTAAAGTAGTTTCTGGTTTTATCTGATATTTGTCTGTTGGTCATTGACTCAGTTTAATTTGAAGAGTTTATCAAACACATAAAAAAGATTCATTAGGGTAAATGACCCTCTCTTAAAGCTATAACCTCTGTCCACAGATGCATTAAGATTCATACTTGTCTTTTGCGTTTGCCACAAAATAATAGATTGATCTCATCTTAATCCATTTTATCTAGAGGTTATCCTGGCACACAGAGAAGTGTTATAAATATGCTTATTTTGCTTCATTGTGATTAAATTCCTTCTGCACTAAAGATCAGGTTATATTTGCCCTGTGTATTTGTGCCTTAAGGCCTTCTGTTTGTGATGATCTGTCATCTTTTTTTTTGTACACAGTAGTGGTAAAAATTGGTTTTATTTTGTGTTTGGGAAATTTACTTGTAAGTTATTTGCTAAAAATATCTACCACTACAGTGTATCAGATTGCATCAATATTGTGTAATTTAAGATACCACTTTAAGGTATTTCCTGCTGGAAAGAATTACCATGTTAAAACAGAACTGTGCAGCTTTGTGTGTACCTCAGCAGTGTTCATAAACAAGAATAGATGTAGTGAGCAAACAGAATTATTTAACTTGTTCAATATTTTATTCCTTAATGAGCCATAGAGGTAAAGAGCAGTAAAATCTCACAATTTGCCATCTCTTGCACGAATAGCAAAAGTGTGTTTTGTTGCACTTGGATATACTAAATGTGGCATCCAGTAATACAGTAATTACAGCTTTTCATTTTGATGTATTTCTTGATTGCTTTGCTTTACCCTGGTCATGGGATTCTGTCCTTCTCTAAATCATCTTGAAACAATTCTGTATCTAGAATAAATCCTTAGAATACAGTGGGTATCAATCACATGGACAATTAAAATTAAGTATTGACATGTTTTTAAAATAGTCACACATCTCAATTTTGTTTATCTCAAAGTTTTAAAAACCTAATGACCTCATTGCAGCTCAACTATAATTACCATGTTTAAACTTCTATGCATTTTTTAGTTTAAACAGCCTTTGTGTTTTTTTAAACCAAAAGAAAATTAATGAGAAGAGACAAAGAGACATCAAAGAGGTTTTCCCTCTGATTGCAGTGTTAGAAGTTTTGCCTGAAAATAGGTTACATTTCTTCTGTTTTCAGCTGAATCCTCATTAACTTTACATTTTAATGATGTCCAGAGCAAATTATACGATTATGGTAGATGCCTTAAAGGGAAGCTTAAAGGACACCTTTTTAATGTTTGTTTCTTTGTTGGTGGCAGTATTTGCACCAGTATTATAAACAGTGTTAGACTGCTGAAAGTAATTCCAAAACATATAAAAAATATATTCCATTTTTGCCATATATATGGTATGAATGTCTTAATTTAATATTTAACACAAATGGAGCACGTTATGGGGATATCTTCATCTTTGTAGAAGAAAAATGTAAATCAGATCCTTTGAAAGAGTTTACAAATTACTTGTGCATCTTCTATTCAGTTTTATTTATAATGATCAAGTAAAATGGAGACAGATAATTTAATGAAGTCTCAGAATTGTTTAGTTTTCTTGAACCTTCCGTGGAGACAATGGTCGAAATGTTAATAAAATGCTAGTTTGTATTTTTACAATGACAAAAAGCATTAGTGGGGGAACTTGGTGGAATTTCAATTTATTCAGTTTAGAGGAACTCTAATAATGGCAGTTCTGTGTTCTAATGTACCCCTCATACTAAAAATTAAGATTTTATTATTAACTTTCTAGATGAAGAATTGTCATGTATCAAATGCAGCACCAAAAGCTTGTATTCAGTTCACCTTCAACAAAGTGAACTGAAACTGGCAATAGATGGAATGGAATTTGGGCAGTTCAGAATGAAATAATTTCTGACTCTAGCTCAATGAAAAGTTAGAGCAAAAGATCTTGTGAAAAGTGGGTTCTTCTGTTTCCCTGTCCTGACACTTGGTGTTTGTGCTTTATGAATAGAACCTTTGTTTTTCTTGTGCTGAACTTCGGTCAATAAATTTTTGGGAGTTGGGATTATGACAAGGGGATGAGAAGAAGTAGGAGTGTGCTGAAGTACAGGTGCAAGGTAGGACTCAAAATCCAGCTGACATAGTGAAATGTGTCCATTGGTTTGAATTCTTCATCATTGATTATAGATGATGAATATAGATGCTTCTTGTTGGAAGCATTTGATATGCCTGCCATTAATAATCATTGAATAAAGCAGTTGTTAGACAAAAAGAAAATGAAGTGTAGCCTTTCCATTTCAGCATGATTTTACATCTTCCTTACATCTTCTGTTTCATTTTCTGTAGAAACTCTTCAGAAATCTAAATTGCCATGATTGTCTGGGAGTCATGACAGACCCAAACTGCACATCCAGCTTGGAGGGCTTGAGGTGATATTGTGTTAGAAGATGGGTTTGGGTCTTCCAGTGTGAAAACAGCAGTTGAAAGCTGTGGTTTAAGTTCCTAGTTATCTTAAGTCCTTTAGCTTTGATGCTTGCTAATATAACTTTAGTTTGAAGATGGTGTTGCTAAAGGAAATAAAGGTTGAGTGCAATTTCCTCCTTTTTCTCATCTTTATTTTAGAATTACTAGAGAATTTACAATCTTTAGTTGAGATGCAAAATAAAAATACTGATTAATAAACTCAGGAAGATACACATTACTAACTTCTAGCTGACAGAAAGATGTGCATGTTATTTTTGTTTCCTTGGCAGGAAGGATTTTGTATAGAATCATATTAGCACTGAAAACATGGAATGTTCTTGCTGGTAACTTGTTCTCCAAGTATTTGCTGTGTGGCTCTTTCCAGCCGGTTATGTGTTAATGATAGTGCGAGGCTGAGGCATTCCAATCATTCATATGCCTGTCCTCCCTTTCTCATAAGGGTTTCTTTGCTCAGGGTTTTTGCCTTATTCCTTTTGCTTTGTTGTGGTCAATTCAGTCAGTATAATAGCAGAGACACTGGCTTTTTTCCCCCTTTTTTTTTCTTTAATAAAGAGTTATGTTAGAGATATACTATAACAGAGATAAGAGCTATTTATGTCCTAAGCTATTGATTTTTAATTAATGTTGCCTGGGCTCATGCATGTTGGCAGAATTGCTAACAGCTTGTGGCATTTTTTAATTCACATCTTCTTTTTTGGTATTTTGACAGTGTCATTCATATCTCATGAAAAAGTACCTCGTCAGGTTAAATGTGTTAAAACACCGAGCAAAAAAAAAAAGGAGAGAATGGAACATAGGGCTGCCTAGAAACCTTGATCCATTGCCAAAGTATTTAAACAATTTAGTGTTTTGGTTTTCTAGCTCCAAGCTGCTTCTCAAATCCCTTGCTAATTAATCCAGTTAATTCTTTGTAGACTAACTGTATGCAGGGCTTTTTCTAGGGGCTCTATCGCTGAGAACCCTGTTTTGTTTGAAGCAAACCTAAGCTCTGTTATAAAGGTTGTAGTAATAACGTGAGTACTTGCAGATGTAAATACAGTGTTTTGAGCCTTTTTAAAAGGAGTTGTGTTTGTGTGGGTAACTTCTAATTTAATCTTTCATGTTTAAAAATTAAATATATATACTTGTATAAAAAGATGGAGAGAACATCATTAGTTTGGTCACTGAGAAAGAGGCTGTGGAGCCTCTATGGAACAATTATGGCATGGAGCATTGGTGTTGTCGTACTAGAGTTAGTGGTACATGTTTATTTTTCAGTGTGTAAATTGTAGTTTCAATGAGTAAATTTCTGTTCTCAAAAAAGGATGTTTTGATGTAGCGCAAATAAGAGTTTAGCAAAAAGGAGAGGTTTCAGAAATTACTTGTTGATGCTTGAAATTCTTCTGATGAGAGTGCAACAGTGATATGAATTCAATCCTGGAAAAAGCAGCTGGGGAGTGAGAGCTTAGAAACCCAGTCAGAGGTGGAATGAGATAATGAGAACAGAGCAGGTACAGCTCAAGGTGTGCTGGTATGGGCCAAGAGCCACCCCAGCTCTTGAGCTTCCTTCTAGTCTGTCAGATTTGGGAGAGCTGTTTCCCCCAGCATCCACTCTCAGAGTGGATGGCCAGTGGCACTCCAGCACCGCCTGCATCATCAGCCTGTGGACAGAGTTTGTACAAGTGGACTCAAGTTACAGTTTTAGATTACCTTTGGAATTGGTAGTGAAGGAAAAAGATTGTTTTCAGCAAATCTGCTGCTAAGGGTGGTCAGACTGAAACGAAAAAAGCTCTGCAGAACTTAGAAAAGGGCTGAAAGTTTAGTTGGGAGTTTGTAGTTTCTTAAAGCTGGGCAAGGGAAAGAAAAAGGAAATTAGTGAAATTGCTGGGTTTATACACGCCAGATTTCCAGGGCTGTGACATGATTATGAAATGTTCCTGCTCAGAACTAGACTACTCCCCTCTCTCAGGAGCATTTTGATAGCTGGATATATGCTCTCATACATCTTGGAAGTATCAAGTGTCTGAAAACATTTTTTGTGGTTAAAAATCCTTTTGATACCCTTGCCTTTTCTACAGTAGCAAAAATATTTAAAATTTTTTTAGTGAGATGATAGATTTCCTGTCTAGATGCACTGAATATCAGTGAACTCCTCTTTACATAAACCAAATTTTTCTTCAAGCCGTGCTAAACTTACTTTCCCAGAGACTTTCTTTTTGTTACAGCATTGCAGACAGCATAGTGAGCTTTGCTAATGGTAACTGAAAGCATTGCAGCCATGAACTAGGTCAGTCCTGCAAGTGTCGATATATCCATGGCTCTGTTGTGCTGCCTGATGCTGTCCAGTTAATGAACTTTCCTCCAGAAGAGGGAAGTCATTCTGAGCAGCTGAACACACAGTGATCTGGTTTTTCTTTCATCTCATGGTCATTAGGTCCATGAGATGTATTTTTCCATGTTAGGACCTCCTTCCCCTCACCCCCACTAAGTTTTGAATGATGTTCAAGAAGTCCAACTTCTGCGATCAACATTTCTGACTCCACAGAAATGTTTTGCTGGGGTGAATGTTGGATGCTTTTGCTGTTCATACGAACTTTTCATTAATGCCTTAGTTGAAGGCTTTCATGAGACCTCAGTGATGCTGCAGCCTTTGGGGAGGCTCACTGTGACCAATCTCTGGGTTTTTTTGGTTTTTTTTAACTGGATTCCAGCTTACCTATTCTTACAGATTGTTACTGTTTCACCATTTTGAAAGAATGGGGTGCATTAATAGGAGTGGTGAGTTGAGATGTTGCATGGCTCAAGCTGAAACAAAAAGGTGAGGCTGAGTACTGAAGAGTACAACGGCAAGTTCTGAAGTATCCCAATAAAATAATTATTGCTCTCTCTTATGTATGATCTTTTAATATATGAACTTGCACCCTTCAAAGCTCAG
Organism: Muscicapa striata striata; assembly: GCA_030060385.1. Lineage (NCBI taxonomy): Eukaryota > Metazoa > Chordata > Aves > Passeriformes > Muscicapidae > Muscicapa > Muscicapa striata. Next base: position 2,946,529 of record JAREIS010000026.1, on the reverse strand, counting down.
GAATGTCTTGGTGACCATGCAAACTCTTGGTCAGTTCTGTTTCGTAGCCCAGGTTTCTGGGGTTTTCAGTGCAGTGAGGGTGAAGCTCTAAGTGTGGCTACACTGGAAAAGCTACAACCAGAGCACCACTATGAAATCAGCTCCCAGAAATGCTCGTGAGGTTTGGCTATCATTTGTTGATAAGGACATGGATGAATGAGATTTATGGTGTGACAGATAAGCTGTATCTCACTGCACATGCCCAGAAGCATTTGGTGCATTTGCAGATGGTGACATCTCCAGTGCAGGGACCAATGGAATCAAGAAGGAGGTTTTCAGCATTTCATCTTGGATAGAATGGTTTGTTTTGTTTCAGTGCCACATGGATCACTAAAGCATTCTGAGCTGAGCAGAGATGCACCAACAGAAGGCATGAGGCCCAGCTGCTGGTGCAGCTCTGTGTGCTCTGAGCTGTGCAGTGGCTGTGCTGGGGGCTCTCACAGGGTGTTTGTGTTGTGGGTGACAGAGCAGTGCCTGGGAGCAGTGCTGCTCCCCTGCAGTAACACACGGGCACTTGGAGACTATCAATATTGGGAGTATGAAAGTGGGGTCAGAGTTGGAAACATTAGAAAGTTACATAGCTTGAGGCTTAGAAATCAGTATTCACTGTTGCATGTGTAACAAAGAAAGGTTCTCTCTGTAGTTCGGGCAATTATGCAGTTGCTCAAGAGAAGGGTTGTTGTTTTTCCTTTCTTACTACAACACTGCAAGAACTTATGGTTGCCTACAACACTTCTGTTCCACATCCTTTTTCAGTCAGTTCAGATTAAACCTGATATGTGGCAGTCCATATCACAATGAATGTATTTCTGTAGTGCTTCATGTATTTCTCTGGCAATATGTCTGAAGTTATTGTGGTTGGTGAAGTTTGGAAAGAAATTTTTAAAACGTTAAATAATTGTTAAATGTTCTCTAAGACATACAAAAGATAGGTTATTACCAAATTTAAATGGCCAAACTATCATTAAAGCTAAACCCAAAAATGACAAAAATAAGGCAGCTTGGAAAATATTTATAAAACCCAAAGTATTTTCTAGTAGTGAAAAACCTGGCAGTGTGTTGGAAAATACTGTTTGTTTTCATTATCAATTCCTTTAGGTTTTGTAATGCAGTTGATTGAATGCCGTGGCCACATTGTGGTTTTGCACAAGTTCCTTTTAATACACTATTGCTGAAAAGCAATATGAAATTAAAATGTTAATTCTGGTTTTCTTCAGAGCAATGACCAAGTTAAAAGTTATTTCGTTGACACAGGAAAGTAGAAAATGTCATATTACATAAAAATTATTGTAAAATTAACTGAATAAGAATTTTTTTAAATGAATGCACTTAGTATGCTAATTAATACTGTTGGGTATTAATTCAATTGGCTATAAGCTTTAATTTTATCAAATGTAACTTTTATTTTTGCTGCTGTACAAAGTGATCTTAGAGAAATGGTTTTGGGTGCTTGTGGTTGGCCCTTCAGCAGAAGCAGTAATCTCAGGCCAGCAGATAGGCATTCAGAAGCCATCTGATATAAGTGTCCTGTAAATATTAAAGAGGTGACTGTTTGTTGTAAAGCTGTCAAAGCTCTGATTGCTTTGGTCTTAGCCTGAGAATTTGCATTCTGAAAGTCTAAGTTAACAGACTTAGATAATGACTGCTTGTGTCTAGTATTGGTAAACTCTAGATGATGCACTAATTTGGATTAATTAATTAATCAGGATTAATTTTTGCTGCACGTTAGCTAGATGTGATAAAGGTCTTTTTATTTTTCTTTCCTTATTGCTTCTGAGACTTTTAGAAAAATCTTAGTTTGTAAATTCTGCCCTGCATGGTGTTGGCACTTCCAGACTGTCACATTTAAATCAGAGCCTGAAATATTAGTTAACTGGTTCTTTCATATTCCCAGGACAAGGAGGGCTTGCCAGCTGCTGTGGAAGTGGGGAGACTGTCACCAGGCAACTCCACTGTCTCGGAATATAAATACAAAGAGGCAGGAGAGAAACAAATTCAGTATTCATGACCTGAGCACTTGAAACACATCTCTATTAAATTTATAGAGTGCCAAAAAGGTTATGAGAAAAAATACTCTGATCAAACACAAATAAATTTTAAAAATTATTAACCCCCAAAAAAGCCTGCTTAAAGTAGGTGTTCCCATTCAACTTCTGCATTTAAACTCTTTTGTATAATTATTACAGGCAGCCTGTAAAATGTTTCAAAACACTTCATATTTCATTTTTTAAGCCAGGCTTTGTGGATTTCTTGACCATTGAAGTACGATTTTACCTAATTATATTTTTTGCAAGTTTTAGCTGCTGTATAATTTGCTGACTAAAATTATGGGGGGGAAAAAAAGAAATAAAAATATAATCCATTCAAAATTTGCAGTTTGCAGGACTCCTGGAGTTCAGCTTCGATTTGCAGGAATACTACATTTCTAGGTTGATTGAAGAACAGATGGTTATCAAGAGAAATATCCCCTTAAGTGCACAGTAAAGCAAACTCAAAAGATTCATCAACCGTGCTTTAATGTGGGCTCGAGGTATCACCAAAGTCATTAACCAGTGCAGAGAAAAGATCTGAAGACCTCAAATGAAGATGGGAGAAACATGTAACAAACAGGGCTCGAAATAAGTACTTAGTCTTCTGGTTTTGATCTCTGTTATTTTAGTTTTAGCTGTATCCTCTGCATCCCCTTCTTATGATTCTAGCTTTAGTTCTGTCAGTATCAGCAGTTTAAAAATTAATCTGGACTGAAAGCTTCTTGCTCTTCATTGTAAAGAAATAATTCAGAGTTTGCTGATCACTGAAGACATCTTGTGCTTTCCAATGTCTCCCTACTTGTAGCAGTTTAGAATGTTAGCAACAGACATTAGTCTGCACCGTTATACAACTGGGTTTTGTAAAACCAGTATTGTGGTATGGATGAAACAAAAGAACTTAAGGATTTAATAGAGAGATACATCCCCAATTGTATTTCATATTTTGAACACTCTGCTTGCGCCACAACTGTTTCCCAACTTCCATTAACAGAATTAGTAAGTTTTGATTAAACCTGGCCCCGTTCCGTATGAGATTCTGAGGGAGTAAATAATAGCAGTTAAGGTGGAACATGCTGCCTTAGAAGAGGGTCTGACTAAACACGGTGCACGTGGCAAGCTGGGCAGTTCAACAACTTGTCATGACACCCAGTAATTGATGAGGAAAGCAATGGAGCCTCTTCTGTTTGTAAAAGGAATGAGTGTTTTTCCTGTCTTCTTATCCAAGAAGTGAGCGTTGTTTCTGTTTATTTAACAGGATTGTTAAGTGAACCAAGTCCCCTTTAGGTGGAAAGTTGGTTTGTCTGCTTGAAACAGTTAAAGTCTCATTTTTAACATTTACTCTGAACGGCTTAGAAAGCTGCTGCTGGTTTTGTGCCTGCACTGGAAAGCTGATATGGAGGGATCAGAAACTTGGTGTGGGGGGATCAGAAACCTCATGTGCACCCCAGGTCTGTGCAACCTGTCCCAGTTCTTGCGTTGTTAGACTGTTACCTCTCTACATCTCTTCGTTCTGGAGAGCTGTATATTGCCTTAAGTGAAAATCTGCAAGGAAATCTGTAGCTTAATCTGCTTTTTTGGGAAGGATTTTTTAAAAAACACATATAAGATACTGCCGAACACTGCCAAGGAAAGTTTTGTTCCTCACTGCCCCTCTGGCTCTTGATGTGTTAATAATATAAAAACAATTATGGAAATCATAGTGATTTGCCTAATCTGTTCTGGTTTTCTCCCTTCCTTCCTGTTTCCTATGATGTATATTTTATACTGCCTTTGCTCTCAGTCTTTCCTGCTTTCACATCACTTTACTGAAGGCTGAAGAGCATTTTGTGTGTGAGTTACAAACCTTATGTTTCTAGATTAAACTATTGTGAAAGGCATTTTCAGTTACCAGTGAGGTTTTTGGTACTTGCAGGGCAGAGTTCCAAATGTTCTGTTAAAGAGGGAGAGGCAAACTAGTGAGTGGTTTTTTTTTGACAGTACTGTCACTGGCCTCGTGCACAGCAGCTGCTGCAGCAGCCTGGGCTGGTTCTGTCTGGGATGCAGAGAGCCTTCAGTAACTGATGTTACAGACTCAGGCCCAGCCTGGCACAGGGCTGCAGCCTGGATCCTGGCGCTGGGATGTGTTTGCACTGTGGTGTGCTGGGTGAAGAGGTTGGTTCCAGACTCTTCTCTCGTGGCTCATGTGTTTGAGGTGGAAGCTGCTGCAGGTGCTGCCTCAGCTCAGTGACACCTCGGGGTGACCTGTCTCACACGGTGCTGCTGGCAGCGGGCTTGTGTGATGGGCTGGAAGATTAGCTTGTAGAATTTTCTTTTGCATCTTGGTTGTTTTCTGACTTGCACACTTTTAGAATAAAGGGCACTTTAAAAGAAAAGATTGAAGGCTTAAAACTGCATATTAAATAAAAATGGAAATTTTTGTTCCATACGTATTTTATGCCAGAACTTGTTCTGAGGTTTCGTGTCTGTCTTTTTGTGTGCGTGCAGGTTTTTTCTTTCCCACATTTTCTCCACCCATCCCCGCCCTTTTCCCTCCTCCCCTGCTTCCCTCTCTCTGCGATGGTATCTGCAGGCTGAGCTGCAGCAGGTTAGGGGCAAGCAGGAGAGTTCGGCTGTGCTGAGGGCAGGACACCCAGGAGTTTGCAGAGGTTTGGAAAGAAGTTTGCATTGCTTTTTAGTTCTGCTGCATAAGGATGAGGATGTGTACTGAGTGTTGAAATTAAAAGTTACTCTGAATGGAATTCCAGTTCATTTTAGAGCGATTGCAGCTGTAAGGACCTTAAACAAGTTAATGAGGTAAATAATTAGTTAGGAGAAAAAATAAAGTCATTTTCACTATATTTTTCAATTTGGGATTGAAATGAATTCTTTATAGCCAGTATGGATTAAATTGGCAGCCTTTTATCAGAAGAAGCAAGTTTGTTTATATTGGGTTTGCATGATTTACTCTGGGAAGTATTTTCTGAAAATATTTTGAAAACTTCCCTGGTCTTATAATTTCCGTACAATTCAAATACAGACCAGTTTGAGCTGTGCTATTTGTAGAAGTAATTAAGCATGTGTCTTTTAAAAGCAAAACTTCTCACTTTATGACGTAAGAAAAGTTGTGAGTAAAAGAGCAGCACAATTACACTAATATGCCATTGTAGCATATTCCCATCCTGTCATCTGGAAAATTAAATCAGGTTCCAGCATGGATTAACATCCAGGCTTGTGTGGAGGGGAAGGTACTGTCTTAAATGCCATGAAATTGAACAATGGGATTATACAGTTCACAGCTAATTTCAATATTCTGCTGTACTTGGCTTTTTGTTGAACAAGATTCTGTACAGAGAGGCAGGGATAGCTTTTAGAACTTGGAAACTTTCACATCATTAATGAAATCCTAATAATAGCTGGAATACGGTTGAGTAATTAATGCAGTGCTCTATGTAATGTGCACAGAAGTGATGTGGAATCTCCACTTCCAGAGGGAAGAACGGGATGTGTTAGCCATGGGAACTGCCCTGACCCAGTGTGGAATCAGTGCTCTGTATTACCCTTTGGTGAGTCTGTAAATGCTGCTGTAAATGCAGAAAAGCTTTGCTCTGCTGTTCCTGAGAGTGAGCTGGCTTTGCTCACCCCTTTCCAAAATAACCTCATGCTGTCCCTGTGGGAAGGGATTCAGTCGGTTCCCTTGGAAGCACCTCTTAAAATAAGGGGAAATCAGGGAAACTGCTGCAGAAATAGCCACATAACCTATTTCATACAAGGTTTTCCAACCCATTCCTCCCTGGGACAGGCTGTCCCTAGTGAGTAACAAGGGCTGGAGCTCCAGGTCTTTGGCCAGCTGAGATTTTGTGGCAGCAGCTGCTTTGTGTGGAGCTGTATCCTCTGGGATGGGAGCTTCCAATGGTGCATGTCAGGCTAGTAACTGAGCCCAGGCTGCCTTCACTGAAGTCACTCATGGATATTAGGAAATTAATACAACGTGCCATTGCTTAACAAGCTTTTCAAACCTAAGTGTAAGCATGAGGAATAAAATGGACTTTTTTCCTTTGGTCCCCGCAGCTTCAGTTTGTGATATAAGTGTACTTCACTGCCCTTGTGCCGCTACAAGAAGGGGAGATTGCAGATGGGATGGTGTATTTTAGCTTTATTTTGGAAAGTTGTTGCTTATATTCTTTCTGCTTTACACTTGCAACTTACAGTTTCCATTACTGCATTTCAGCATGTGTTTATATTCATGAATGGATGTTTTCCAGGGAAGTTTTTGAGCACTTGCTTTAGGCATAAACTGTGTGGATCTTGTCATATTTATGAGCTGAAACTACAAAACCAGTTGTAATGAAAGATAAACAGGATATACAAGGTTACCAACGAGGGAAAAGTTCAGCATGTAGCACAACCTGAATTCTTGTTTTTTTGGGACAAGTTTAATTTGAGAAGCATCTCCATAATTCCTGTGACTTTGTCCTTTTGGAACTTAGCCTGCACTGTGTGTGTTCCTGGTTTGCAGGGTCTCCTCATGCTCTCAGCTGAGCTTTCAGAGCTCTGGTTAAGTTATAGGTGACTGCAAAGCTTCAGCTCAGTGCTTTGCTGCAGCTGGGCAAGAGGTTGGTTGGGATTTCAGCCTGGCTTTTCCCTTGTTCTGATGTCAGCAAATAGATTCCACTCTCCTGAACTTGAAAAAAGTATTTTACATGTGTTTACTTTGCATCATTTCACTTGAAAGCCTGTTAAGTACCTGGAATAACAGCGTTCCCAATGTTTTGAGTTGCAAAGGCCTTTCTTACTGTCTGCAGCTACAATGGAGCTGCATCTGACTGTTTGCATGCACTGTGCAAAACAAATTACTGTGAGGAAAAGTGTTTGAAGTTCTTAAGTTACTTTAGTTTTACAGGCAGACTTGACAGTCAGTTCTGTTCCTGTGTTTACCAAGTATTTCACGAGTGCTGAAGCAGTTTTCATTGATGCTGGTGGTGCTGATTAGAGTTGAATCCTGGGTGCTGGCTTGGCCTGTATCTGACTGTTTTCTCTTGTGCAGAATAATTCGGATATCGTGTCTGGTGTGATTTTTGGGTGGCTCTTGCTTATCCCTTCAGCGGAGAGCCTGGCTGTACTGAGTAATATAATGGCAGTGTTTGGTTTAGAGATATTTATATTTCATAAAGTCAGGTTGAGGGCCACTATTGTATGTATTTATGTCAGTCCTCTTGGTGCAGTGAGGGTGGTCCAGCTTCCTGAAACTTCATGACACAACAACGTAACATTTAAATATCCTTCTGTGATTCTGTGATTCTGTGATTCTGTGATTCTGTTGTACATGTGTAGGTAAGTATAGTTGAAAACACTTTTCAAATGCACACTAGGTTAACAGTGAAGAATGGATGCAGTGATGAAAGCTCTAAGATGAGAAGTAGTTTCTTTTTCCCTATGGCCAGTGTGGTGTTTTCCAAATAAAGATACTGAAAGTTTAGTGAATATTCCCAGACCATTTAAAAAGTGAAGTGATGGAGCTGGCACAATCTTAAATAGAAAGGACTTGTAAAAACATGAGGCTGCCAGGCATACCTTAGAGAGCGGTTTTCTTACCCGTAGGGCTCCAGTTTGTCTGGATCAGCCATCCTGATGCTGTTGTGAAATGTGTCATCCCACGTGACATGTGGGCAAGGTGTGTCCCTGTGTCACACAGCCATGTGACACACAGGGCAGTTCCCTCAGGTGGGACCACAGAGGCACTAACAGAGACGTGTTTGCTCAGGGTGAGTTCAGCTGCTGTGAGCACTGGAGTCTCACAAAAGCCCTGCACAGACCTCTGCCTCTTCACAAGGAGCTGAAATACAGTCCAAAGGTTTGTCTGGGCTGTCCTTCATGGCAGGGAGCTCCAGGAACACAGAAGGGCTTTCAAGATGCTAAGAAAACAGGAAAAATACATGCTTACACACACAATTACTTTGTATGGCTAATCTGTTGGATTTTTCAAGAATGTGAGAATGTGGTTTGCCATCTATGGACGAATGTGTTTAGAGCAAACACACTTTGGATTTATGTCAAATTGAGTTCCTCATTTCTCTGAAACAATGGTAAATGATAAAATGTTGTGTGGGCAGTATGTGTATATGTATTTATATTAAGTTTGAGAGCAATGGATCAATAGGAGAGGTGGGAGATGTAGGTATCATGTTCAGACACCATTACAGATGTCTGCAGCAATACAAATTTATTTCTTTCATTGATTTAGGGTTTTTTTTCTGTGAAATTCTGAAATCTTGCCCTCTGATAATTAATTTTTAAATTATTTAAAAGTATGCATCTTAATACGTGTGGCAGAGTTTCATTGTACCACTGCTGCTGTACTTGCTGTGCTGAAGTGTGAAGCCGTTCTGTCCTGTTAATTGCTGTGTGCAGAGGGGGCCCAAGCCAGCACAGCTGGTCACATCTTCTTGTGTGTTTGGACACTTTGCTCACTTACCTGCATGTAGACTGGAGAATTTTCAAAGTAAGGCTTTAACACGAGACCCTTGCTCTCTGTTTCTGATTTACTGTAGTAGATGTGTGCATATGGGTTTGCTGATATGTGTGTGTACAGTTTGATATATTGTATATGGATTACAGTGAAATGTTAAGACCAAGCATCGGATTGTCTGGAAGATGTAAAGCTGGGAAGCTGATAAAGGCCCAGACTGTTGGATTTCTCATGTGGAAAGAGAACACCTTGAGAAGGAGTTTGCACTGCTTTGCGGTGCCTGTGCCACCCTCCCTCCGCCTGCCTCAGGGCGTGTCTGCACCACCAAACCCAGCACCGAGGGCACTCTGCCACCATACTGCTCCTTTGTTCCTGCATTGCATTTGGGTTTGAACTCTTGCCTGATTGTTATATGGGTTGGTGTTTGTAATTAAAAAATTATCTTTGTAGAATGGAATATGGCCTTCTCCGATGTATTCCTTTGAAAAATGGATGGCTTTGAAGAGATCTGTTTTAAATAGGTTGTCGTATAAATAATTTCAATCATGATATTCTGTTGTTTTATGAACATCTCTAATTAAATATAAGATAACTTCTCAGGGAATACTACCATATTATTTATTCTGACAGCCAAAGGAGTAAGGACGCTGCATCAGTCTTGAATGCTTGCTACTCTGAAGTGTTTCACACTTGTTTTCCTGATGAGAGAGGTTCCAGAGCTGTGTTAATTGCCTTTTTCAAATTCCGGATAAATATTTTTGGGTTTTTAGGGAGCACACCGTAACATAAGTTTAAATTAATTTTGAGGAATTTGTAAACTGATGTCACTGAAAACTCTCTATCGAGATGAATTAGCACAGGCACTGGAGCTGGCAAAACTGGTTGTCTGATTTTAACCAAAATGAAGTGCACTGGGTAACCATTTCCTGGTGATAAGCCCACATGGCAAATTGCAGCTGGAAGATTTTGCCCAAGTACCAGCCTTAAGTTCAGTCTAACACCAGGGCTTCTCTTAAAAAAGTAAAAAGTAGTGTGTGTATATATATATATGTGTGTGTGTATGTACACACAGACAATTTTGGTTTCATGTGTTTTGTGTGTGTTTTATGTACAGTTTTTTTTCTGTCTGGAGGAGGGTAAAGGGAGAGCCTTGAAAAGTCCTTCCCTGCTCTTATCAGCACAGCAGCCTCAGCTGCCCTCCTTGGATCCCCTGCCAGGGTTGCTATCATCTTCTGATCAAATATTAATGTGTGATTCTCTGCTTGCTCACTAATCCAAAGCCAATTAATATTATCTGTCAATTATTTACAGATCCTGAGGTGCGGAGGCAATTCCCAGAGGGCTACAGTGACCAGGTTTGGAATGCGTAATTAATTTTTTACATGACAAAATTTATTTCAGGGTTGTTCAACATATTATTGCTGCTCTTTTTACTGAAAGAGATAAATGCATTCTTAGAAAGAAAAAGAAGCTGTAATTAGAAGCAGAAGGATAAAAACATTTTTACATTTAAAGCAGAAAACGGAAGAATTTAGATCTCGTAAGATTGGTTTACAATCTCATTTTTACAAGCAAACATGAGAGCGAGAAGGAAAATTGATTAATAAATTTCACTTTTTGCCTTTAGGTGCCAGAGCCGCAGTTCATTTGGCAGAGCTCTCTGCATTGTCTGGGGTTTATAGCTGTGTTTAACTGGGCACCTGGCACTACAGCACATTTTTTAAATTCTTGTCTGATCATGCAGTCTCTAGTCTGCTTCAGAAAGATGGTATAAAAGCCCAAATGTGTGGGTAGAGCACACAGGGATTTATCATTCATTTTAAACACAGATTGAATTAGGAATTTTTCCCAGGATCTCTAGCTGACTCGGGAATTAACACCTCCAAATTGCCTGGTCCTTGCCCGGGCCATTGGGCAGGGATTGTTCGGGTGTCCGGGGGAGCCCTGCACTTCCAGTGCTGGTGCCAGGCCCAGTCCTGGGCTGAGCTCCTGCACCGCCAGTCCTGGGCACTGCTGAAGCTGTGGCATGGTGGAGCTGTTTAGCAGAACAATAAATTTGGCCTCAATGAGTCTCTGATATTGGGTGATACCAGGTTAGGGTCAGCACAGCTATTTTAGCTCAGATCCTTTCCCTCTAATTATGTTTTCACACAACATGAAATTTTGTGGCATTTAGACGAAAGCATTTAACAAATTGTTAGCTGTGACTGCTCACCAGGGCCAAGACGAATGGTTTCAGGTTTGGCTGTAATCACTGTGTGCAGTGGGACCTTGACCAGGCCTTCTGGGTGGTTTTGTAGTAATAGTGTTTTTTTCAAAGCACCTATTGAACTACCTGATGCTTTTCACTGTAGTTCATTGTTAGGACTTGCTGTACACATGGAGTGTAGCATGGAACTAAACCTTTAGGAGGACTGTAGGTCTGTAAATTGTTTATAAACAGCTCTCTGAGTTTGGATTTTTATAAGGACTAACTGCTTTTGAGCAGTTTGTGTCTTGGCTTAATCATGAGTGAACGGATGGTCCTTCAGAGCCAGGACATCAATTGTGTCCAGGATCAAGGTGTTACAGGAGAGTCTTGTAATACAATTGACTTTATAAAATTCCTAACAATCCCCTTTCTTCTGTGGAAATGGTTGGACTTGTATTATATTGCTATGAATATGCAAGACTGAATGAAACTCAGAGGAGCTACAGGCTCATAAAAATTCGTAAGATGTTCACCCAGTTCTAGTCAGAATTTCCAATTGCTGATGTCAGACCCCCTGAAAACACAGAGCTGTGTTTGTGTGGTTTTGGGGTGGGGTTTTACTTTGTCAGATATTTTGCACATGTGAACTTGCAGGGAAAGCAAAAGAAGTGAGGCTGAACTTCTCAGATTTGAGTAGATTTCAAAGATGTTTTTCCTGTTGATAAACAGAAGGAATATTTTCTGATCCTAGTAGCTGAATATTGTTAAAGAGGAGAACATGTGCAGAGCTGACAGATTTAGATTTGAAAAATCAGTTACTTGTG